>JBAMJR010000278.1:767500-1045000 GCA_038501785.1 Myoxocephalus aenaeus | reverse complement strand
TCACAACCATTGATGATATTAAATAACTTTAAATATGGTGTTTGACGGTCTCCTTGATTATCTTCTTGTCAGGAAGAAAATGCTTTCAGACAAAAATGCTGTTCATGCTTTTTATTGTTTTTTATTTACAATTTATTTAACCAGGAAAAGCCTCATTGAGATTAAAAATCTCCTTTACAAGAGTGTCCTGGCCAAGACAGCAGTAGCACATTAAACAAAGTTTCAGACATACAACATAAATCAGTGACAGAACATTTTTAGATCACAGCATGAGTAAAACCAAAATTAAGACTCAAGTCATCATATCTTAATTCACACAGGTGCACATACCTCAGTCTAAAACATCTACAACCAGATGAACCTCATGAGTCAAGTATGCCAAATATTTTGTAAATTCCATTATGTTCTGGAAATAATGTAACAGTATCATTATTACGTTGCCATTCTGTTTGAATACATTGGAGAGTAGAGAATGCTTTCCGTCATAACTGGTGCATGAGTTGTCTGTTTTGGAAAAACAGGAGAGACAAACAAAAAGGATTACACGACTTATTAGGTCTGTTCTTCAGTCAAATTTCAACAAAAAAAGATCAACAAGGAAGAGTTTCCAAACTGATAATATTTTATGAGAATGTGAAAAAGATATATTCAAAACGATATAAACGCACGAAAGAGAACTATTAAATAAAGCATCAGCGTCACCAGCTATAACAGGCAGGTTTTAATGCGCTTTTTGCCTGCTCCAGTCCTCCATGTCGGTAGGCGGCGCTGTTGATCCTAAATGTCACGCTCACTGTCACGTCTCGTTTGTTTTTAAGTGTCACGTGACCGGATATGCAACTTCAAAACAAAGGTTGGATGGCGGGTGCGAGCGGCCAACAGTGAATGATTTTCAGTCGCTTTTAGCTAACTTTTATAAGCGGGAGTAAGCGAAAACGTGGTTGTGTTGGTGTCTTTTTTTGTTTTTTTTTCCACCGCCGACATGGCGGGGCCGCTGCTGGAGTATGAGACCGAGATGTTCCTGAGCCTGTTTGAATGTGACGGGCTGCTGGTGGCGGCGGAGGGGATGGGGATAGACCGCATCCTGCTGCAGTTCATGCGGGTTTACTCGGAGCAGGGCAGTCTGGTGCTCCTGCTCAACACGACCACACCTGAACAGGTGAAGAACACACGTGGCGTTAGGTCAACGCGAGCTCACGTGCCTCTTTGTGAAGGCGTCAGTTGGCTCATATGGATAATGTAAATACACCGTGACTCAAGGTGTTAAAACATATTTTTAGGTGGTATGGTTGTGAGAAACTTGTTCAAAAGACACTTGCATGTGTCCCTGTGGCTGACTCATGACTGGGCTGACTCATGACTGACTCATGACTGGAGCATCACATGGTCCATTGTTAAAGAGTAACTGCACACTTCAACGTGTTTTAAGCTATAAACTAGAAGATGAGACTGTTTGAAATGTGATGAAATACCTCAATGCTGGTGTTAGTATTGACATAGTCAGGTCCATAAATATTTGGACATTGACACATTTGTCATTATTTTGGCTCTGTACACCACAACAATGGAGTTGAAATGAAAAAATCAAGATGTGCTTTAAGGAGTTGTGGAATGTGGAATGTTCTGCAATGGCCAAGTCAATCACCTGACCTGAATCCAATTGAGCATGCATTTCACTTGCTGAAGACAAAACTGAAGGGAAAATGCCCCAAGAAGCAGCAGGAACTGAAGACGGTTGCAGTAGAGGCCTGGCAGAGCATCACCAGGGACGAAACCCAGCGTCTGGTGATGTCTATGGAATCCAGACTTCAGGCTGTCATTGACTGCAAAGGATTTTCAACAAAGTATTAAAAATGACAATTAGATTTATGATTATATAAATTTGTCCAATTACTTTTGGTCCCTTAAAAACGGGGTGGCCACATTTGAATTTGTTGTAGTTCCTACACCGTTCACCTGATTTGGATGTAAATACCCTCAAATTAAAAGTCTGCACTTAAAGCACATCTTGATTTTTCCATTTCAACTCCATTGTTGTGGTGTACAGAGCCAAAATAATGAAAAATGTGTCAATGTCCAAATATTTATGGGCCTGACTGTATCTTATCAAAAATGCATTAGTGTAGCACAGCTCTCAGTACATTTCATTTGGGCTGTCTTGGTGTGTTCAACACTTTTTTTATAAATTTCTGGGGCAATGTTGTACCACCTCACAGATGAAGCCGTTGGTGATCTATTGTTACATTTTAATTTAATACATATACCCAGTTAAGTTGTAGCCTCACATGCCTTGCCCTTTTTTTGACATCCACTTCGGATTTGCCACACAACTACTGCGTGATGGACTGGCAACAATAGGCCAGATGACTTTACAGAGACAAAATATTGCAGTTTTGAATCAACATTTTGAGTTTTGCAGATACCTGTTGCAGCATCCTATGTGTAAAAGTACTTGGAGCAGCTTTAACAAACTCTTTCTTGTTCCTCTCGTCCCAGGAGTATTTCACGGAGCAGTTGCGAGTGGAGGGCGTGACCCACCTGCCCAGGACGGTGACCAGCGACATCAACAGCACCGAGCGCTATAATGTTTACACTGAGGGAGGGGTGCTGTTCGTCACCAGTAGAATCCTGGTGGTCGACTTCCTCACCGACCGCGTCCCTGCTCATCTCATATCAGGTCAGACCAATGCCCGCCCGGTCATGGCTAAAAGGAGAGCCATGTTTGATTTTCACACTTTGCGAGTTGTTTGTGTACTTTGTGTTTGCATCCTTTGATGTCAGTTATCACATATTTGTATATGCCTTCTTACTAATATATTTTTAATGGCCTTAACGCAGTATTGATAATTGGTATAACAAAGCTTTTAACATATGATCTGTTGGCTTTTGCCTGGTTTTAGGGCATTTCAGCATTAGTTGTAAAGAGCAATAGTACTCTTAAAGACATAGACATTTCAAGCATGATGTCACTCACAATTTCATTGACAGATATTTTTATATGGGGACTAACAAGAGACAAGTTTAATATGTTTTTCTGAATTTACTACCAGAACAAATATCGTTAATTATGTTTAGTTATTATTACTATAAATATGTCTTATTATTTTTCATCTAAAAGTCTAAAACACCTTGGTTGTAAATGTGATTATACTTGTAAATTATGTTAAAAATGTACAGATTGTCTTAAATACATTTTAAAACATTTAACGTGAGGTATAAAGGTTATTACACAATAAACCATTTACATCAAAAACTTTAATTAAGTGTAGTATTTATTGATGGCTGTTGCACTGCATTACATTTTCAGTACCAAACAATAACCCAGACTGTCTTTCCATACCACCCTCTCAGGCATCCTGGTGTATCGTGCTCATAAAATCATCGAGTCGTGTCAGGAGGCCTTTATCCTTCGTCTTTTCAGACAGAAGAATAAGACGGGCTTCATAAAGGCCTTCACTGACAAGGCCACATCCTTCTCCTCTGGCTTCTGCCAGGTGGAACGCGTTATGAGAAACCTCTTTGTCAAGAAGCTCTACCTTTGGCCCAGGTATGACCGAACATAATAGACCTTTTCCACAGCAGCCATTTAGACAAGTCATTGCAAGAAAAGCTCATGTGTAATTAAATAAAGTCTGGATTCTACCTTCATCCTTCTTTAACTTCACTTTCTTAACCTGCTTCATTCAACAGGTTTCAAGCATCAGTAAACATGGCACTGGACAGGCACAAGCCGGAGGTGGTGGAGCTCCATGTGTCATTGACACCTGCTATGAGGGCCATCCAGAGCTCCATCCTGGATATCATGAGCGCCTGTCTGAAGGAGCTGAAACGCTACAACCCCACTCTGGAGGCGGAGGACCTCTCAGTGGAGAACACGCTGGGCAACGCCTTCGAAAAGGTCTGTCACTAATGACAGATTAAGGTGCTTTGGTGTGGAATTTGGTGTTAAAATGGAGAGAAAAAAATCTGCTTCTGTTTAGCCTATTGTAATAGGAACAAGAAAAAAACAGGCGTAAAACGTGAAATAGGCTTAAAAAATAAAATTCCTATGGCCGATCTATTTCTTTGAATGGGTGTCAATGCTAAATAGCAAGCTGAGCCTCCTGAATTTGCACCCAAAATGCTATTAATGCATTTATGTTTTTTAAAACATGACCCAAGATGTTATAGTTACCTATTTACACAGGACTCATATCATCCGATTACTTTTGTGTTTGCCAAAGTATTCCAGGTCATGCCAGATTCACTTGGACACAGAATATTTCTGTAATGATTACAAATAACAGGAAACCTGAGTAATGCTTGGAATAAATGTGACTTTTAACAACACACCTTCTGTTGGTGTCCAACAACTGTAGTAGATTTCAATTTTACGGTGGGGTTTTCCTCACTCCCACCCAGACCATCCGTCACTACCTGGACCCCTTGTGGCACCAGCTGGGAGCAAAGACCAAGGCCCTGGTCCAGGACCTGAAAGTGCTGAGGGTTCTCCTGCTCTACCTCACACAGTATGACTGTGTCACCTTTCTCAATCTGCTTGAGTCGCTGCGCACCAGCCAAAAGAACTTTGGATCCAATTCAGGTAAACATTAACTAGTTTATTATTAAGTAAGTATATAATACTAGATGTATTGTGATTAATCACCTCTATCCATGTTTGATGGAATGCACCTGGTGTTGTGACCATCAGGGTGGTTGTTCCTGGACTCCAGTACCTCCATGTTTATGAATGCCAGGGGTAGAGTGTACCGCATCCCTGAGAGCAAGAAGAAACTCAAAGTGGGAGCGGAGGCAGACAAACCGAAGTCGTCCTCTGCCTTAGGTAACTGACCAACAAACACATCTCTGACAACAAGTTCTTCAGAGTAGATATCCACAACGGTACCTGCTTGTATGTGAATTGATGTGAGAATGACTAACTGTGTGTGTGTGTGTGTGTGTGTGTGTGTGTGTGTGTGTGTGTGTGTGTGTGTGTGTGTGTGTGTGTGTGTGTGTGTGTGTGTGTTTCAGAGGTGAAGCGGGAACTGGTGCTGGAAAAGAGCCCCAAGTGGGAGGCTCTGACTGAGGTACTGCAGGAGATTGAGAGGGAGAACGAGAGCTCTCAACATGAACCAGGTTAGAGCTTAGTTCTGTTAAAGCGCTATAAGAGTCCCTTGTGTCAACAGTGAATGTCATCTCTATTCTATTGATTTGCATATAATAAACTCTATTAACAGAGTATCATCAAATACTACATTTTTCAAATTGTTTTTTTACCTCAATCTACAAGTACACAAATGTAATCAAATTTTAGATTTAAAACCAGTAGAGAGGCCAGCCTAAACACGGCTGACATTTCACAAAGTCATCCTCTGCCGGTTTGTCTTGGTTTACTGCTATGTGCTACTGCTTTGTAGTCTTCATCATACTCATGTTACACACTACAGTATACACGGTGAAGGCAAACTAGTTGCCCTGAATTTGAAATAAAAAAACACAGACTATGGAATAGGGCTTTCTTCTAGAAGACATTTTTGCTTTTCATTGCAAGAAAAGCCCAGATTAAAATAATTATAATATTAAGGATGGCTGCATTCCATTTAGGTGTGTCAGTAAGCCAGTGATTCTGAACCAGGGGTACAGTTATTGTACCCCAAAGGGGACACAGAAATATTGTGGAGTAGTTTGAAAAGTAATTTTAAAGTAATGTGAAAAAAATGGAGATCACAATTTGACAGAATATATCCACATACCGATTCAGCTGGAACACCTGCACATATACCTGTGTGAGTCCAAATATCCACCATTCTCCGTGTATGATGATGAGGATTCACTATTTGTTAATAGAAGGACACGCACGCACGCGCCTGTCTGTCTGTCTGTCTGTCTGTCTAACTATCTAACTGCCTGACATGCCGTGCCCCAGGTCGTGTACTGATCTGTGCCAGTGATGACAGGACGTGTGCCCAGCTTCAGCAGTACATCAGGCACGGCTCTGTCTGGATGCTCAACCGGCTATATATCCGCACAATCGGCAAACAGGACTCTGCCGCAGCCGCTGCAATGGACCTTGAGTCGCACAAAAAGGGCCACGGCTGGCCAAAAAATGGAGCCAAGGAAAAGGAGCCTGCACAGAAGAAAATGTCCACAAAGAGCAAAAAAAGGCCATCCTTGACCCTGACCCAGATGATGGGGAATGAAAAGATGGATGAGGCAGCAGTGATGGGCAGCAGTGGAGATGATGGTGACCCAATGGAAGATGAGGAAGGAGAGGAAGGAGAACAGCTGAAGCTGGATTTGTCGTCGGACGCCTACTATGGTGTCCTAAAGGAGCCGCTGACTGTCATTCACCCACTTAAAGGTCTCACTGACCCCCACAGCTTGACGCGGGTGATGCATGAGGTGGAGCCCAGTTTTGTGGTGCTTTATGACGCTGAAATCAGTTTTGTCCGCCAGCTGGAGATCTACAAAGCCAGCCGGCCCGGAAAGATGCTACGGGTGTATTTCCTTATCTATGGCGGCTCGACAGAAGAACAAAAGTACCTGACGGCGCTGTCCAAGGAAAAGAAAGCCTTCGAACACCTGATCAGGTCAGAGCCTTTTCTTTCTCCTGCTGCACCTTGAGTATCTATTACTGTGTTTTGTTGAAGTGTCTGCTTCTCCTTGGTGCTTATGTGTACGTTTCTCTGCAGGGAAAAGGCTACTATGGTCATCCCAGAGGAGAGGGAGGGGCGAGAAGACACCAACCTAGACCTTGCTAGAAATTTAGAGCCTGCCAATGCCACCACCAACACCCGCAAAGCAGGCACGTCTGTCTTTGAATTTCCTGGACAGTTTCCTGTATTTATCCTTATAAGAGAAAGTCCCATGTTTTCTTGAATAAGTGTCTCATTGTTTTGTATTTACGATCTCCTGTCCAATAACCAGGAGGCCAGGAGCAGCCCAAAGAGCCCTCACGAGTCATTGTGGACATGCGGGAGTTCCGCAGTGAATTGCCCTCCTTGTTGCACCGCCGTGGGCTGGACATCGAACCCGTCACCTTAGACGTCGGTGACTACATCCTGACCCCGGACACATGCGTGGAACGCAAGAGCGTCAGTGATCTGATTGGCTCATTGCAGAGCGGGCGCCTCTACACCCAGTGTCTCTCCATGACCCGGTACTACAAGAAACCTGTGCTCCTCATCGAGTTCGACCCTGCAAAACCGTTTTCCCTGATGGCCCGATCCGATTTCCGTCATGAGATATCGTCGACTGATGTTTCTTCAAAACTCACCTTGCTCACCTTGCATTTCCCCCGGCTCCGTATACTCTGGTGCCCCTCCCCACACGCCACAGCTGAGCTCTTCCTGGATCTGAAGCAAGGTCGCTCTGAACCCGATGCCGCAGCAGCTCAGGCAGTCACAGCCGAGTCAGACATGGTGGCTGAATCGGCAGGACTCTACAACCCCGGACCTTATGACTTCTTGTTGAAAATGCCTGGGGTCAATATAAAAAACTACAGGGCTGTCATAAAAAATGCAGACAACCTGGCAGATATATGCAAACTCAGCCAGGACAAGCTAGCAGAGATCCTAGGGAATACTCACAACGCTAAGTTGCTGTACGAGTTTCTGCACAATGTCGCTGATGTCCCTGCTCCTGTGCAGAAGGCCAAAATGACATGAAAGACAGTAAAGAGATTGAGTTTCCCTCTGATGGATTAATATAGTATGCTTTCTTTTTCTGAAGCATCCATGTTTATAAATATATTTTTCCTGCCGTCAGGAATAGTTTCGGATTGTAAAGTTAGATGACGATGGCGTTAATGTAGAACGTTGTAGACTGAATTTACATCTTACATTTGTCAACTAAAGTGAAATGTGTTTTATATTATTGTACAGAATGAATTGAAATAATGCAGTGTATTGTATTTTGTGAATAACTCTGAAATGATATTTATTAGAATGTTTTTTACTTTGCAAAAAATAAATATATACATTTCTGTATTTTGTAATTGTTTTATATAACCTTTGTTTCAAAATAAGGCTTTCTGGAACAACACTGTTTTTATAACCCACAGGTAATGAAAGGTAACCATTTACTCCAGTGTTATTCAGCACTTGGAAAAAAAGTTGCCCGTTATACCTTAAGAAGTCCACGCTCCACAACTGTTTGACTTGAGTCATACTTCATACTTGATCTTAACTGTAATTTACAAACTGCTTTAATTTACTTGCCTTCTTTTACCATTACTTGTGAGTATTTGCTAAAGTAGTTGTGTTAAAAGGATTTCTTCCTGAAGTACTGAACTACACTTGACTTCACAAATTGTGCTCAGTTTCTGATGCACTTCAGTTTGAAGTACTTTCCATACAGCAAATGATCTACTAGTGATGCACACATGAGTAATCTGACTCTTCCTCATACATTTGCATTATTTAAGTGAACTAACATAGAATAAACGGAACACAGTAGTACATCTTTTTTTAATTTAGGGAAATACCAGGTGTCTATTTCAAAACTTGTAGTTACTCGGCTGGGGATTGCTTTAGTTTTGTCAGATTTTATTGTTGTACAACATTAATGTTACCAAGTCATGTGAAAACAACAAAAACAGACGTGGTTCCTTGGGAGAAATAGTTTTAAAATATAAATCAGTGGAGCCCCCCCACACCCCTACGAGGCTTCCTAAACGTCAGCGTCATTACGTCACTCCGCAGCCGAACCTAGACCAGTCGCAGCCATTTTACTCCGCGAAATAAACTTCAATCTCACAGCTAGGGGGTGAAAAAAAAAACAACACACAGAAGATAATTCCCGCTGACATCAATGGATAACTCGTTGTGAACCAGAGCTCGGACATATCTGGGCTTCAAGTCTTCGCAATTCGGTAAGACGACAGTCCCCGGCGCGACGCGGTCCTGTTTTTAGCAGTTAGCCCGTGTGAGCTAAACCGAGCTAACCTAACTGGCGGAACTGTGAGGAGGTTGTTGTTGAAGAATTGTTCGCGCAATGCAGACGAGACAGCAGACGAGGCTTCGTGAGCCTGCACGGGGGGAGCGTGGGCAACGAGGGTTTGGCTGTCACACATCTTTTTAGCCCCGAGGAAAGATGTCATCGTCGTAATGTAAGACTGGTAGCGTTACTGTCACTCACCTGTCAGATTTAAAGTAATGTTAGCGTAGCAGACGTTAGCCTCTCCCGCACCCACCCACCTCCAGCACCGCGGGAACGGTGGCTGGGCCATGTCGGTCAATAACAACTTTCCCTCCCGAGGCGTAAACGTGATCAAGCTAGTTGACAAGTTACTATTCGCGTGTACGGTGTTTGTGTGCGCTGCGTGTTTCATTGCAGACGTCTCCTCTTAAAGCCGGGAGGCTCTCTGGACGCTGCGGCATTACAGGAGGAGTGCGAGTTGGCAGCCGCGTTACCCACCACGCGCGCGGTGGACCGAGGCTCCTCTGCGCTGGCGCTCATGACGTGATCTCTTATTGCCCTTCCCAATCGATTGAAACGAGGTGGTGTGGCGCTGCAGCAAATCCAGACGGGTCGCGGTCCGTGTGACGGGACGTGGTGGTCTCAGAGGCGGCCCTATGCTGTCAAAGTCTGTCACTGGAAAAGTGTGAATAATTAGCGTCAACTTAAACCCTGTGCTTATGGTTACGGATGGTGAGGTAATTATCCCCAAGGCTGTCAGCAATGTGTCCCTGGGTGCGATATTAGTTTGCAGGAGGATCACTTCAGACTAGAGTTTCCACGTCTCCCCCCGTGGCGAATTAAATTAAAATTAAACAAACATTTTATAGTATCTTATTTTTGCCCACTCGTTTTAGAATGTTCCAATATCTGACTTTCCTTTTCTCCCCCCTTTGCAGTGATTGTGGTAAATCGGACTGAGTTTATAGCACTGTCATGTTCGAGTTACTTCCCCTCAGCATGCCACCCGGGGCAGTTCATTTGGATTTGCATATGCTCCTCAGAAACTACTTTACATTACCAAACTTGCATACCTCTTCATTGCAGGCTGCACTCACTGTTGAAGTTTGGCCATGCAGCTTCTTGTCTTTTTTAGGCTGTCCTAGGGGGGTTGGCTTCCAGCCATGGAATCTTTTGTTCTGTTTTTTACAAGATATCTTTTCAGCTCAGTCCACAAAGACAGCCGGGAAGGAAACGACACCACACGTGTGTCTGTGGGAACAGAACAGAGCAGAACATTGATGACATCATTTCTGTCTTATCACAGGGATAAAAGAGGACATTTTTGTTGGAACCAGACGTGGTCTATTTAAGGCCCAGAACACTGCAGACTCGAGCTGTAGTTTGGCATGGAGTGGTGTGTGTGTGTGTGTGTGTGTGTGTGTGTGTGTGTGTGTGTGTGTGTGTGTGTGTGAGTGATACATTTGTTTCGCATTTCTCACTTAATTACAGAATCAATGGTTTATAGGGTTACCTCATAATAGCAAGTTTAATAATCCAAGTCATATTTATTTGTCTGTGAAGACTTATTATACTTTCTTTTCTAAGAAGATTCCCAGTCATTGAGTACATAGAATGTGTTGTTTTTAGACAAACGTTTTGTCTTTAAGAAGGTAGGCCTATTTGTCTTTTACACATGTGCTGTGTCAGGGTTTCATCCCATTTTTTTACAGAAACCAGACTTCATGATAGTTTATGATTTATTAGCTCTTGGACCAAGGCTGCAGTTTTCAGTTATCTCACGGTGTCTTTCACAGTGCCTCTCCTAGAAGCAGAATCAAATTGTACACACCATTTTAACCTAACATTAAACTCAACAGTACACTGATTTCACTTTCGCTTCGTGCTACATTCCTGCTAATTAACAAGTCTGCTTAAAAATTAGACTTAAAATAAGATTCTCATTCACACAAATTCATTTGGCAAAACAAGTCATCTATTGCACATTACTTTTCTTCTCTGCAACATTCAGGAACGTTCTTCTCAGGCTCATAAGAAGGATGCACACACAACGGCACGACAACTCCCCAAAAGTTCACACTGCAGTAGAAGGTCATAAAGCCTTTCACCTAGGGCTGGGCGGTATGGCCAACAATCCATATCACGGTATTTTGTAGGATTCTGGCGGTTTCACGGTATATCACGGTATTTTTTTTTCTGAATAAACACATTAATTTATTGACACCGAAAAGGACCGCCCGCCATCGTTATTCACCACTCGCTTGCAACTGGCCAGCAGCTGTTTGTACGTTGGTACATAGGTTGTGTTAGGAAGCTAAACATGGAGGGATTTAGGACCCAGGGGAATGTAGTTATTTCATATCCCTTCATACTGGTGGCGCATGCGCAGCCGTAACGACTATTGTCATTCTTTGGCAGGCAGCAACATTTAAAGTTTACAGTCACAGCTGTCCAGCGGTCTGAGCTACTTATGTCTCACGGATAGAGGTTGGGTCAATTCCAATCTCCACCCTAAACCCTCAAGCCCTGAACCCTCAGGCACTCACTGACGTCAGCTGCTAAGTGGCTGAGTGTGAGAGGCTGTGAGGGCTTGAACTGGTGTGAATATGAATATATTTTATTCACTGAAGTCTTTCTCACGAGATGAGAAGTCATTTTAGATTATATATTTACTTGGTTTTTCAAAACGAAATGTTTGATGAATGTAAACAAAATATTTATAAATATATGTTCTGCTTGCATTCCTCTGATTTCATGTATTTTTATGTTCCATCTTTAATCCGTAATGTTATAATGTATTTTATCGGGCTAAACGCCCACGTGTCTCTTTGTTAACTTTTTTTTACGTCTTCATGCTTCCATTGGGAACTGCGTGTTTAACGTCACATTGCTATGAACTATGGGTAATTCCCTTAGGCAAAGTCAGCATCTAATGCTGACTTACGGAAAGGGATCATAAAGGGCTCAAAATGTCTGCCAGAGAGCCTCGAGCACTCTACGTTGTGACAATGGGACACCCCTAAACCCTCACGGACTTCGCCGGAGCGCGCCTCAAAGTCCGTAAGGGTGGAGATTGGAATTGACCCGTTGACTCACGGTTTCAAAGAAATGACATCGACAAAATGCATTCTGGGTAAAGCCCGCCCACTCAGCCGCACCGGAAGAGACTTCGGCTGCGGTCGAATAGTCCATTTTGGTTAGGAACCTTCCTAACTGAGTGAAATGACCCGGAAGTACCTCAGTGGCCGCCATGATAAGTGCCGGTCGAATTGTCCAAACGCAAAGGAAAGGAGCTTCAATGCTTCCTAATTTAGCTCCTTTAGCATAGGAACCACTGGACCTTCCTTAAGAAAGGAAAGGAGATAATGCCGACCCACAATTCCTTGCGGCGGCAACATTTAAAGTGACGTATCATTCGGCCGTTCACGAGAACAGACGATCATGACCGACACACGCAGATCATGTAAATAACCGTTGCCATAACTTGGAAATACTTTCAATAATCTGTTAAACCTGCTGGCAAACTAAAAACGTTACGTTGCTGAAAAGTGCTGTAAAGTGATCAAACTGACGTATTTTATATTCTATCTGGTGTTGAACTGCAGCTTCAGCCCTCATTCTTTTATTTTATTTGACTTCAGTTACAGAAGCTTTAATGAAAGAGTTAAACTGGACGAGCTCTTCAGTCTGAGTCATGTTTCTGATTATCATCTTTTTAATAAACTATTTTGTCACATTACAATAAAACATATCAAGTCAACACGAGTTGTGTGATGTTTCATAAACTGTTGTATGCATATTTTTATGATCAGATTATAATCTGCATGTAAATAAACCATAACAACATAAAGGGATATGAGACACACATATATGACACACATCGTTTGTGGGATAACGTATTTAATTCAGCATGTTTGAAACTGAACAAAGAGACAGTTTTAGTAGCTTTGTACGTTGGTTTCACTTTCATATTCCTTCGTTCATTTCTATTCCAACCTCGTTATTAAAGTAAGACTATGAACCGGGTTGTTTATGTCGTTATGACGCAACACTGTAAGAAGACGGACGAAGTATATAAACTGCGCTTTTTGTAGTCCTTCTTCAGAACATTGTAGTTTCACCGCTGGCTACAGACTGACGTCACTAACATGCGCCTGCCGTCGTGTCATAACTACGTCGCTTAGTGAAAGTGGAGTCGGATTTGCCAAACACCGCGGTTGTCTTCTCCTAACTCCTTATGAATTCTCCTTCCCATCTTTCCTTAACCCCGTGACGTTTTCCACAGAGGTTAAGGAAAAGTGCTTAGGGTTAGACGTTAGGAGGTAATTATTTGACTATTCGACCGCAGCCTTCTTCCTGCACATGAAGAGTCTTCCTGTGTGGGCGGGCATTTTGGCGAAGTAATTTACCCAGCATGCATTTTCCGATATCATTCCCTTCAAACCATAAGTCAACTGAGTCTCCATGAGAGCTAAGTAGCTCCGTCCGCTGCTCCTTCAGCTTCAAGCTGTGAATGTTAAATGTTGTTGCCTGCCAAAGCGCGGCCACCGGTATGACGGTATATGAAAAATTCATACTGTACAGAAAGCCGAAGCCGGTATACCGGTTCAGCCGGTATACCGGTTCAGCCGGTATACCGGTTCAGCCGGTATACCGGTTCAGCCGGTATACCGGTTCAGCCGGTATACCGGTTCAGCCGGTATACCGGTTCAGCCGGTATACCGGTTCAGCCGGTATACCGGTTCAGCCGGTATACCGGTTCAGCCGGTATACCGGTTCAGCCGGTATACCGGTTCAGCCCTACCTTCACCTGCACTGCATATGTCTTAAGCAAAGCCCTTTTTATAGGGTTTTGAGAGACAAAGAACAGCCTCAGGGGGTAGACACACCCAGATACTGTGCTGCCTAAATGTTGACTCAAATGATTACCTAGTTGAACTCTGATCCTCTAGTGCAGCAGAAAATACAACGCGGATAAAACCCTGAAGCCTGTTTTTTCGTTTTCAGTTGATCATTGAATCCACCCTGGTTAATGTGGCACAGTCTGATATTCTAGCATTCCATTGAGCTCCACAATAAGCATTGTTAATGAGGAGGAATACCTTCAAACCACCATCAAACTGAAGTCTGGGTCATGGCAGTGTCAATGAGAGTATTTTGAGCTATTCCAGTGAGCGCACGGGGATAGGAAGATGGCTTGGCTAATCAGTGTGTTGCCTCTTCTGGTTGAGTGTGTAGCCGGCTCCCTATTTGACCGATACTCCAACCTCCTCGCTCGCTGTTCAAATACTGATTGAAGATTAACTTTTGTTGCCTTTTGACAATCATTGTCTGTGTGGCGCTGTCACCCCGTACCAGTGTTGTTTTGTTTCAAGAATAATAAAAGCAACGTGGACCTTTTGTCTGTCTTAATGACATGTTGAGGCCAACCAGATCACGGGTTGTTGACAACACATTTAGCAAGAACGCAGACTATGTGCCGACAGTAAACGGACGGGTCTGTTCGTTTGTGGTTGCACAGTCTAATGTTGATCATTTGTCAGACTGTGGGCCACTGCAATGACCCTACGCATCACCTGTGTCAGGTTTGAAATGCCAAATGGTGGCAGAAAATGACAGCACTGCCTCGCAGCAGAACAATATATAGTGCTGCGATGGCCTACGCAAACCCTCGATCCTCTACTGTTGAGGCCACATCTGACTCCAGGTGTGTGCGTGTGCGTGTGCGTGTGCATGCGTTGTATAGACTACCCTTTGATGAAACACATGGTGCTTGTTGCCCCGTGCCATTAAAAGAGCAGTCGAGGGCAGAGCAACAGGCAGCGCCAGCCATCTGGAACTGCTCTTTGATTCTGCTGGGCAAGCTCTGCTGTTTATCCCACAACGCCCTGTCAGCCGTGACAGTTGTTTGTTCCTTCTTCTCTCTTTTGCAGCCTCCCCTTTCTCTCTCTCCCTCCATCCCTCATTTCCCCCACCACATATACACACAGCATGTCGTGCTCCGACTATTGGAATTTGACGGACTTTTCTTTTCTTTCATTCCCACCAATTTAAATTAATTTATCATCAAAATCAAGGGTAGTTGAACCCTTGATTTTGATGATAAATTAATTAAATTAATTTTGGGTTTTTGTTTCAGTATTACACACTTTTTCGGTCAATTTCTTTTACACTATTTATGGTGTGTTCAGGGAAGAACCTTCATAAACAAATGTATATTGAAATACATATCAGATATATAGTACAGTGTCAGTAAATTGACACATCACTAAAACCCTAATGTATTTATTTTATTTTAAGCCCATTTCCCAAAGAGTCCTGAAAGCTTCTGTGTGCACGGTTGATGGATTTTTTAAAATTGTATTCTGGGAGTCTCTCCCTCACACTTCAGCGTGATGCTGCATTACGGCTCTTTAGTCATCAGTACCATGAGTTTCCATTGTCTCTGCATTGACGATCCACTTCCATTGTCATAGAGACCGCTGCAGGTTTTCCTAGCAACCTTGTGAACATCAGTGTTCAGACCTTGATGCAGCCTTGAGTGTCGGCCAGTTTTATTCAGGCATCTTTTAGTGGTACTTATCATCTGTTTTATTCTCCACTTATCTTCAAGCACAGTGGTGTCTCATTCGGAACTGTGTGTATTTTTATCTCACTATTTTCTTATTGATTTTAAGTGTTTATCACATCCGTTTCTTGTAGTTGGCCCTCCTGTTGTATGTATGTTTTTTTTGTATTTCAACTTTAGAAACAGAAAATGAAGACATCACATGACTGAACATACATATAGAGGAGGTAAAATCCTTTCTCTCTCCTACCAGGTTGGACTCCATGGCTTAGCGTGACTCTCGACAGCAACTAGCCCAAAAGTCTCTTTCCTCTCTGCTGTCGTCTGCCACTACAGGTAGGCGTCAACTCATCTACTGAAAGACTATCGTTATTGATTCATCAACAACTGGTACACAATTGCCAGCCAAGCCTTCGCATAGTTGTGCCTCTCGCCCATGTACAGGCAAGCATGTAAACAAATTTGACCATGTTGTTTAGGAGGTTGTGATGCCCTCTGAAATATATTTGTATGTATTAATTCTCTTTTTTTTATGTATTTGTTTTCTTCTTTGCAAAAATCTTGAGTGAACCCAATATTGTCAAACTTCCCTTTTCAAAATCTGTAAATGTGACTGAAGCCGAGGTCCGTTTATCCCATCACATCAAACATCAAAGTTGGTGACTTTATTTAGATCACAATAAAAATGTGGACGAGGCAGACTTACATCATTTAGCCAAGGATATTAGTTCTGCATGAAGGGCCATACACTTAGAAAGGGAAATCAGGTGCTATTTATCTTTCCATCTCAGTTCTTGTTCCACCTCTTTGTTCGAAAAACTGAAGGGAAGGAAGATGATTCCGCGGTGAAGATTGAAATCCAGTATCTGAATGGTTGATACACTTCACTGCTTAATGACCTCCCCTGAAAGACAGCCTGAGAGAGATGACTCTTGACCAGAGTCGATGCATGCAGAGAGTCTCTTTCTAACTGCTTTGGCTTGGCCTAGAAAAGTCAAAGCAAATGGCCTCACAGCACGGGAAGCATCCTTTGATCGTTATCTGAAGGAAGTACATGCTACAGAGCAGGTCTCTGGTTGGTCACTGGAGATCCGTTGCTGCAGTTCAGTCACAGAGAACAACTGAGGTTGACCATCACGGCCTGAGTAATGTCTTTAGCTCAGTGTTTTAGTGGCACTTCATCATCATTAAGGTGCCAGAAAGTGGCTGTCGGTCAGAAGCCAAGTTTTAGGGAAGTCTTGCAGTGGTCGCCAGATTCAACATGAACCAATTCTGATTGCCAGTACATGCCAAGTGAACTATGTTTGACCCTCATGTCCAGACTCAGTGTCTGATTGGTTGGTCTGAATCTGCACTCCCAAAATGTTACAGATGTTATAGCAGGTTAGAGTTACTACAAAGTACACCAGAAAGTCCTAAAGACAGAGGCGACGCATCTGAAACTGACTGTGAAATAATTCCTCCAGTTACATTCCTCATGTAAAGTCCATCTGGGACAGTGTTTATATTTCTGTTTCTGGACAGCATCTCAACAGTGCAAGAAGCAGTCACGAAACTTCACAGGTGTGTAGTGTCATCAAAATGAAGTTAGGCGTGGTCTGAGAAAATAGGGGGCAAAGGGCTCATTGTCCCCTCCACTTTGTGTGTGTGCGTTAGGGCTGTCAAAATTGCAAAAAAATGACGTTCGAATATTCCCTTTAAAAAAACACATATATTCGAATATATGTGTAAATACAAAAATCTTCAGTTTAGGTGTTCACTCCCCTCCCCCCCCCTGCACCGCACCGTCGGTCGCGCATAGCGGTTTAAATGAACGGCAACAATAAACACATGCTGAGTGCGATCAGGGATAAGGTTCCTCGGTTCCAGTGCTTCACAGAACTCCCTGAAGCCCTCATGTCCTTGCATACGAACGAAATCAATTTTTGCGTGCAGGCCTCCTGTCGTGCCGCAGACAACGAACTTGTGGCGGACGGCGCAAAATACGTATCCAGACGGGGCTGTTTCTCTGAAGTTCCACATTTTATGCCATATTCTCTTGGGTGCACATTCTGGAGATGTGGCCTCAAGTTGCTTGTCGTTGAATGGTAAGCTAACTCTAGCTTACATAGTGTAGCGACCCTGGGTCAGGAAAGCTACGAGACGTTAGCTGGCTTATAGGGTGTTTATTATGGGAACATAGAACAGGCTACTGTGGGCCGTAGCCTACGCCAAAACAACAGCAAAACCCTGTGAAAGCCTCAACCAGCTTCACGTCTGCTCCGGGTCAGAGACTCTTCCCCGAACGGCTCGACACACACACACACACACACAAAGAGGACACTTCATCGCGGCCGTGGCGGGGGTTGCCAGATTCACGATAATTATCCTCCGAAATA
The DNA here is from genome assembly GCA_038501785.1 of Myoxocephalus aenaeus. Taxonomy (NCBI): domain Eukaryota; kingdom Metazoa; phylum Chordata; class Actinopteri; order Perciformes; family Cottidae; genus Myoxocephalus; species Myoxocephalus aenaeus. Next base: position 1,027,156 of record JBAMJR010000278.1, on the reverse strand, counting down.
CTTTTTTATTTTTTTATTTTTATTTTTTACATTCGAATATTAATTTTCACATTCGAAATTCTGTTTTTAACAACTATTCGAATATATATTCGAATTTCGATTATTCGTTGACAGCCCTAGTGTGCGTGTGCGTGCGTTCCGAGTTGAGAGCTCCGGAAGAAGAGGGGGGAGAAAGATGTGAAGGAGCGCCTCAACATAAGTTGTATGCACTTATTTGTGACATGTACATTCATGTAAAAATTGTCATTGGTTTTAAAATACATGGTGAAAATAAGAAATTCATTTTTGCAAAAACTCTTCTTTTCACTTACTAGCAGCTCATTTAATTATTATAATAATTTGTTCTACTTACTTTCTATTACCACAGAGATATTATAAACTTGTCATTGAGATAGACCATGTTTAGTGTAAACGGCGCTAATCAATAGTCAGGGAAAATCCATACAGCAGAAAAAACAAGAGCTTCTGGCAAACATTATGTTTCTTGCTCTGAGTGATGTCACACTTGATTTTATTTTTTATAGATTATCGTACAATCTTTCAAAGCATAACAAGAGATGATAAAACATGGGCTTTGGGACTTGTTGGGTTTGGACACATGACATGGCATCAATCAGCATTCAGCCACCAGAATGGACAACACTCAGACGTGTTGAAAATAAATGTGTCCGAGTCCAGTTCGGTCCCAACCCGTAGTCTCCCTCGGCCGTCTAATGTCTTTGGCACTTTGAGGACCTACAGGGAGAAATGAAAGCAGCCATAGGAACAAAGTGGTTCTCAGCCAAGAGCAACACATCAGGGTGGTTAGTAAAGAGTGCTGAGGTCCTGTGGGTGCTGCTGAAGAGCGATAAATGGCATGCACGTCCAGACTGCGCAGTCTGTCGTCTGCTTAAAAGAGGCTGTTGGGAAGCCATGGATACTAAACTGTTTGTTTTGCTCCCCGAAATGTTTCCGTTCCCCCTGTTTGAAACCGCTACAACGACGTCATATTCCAGATTATGTGAACAGAGAGAACATTCATGGACAAACTGGCGTTGTTTCTCACTAGCAGTGGTTTTAAGCGATTATTCAGTATAATGGCCAGCCCAGCTCGTTTAATGAATAATTTGGGCTGTGACTGAGCTCTTCCAGATGGCGCAAATGAAATGCCACCCTTCACATTTCACCAGTTGGGTGAAGTAGTCATACCAACAGGATGATGGTTGTTATTATTATGAAGTACTGATGAGGAGCCCACAAAATATCCTTGAGTGTGGTCGTCCAGTCGAGAGTTATTCAGTGAGATGAGCAAAGCAGTTACTAGACTACCTCAAACTCCTTCTCCCTTCTTGTTTCTTGTATCCACACAGGTAGCAGTGAAACACAACCAAAGGGGCAGTGCTTGCCTCCCCCTCCAGAGGCCACATGGAGCTCCAGCCGTCTTACGGGCAGCTGGGAGCAGAGGGGGATTGTGAGATGTCGAGTCTGCTGTTGCCCAGTCCCCAAAGCGAGGCGGTTACCCACGAGATGGAGGAGCTGTCGCTGCAGCCTCTGCCTCCGCTCAATGAACGCAAAAATGGTGAGGAAATACTGCCGAACAAGCCCGTCACGGCATGCTAAGACCGAAGATACATTAAGCAGGCCACCGTGGTGAAAGAGTGACTAAAAGAGATCTATATATAATAACATTATGCCCCTTGCTCCGTGTTGCAACTCCTCCTGCATGGTAGCATTTATGGCAGCCCCGTTCTATCCTTAAATACCCTCGATACTTATATGGCCCACTGGCACGTACTGCTTAAATCAACTGTTAAGTTTACATCGGGCCATAAAAGTGAGTGAAACTTCCATCAGCTTTATTCTTTTGTGCAGTGCGCAACATTATTTCAACAACAAAATGATCTTCATCATGCGAGCCAGCCGGCATGTTGGCTTCTCATTAAACTCACGATGTTGGTGGTGTTCTGGCAGCCGCATAGGACTGACTCAGACACTGGTGGATGGATATGCGATTACCGGGCTTTAGGAGTGGGGTAGAGCCACTGCTGCCTTTGCCAGTTCCTAATCATGGCTTAGATGGTTTAGGGAGATCAGTTCAGTGCAGACACTGTGATATTGGTCACCATACTTCTAAAAATCTAAATTGTCAAGATACAGTCCCCAAAACGCAGAGTGTTCCGCCAGAGCTGTGGATTAAACACTTTTTTGGATAGTTGTGGGATTTTGTGCTTTCGTGCACGGAGGCTTCTGCCGTCTGCAGGAGAGCACAATCAAAATTACTCCACGGTAGAACATTTCTGTGGAATGTCAACAGTAGCGGCACCCACTCATCATCTTGGCTTTTGTCATTTCCCTTCCAGTGAGAACACACACCTCATACTTTCCACACTTTCCACACATGAGCCATCCCCCCCCTTCGCCAACTGCAGAATACCCCTCTCACATATTGGTTTTAACATGCAGGTGTTAATCTGTCTACCATGGTGACAGGTCTGAGTGTCTAAGACCACTTCAGTTGTGTACAGCAGGAGGCTGTAGGGAGAGAGAGGACACCTGCTCTGTCAGAAGAGAACTCAAGACTCGGGGTTAGGTTTTTTTTTTTTTTTTTGCCGTCATCAATAATAATATTGATTTCACATAATAGGCTAAGAGGATAAAGAAGTGCACTGCAGAAATGATAGCAAAAAGTTTTGGACTAAAATAGGATCTCCAAATGATTACGAGTTACTTCCCAAAGTAGGAGGCCAACTTACATCCACAGCATTTCGAGAAGTTCATAAATAGCGAATGTTGTCTGTAATTAATTAAAGTTATTTGTGGCGAGATTTTAAACGAGACACGTAGAATGAAATGTTAAATATCACAATTTTAAGCTTAGTTGCGGTTGCTTTTTCTGACGACAGCGTTCCTCACACATGATGTGTTCGAGGACCGTCGGAAAGATGAAAATCTGCTGATAATGACTGTGGAACGAGTGCATTCTGTCATATGCCATTAGTGCTCCAGAAATAAAGAGGAAGGACGACAAATAAAGACAAAAATTATGCAAAATCCACGGGAGCTATCGGCCACAGCATGTACGGAAAGTAAAATGTTCCACTCTTTGTTTCATTGCAGCCATTTGCTAAAATCAAAAAAGTTCATTTTATTTCTCATTAATGTACACTCAGCACCCCATCTTGACAGAAAAAAACAGAAATGTAGAATTTTTTGCAAATTTATTAAAAAAGAAAAACTGAAATATCACATGGTCATAAGTATTCAGACCCTTTGCTCAGTATTGAGTAGAAGCACCCTTTTGAGCTAGTACAGCCATGAGTCTTCTTGGGAATGATGCAACACGTTTTTCACACCTGGATTTGGGGATCCTCTGTCAGTCTTCCTTGCAGATCCTCTCCAGTTCTGTCAGGTTGGATGGTGAACGTTGGTGGACAGCCATTTTCAGGTCTCTCCAGAGATGCTCAATTGGGTTTAGGTCAGGGCTCTGGCTGGGCCAGTCAAGAATGGTCACAGAGTTGTTCCAAAGCCACTCCTTTGTTATTTTAGCTGTGTGCTTAGGGTCATTGTCTTGTTGGAAGGTGAACCGTCGGCCCAGTCTGAGGTCCAGAGCACTCTGGAAGAGGTTTTCTTCCAGGATATCTCTGTACTTGGCCGCATTCATCTTTCCTTCAATTGCAACCAGTCGTCCTGTCCCTGCAGCTGAAAAACACCCCCATAGCATGATGCTGCCACCACCATGTTTCACTGTTGGGATTGTATTGGGCAGGTGATGAGCAGTGCCTGGTTTTCTCCACACATACCGCTTAGAATTAACGCCAAAAAGTTCAATCTTGGTCTCATCAGACCAGAGAATCTGATTTCTCAGAGTCTGGGAGTCCTTCATGTGTTTTTTTGGCAAACTCTATGCAGACTTTCATATGTCTTGCACTGAGGAGAGGCTTCCGTCGGGCCACTCTGCCATAAAGCCCCGACTGGTGGAGGGCTGCAGTGATAGTTGACTTTGTGGAACTTTCTCCCATCTCCCTACTGCATCTCTGGAGCTCAGCCACAGTGATCTTTGAGTTCTTCTTTACCTCTCACCAAGGCTCTTCTCCCATGATTGCTCAGTTTGGCTGGACGGCCAGGTCTAGGAAGAGTTCTGGTCGTCCCAAACTTCTTCCATTTAAGGATTATGGAGGCCACTGTGCTCTTAGGAACCTTGAGTGCTGCAGAAATTCTTTTGAAACCTTGTAACAACTCTGTGACCATTCTTGACTGGCCCAGCCAGAGCCCTGACCTAAACCCAATTTAGCATCTCTGGAGAGACCTGAAAATGGCTGTCCACCAACGTTCACCATCCAACCTGACGGAACTGGAGAGGATCTGCAAGGAAGACTGGCAGAGGATCCCCAAATCCAGGTGTGAAAAGCTTGTTGCATCATTCCCAAGAAGACTCATGGCTGTACTAGCTCAAAAGGATGCTTCTACTCGACCATGTCATATTTCAGTTTTTCATTTTTAATAAATTTGCAAAAATTTCTACATTTCTGTTTTTATTTTATTTTATCAAATGACTGCAATGAAACAAAGAGTGGAAAATTTAAAGGGGTCTGAATACTTTCCGTACCCACTGTACATGCGCTGCCGTTGCCTCTTGTTTTCCGGACTTTATGCTAAACTATGAAGGCTGGTCTCAGCTAGCTGGCTGCTTTCTCTCCTTCACATTGACCAGATTTGATTTGGTGTCCATCTTCCCATCTCAGGATCAACAGGAAAACAAATAAGTGTATTTCCAAAAAATGTCAAGACTATTCCTTAATATGTCAATATACATGTTACTTTTGGTTCTTTTTATGCCACTTGTTTTTTGTTTCCCACATGTCATCAGCTATGTTTTGCCTTGTATCTTTAGTTATATATTATATGAAACCCTCTAAATCTACCTCTCGATTAAATTAACAGTTCACTTGTTAAATGCACATGTTCATGCTAGCCTGTGATTCCTGCATTGACCTGCTGACTGCCTGCCTGTCACTGTGTGCGTCAACAGCTCAGTCATGTCATCCACCTCTCTCCTCCGTCTGCTTAGTTCACAGGTCAACATGTGCTTGTCAGGCTGAGCAGCATTTCCCGTAGGAATGTAGGACAATGCCACTGACTGGAAGTCTATATATATCACCTTAAGCTAACATGCCTCCTCTGCATGTCTTTCTCCAACTATTTACTGAGTCTAGCTGGGGTCCAAATCAGGCCTGTGCCGACTGGTATATCGACAATTTAAGGGATGATCGTTGGTTGGTTTTTCCTATGCCGATATGAAGGCGATTTTAACACATTTTTACTATCAGAACTAAAATAAACTCTCGAATCGCTGCCGATCATCAATTTTATGTAACCACCGTTGGTCGTTATGAAAATAAAAACGATCTCCCAACCCTAGTCTGACATTTCTTTCAGAGATGCAGAGCCTCTTTCCAACGAGCCCTGCAAAATGTCTGTAAGAACAGGAGCCAGAGTTGATTATCTGTTAACTCTTTCTGTAATTGTTTAACCTCAGCCCTAGTTGGAATGAAACCTGCAGTGCGCCATGTATGCAAAAGGTTATGACCTATTGATGCATGGCAGTTTTGCATAGCCACCAAGGTGATGCAATCCAGGGTCAGTGGCAGACCCAGAGAGTTGCACCCAGTTTATGTTTATCACCAAAGAGATGGGGAGATTAAAATGTGAAGTTGGTTCGGCCACCTGTTTCCTGTTGGACCAAGAGAGCTAGCATTTCCCTGTAAGTTTTGACGCATCCCTTCCTGTGAATAGAGAAGTCTCTGTACTCGTAGTCGGTATTTAATTTGTGCAAATCTACAACCCCTCCTCCCTAATGTGACACATCCACATGTTGTAGCCCAGCTAACAAAGCAACACTAAAGCTATACAACACTTGTTGTTGCCACAAATCCATCTTTTCAGTTGTTTTTGTCCTTAGTTAGTGCTGACTCAGACTCTTGACTGTTCCAAGGAACCAGTGTGTGTTGGGATTGCGTACAGCCAGAAAACAAGGCATCCCAAACTGGCTGAGTGAGAGAGGGAAGTAAAGTAGGCTGGTAGGGAGGGGGTTGTGGCCCTGCTGTAGAAAGAAAAGAAAAGGAAAAAAGTTGGGGAGGAGTGCAGGACGGGGCTAATGCTGCTTCTCTAATTCTTAGAAGCTGTGGATTCCTACCATTCGGCTGATCATGTTGCACCGCGGCTGCGAGAGGATATGACTACGAGTTACATATTTTAGGCTTTAATACAAGGCTGTCACCTTGGGATCAAATGGCTTAATCACTCGGTTGTATTTTGGACTGCTCTATAGGCCAGGACTCTCAGACTCAGACAATGGCCTATATGGAGGTAGAGACCCCCACTGACCGCTGCACTAGGTTCAGAGCAGGTGAGCACTCCTTCTTTGTTGTTCTCATGCTAATTCCTCAACTCGAGTAGGCATATGCTGTTGCAGGCTTGTCCAGGTGTTCTGGAAGTGGGTTAATAAAAATGATCACTTAAATGTCCACCTTTTTGTTAACAAATGGAAATAAAGGGGTCGAATAAATGATAATGAACTCGTATCTAATATTTTTGTGCCGGCTATCCATCTTTTGCTTCTTGTGCCGTTGTTTTGATTTTGTAGCAGTGGTCCAAACGTAAACGGCATGTAAAATGTCATACCCTGGTTATGGGGAAACAGAACATCACATCCTGAAACAGCTACTGAGGACTTGCACTAGGTCGCCCTCAGGAGTGAAGTTATGTAAAATCCCACAGGATAAGACTGCCTGAAGTCTCCTCTTCAGTCTTTTATTGCCGACACAGGAATAGCTGGTATAGTTTTGCCACACATGCACTTATGGTTGCGACCAATGTTTATAGAAATGGAGGTCGACTGGCAGGATTACTTGCGTCCTGAATGCAAAATGTCACCTATAGAACCTTGTTATTATATATTGTCAACCTAATGACTAACCAACAGGATGTGAGTGATGTATCGGGGGTGGGGAGAGGTTAATATGTGGTTACCTTCTCAGCTTGATGTTATTTACTTCCTTGTTTTATTTTCCCTTTTTATTTGTCTACAATACCTCATCTGTTGTTCTGTCTACAAAGTTTTCTTCTCGCGTATTTCTACTTATAACTTGTATTACATGTACTTGTATTGCACTCAAAATCACTGTTTCTTCTTTTATAATATTTTATTTGTTTGCAGTCCTGCAGTTGAGGCTTCAGCAAAGGCGAACCCGGGAGCAGCTGGCGGACCAGGGCATCATGCCACGTGAGTATCGGCAGCACTGCCAGGTGTCACTCACTGAAAAGCTGATGTAGTGTGTGCAGATGTATGATAAGCAAACTTGGATCCTGATGGCTGAGATAATAAATCGGTTTGGGTTTGCCCTTTTCCAGATCGTTTGTCTTTAAAATTGTGCTCAGACTTGTGTATTTATGTATTGTGTTGCAGCTCTGAAGAGCCCGGCAGCTTTCCATGGGCAGATTCGCAGCTTGGAGAGAGCCAGGGTATGTTGGAAATAAAGTGCTAACTGTGGACTTGAGAAGGGGAGGAAATACTCTCTGGGACTGTTGTGTGGCATGAACATTTAGACAATTAACTGACTGACTGTCTCTCTCTTTAGACTGAAAATTTCCTCAAGCACAAGATCCGCAGTCGTCCAGAGAGAGCAGAGCTGGTCAGGATGCACATCCTGCAAGGTACTGGCGATCCTCTGGTTCGCACTACAAACACTGTATTGTATTGTCAAGTGTTCCATGTGGACTTTTTTTAAAGCATCGTAGAATTACAATTGGCACCAGACACGATGCTATAAACAAACCAATATTTTTCTAGCTAGCACCGCAAACAAGAAATCTTCAAGCTGGTATTTTTTGCAGTGACGTCATTTCTGTTCCTCAGAGACAGGAGCAGAACCCTCATTACAGGCCACTCAGATGAGACTGAAGAGGGCGCGACTGGCCGACAACCTGAACGAGAAGATCGCCCAGAGACCCGGCCCCTTGGAGCTGGTGGAGAAAAACATCCTGCCTGTGGACTCCACCGTTAAACAGGCGATCATCGGTGAGGGGCAGAGAAACGGTGATGATAAAACATTAATGTTGCCATATTAGACAGCCAGAGCTTTTTAGAGCCTCGCTGGACAATATCAGGAAGAAGACGCCGTCGATCGGCCGTGCGTCACATTGTGCATGACTTGCACAGAGATACAAAACACTGATGATTGAGTGCTGGCCTTTTTTTCGTTGTCTGTCAGTGGGTGAGGTGAATTATCCGAAGGTGTTGGACGAAGACAGCTGCGATGCTCTGTCCCCAGAGCATCCAGCCAGCCAGGAGCCTCAGAGCTGTGTCCCCTCTCCCGCGGAGAGCAAAGTGCCAGAGACGCCTTCTCTAGTGCCAGAGACGCCTTCTCTAGTGCCAGAGACGCCTTCTCTAGTCCCAGCACCACCAGCACCACCAGCACCACCAACACCCAACACCCTGCTGCAGGTCAGATCCTGGACTAGTAAAACAAGTGATTGTGTATGCCTGCCTTAATAACCCCAGGTCTTCAAGCATAAGTGTTTATTAGAAGTTCAGTGTTTGCCTTGCAGTTATTGGTGTCTTTTTTGTTCTGCTTCCCTAGGTCTTCCCATTTGCTACACGAGCAGCAACAGACTTTGTGAAAGTGATCTCTGCGATTGAACAGCCTGCCAGCCGCCCAGCGGTCACTCCTGCACAGCCGGTCACCACATCTGCTCCCGTGAAACCAGGCCCAACGCTGGTGAAAGTAAGAGCATTTATTGCCACCGCTAAATGTAATATATTTCTGTAATATTTGAATACTGCTGGACCAATGGTACGTTTTTTGGTTTTTTTCCCTCCCACAACAGCAAAGTCAGCAGAAGTCACCCTCAGAGAAGAGCCGCAGTAAGAAGAGCAAAGAGCTCAAGTCCCGGGTGAAAAAGCTCAAGTACCACCAGTATGTTCCCCCAGACCAGAAGCTGGAGGCCAGTGAAACACCCATGGACTCCTCTTACGCCCGACTGCTGCAGCAACAGCAGCTGTTCCTCCAGCTGCAGATCCTGAGCCAGCAACAGCAGCATTACAACTACCAGACTATATTACCGGCACCACTCAAGTACGTATATAAAACATTGGAACTAGCAATAGCAATATGGTAATTGCATTGTTTTATTTTGGTTTTTGGCTTATCTCCATAACTTGTAACTGGAAAAACAAGCCAAGTACTGCTGTTTTCAAAGACCCAGAGGGCCATTAGCTGGTTTCCAATAACAACTCTGCATCTAATCGTATTAATAACTACCAAGATGTTGCTTCACGAGCTGCTGTTTTCATAAATGTCCCACAGCCACGGCATGACCAAGCTCCCTTTTTGAACTACTGCACTATGGTTTGGTTGACTGGCTTTGTTAGTGAGGCGCAGGATGGATGGTCTGTTCATACTGGGAACAGATTTCCTCTCTTTCTCTTTCCTGCCTATTTCTTTCTCTTCTCTGAGCTCTCCATTAATACTAATTTGTCCACCTTCCCTCTTTCTCCCACCTCCCCTTCCTCTTTTCTGTTTCTCATTCAAGTACTGTGCATTATTTTTGGATACGACAATGACCTCATGTTTTTGTGTCTCATTCTCACCGAAGGCCTGTAACTGATGGTCAGAGCGGTAGCGCTGGGAGCCTGCCAACCTCCATTATGGTGTCTTTGCCCACTGCACCTCCACCTCCCTCTGTAACTGCGACTCTGACTCGTCCAAACAACTCTCTCTCAAACCGCAAGCCTGGAGTCTTGCCTGCCAATCTGGAGGAGATGAAGGTATTTGGAAACCCACTGGTACCAGCAAAGCCCTTACCCATGTAGCTTGCAATGGCAGACCCCAGCAGCTTTAAAATTAAAGTTATGATTGTAGCCTAAAGGTAGAAATTCCCGTTTTCTTAGGCCGACTCTAAACTTGAAACAACTTGAAATTGATCTCTGTCGAGATATTATTACACAGCCAGTAGTAGGACTGTTTTTGTAGAAATCTGATAACCTCTCATAAGATCGAACAAGGTTTTGTTTATTAATCAGTTTGATAAAACAAAGATAGCTTGAGGGCATAGACGTAATATCTTTTAACTTCAAATCTCTTTTTCTCAAAGTTGCATTGTATTAAACTAAAAAACAATAAAATCAGCCTGAGAAGCAGCTGACCCTGCTCTGTCCAAAGGTAGTTAAGTCTGCCTAACAGCACCTCTCAAGCTATTTAACACACATTAATTATATAGACATATACAGTATCTTTCTGTTTTAATTTGTGTAAAAGTTGTGCTTTTATTTGTGGTTATGCACATCTTTGACTTGTCTTGGTGATGGTTGCTCAACTGATGGATGGCAGATTCTTTATTTTGTAAAATTTGAACTGAGCAAGGCTGTCTTGTTTTTCCCTGCTTCCAGTCTTTGTGCTAAACTAATCGGCATCAGCTGCACTCCTCCAGCACTAGTCCCTTTGTTTACACATTGTTTGTCTTTGTCTAGGTGGCTGAACTAAAACTGGAGCTAAAGCTGCGTGGTCTCCCTGTGTCGGGAACAAAGACGGATCTGATGGAAAGACTCAAGCCTTTCCAGGACCACTGCACCTCGGCTCCTACCGCCATTCCTGTCCCTGCCGTCACCCTCTCCTCCATGTCCATGGACGTCACCACCACCACTGGCAGCCCTGCCATAGTCCTTCCAGTCCAGCAGGTGGCTCCAGAGAACATGAACCCGACACCGCCGGTCTCGCCAATTCCCACTGATCGCTCAACCCTCCAGCAGGATCTAAGCATGTCAGATGCTCTGTCTGAAATGGTGAGCTCTGGCTGGGCAGGTTCGCAGTCCTCACCTCTCTCGTCTTTTCAAGTCCCGGAGGAAAAGGACAGGCGGCTCCATGAAAAGGAGCAGCAGATCGTGGAGTTGATGAAGAAGCTGGAGCAGGAGCAGAGGTTGGTGGAGGAGCTGAAGATGCAGCTTGAGGTGGAGAAGAGAGGCCAGGTCGGCTGTACTGCTGACTCTGCCTCTCCAAAACTCAATTCTGTACCTGCCATCAACCCTGTTCTTACTGCCCTGAGCTCAAATGTAGTAAAAATGGAGGGTACAGTCCTGTCAAACTGTTCATCCTCTACTGGTACAATCCCCAACACTATGCTTGGCTCCCAGGCTCTCTCCCCCATGCCAACAGTAGTCAAGTTGGAGGATGTGACCATTTCTTCTGGCAAGCCTCTTCAGCTCCAGACCCAAACCCAGATTATTACCAAGATCCAGCCCCAAATAATCAACAGCCCTCACCTCCTCTCCCAGTCACGGAGAAGTCCTAAACTCCAGACCCAGCCCCAGTCCCAACCTGCAGCCACAAGCCTGCAGCAGTTCTTCATCAGCCACACTGGCGGGGTTTCCCAGGTGCTGGGTCAGCCTCAGACCTTGTTAACCACCACAGGCCAAGCTGGGAGGATCCTCCTACCAGTCTCGCTACCCAACAGTGCTACAGCAATCCAGCTGCCAAAGACCAATGTTAGCCTGCAGGTAAGATTGCTAAAAAGTGACATATTCTAGTGTCTGTTAGAATGGTGTTGCTAGTAGTCCCTTGCTTCCACTAGGGGTCTGTGTCCTTATAAGTTATGATTACTTTATTTAAGAATATTTCATTGTTTTTTTAAATGATCTTCACTAAATAAAGATGTGTCCTATTTGTACATGCACCTACGAAGGTGCATGTACCTCATCCCATTTGCTGTATTTCCAGTTCCTTCTTTAAGACAACACTGATCTGTCTGAATCTGCCTTGTGTCTGGACAGACTCTGACTATGTGCAATAACACGACTGGTTTGGAGAACCAGACTCGGCCTGAGATCAATCCACAGTGTTTCCTGAGAAGGACCCCGGAGAACAGTCTCTCTCCCCGAGCTTCACCCAACCATCGCATCTCCAACGGACCCCTCAATAAGGTATCGATGCTGAGTAATCCCAGAGGGGAGTGTTGTCAGGTTTGGTTCAGACCATCCTGCTAACTGGGTGCTCTTTGAGAGGGTAGTAGTGCTTGTAGTAGTAGTGTTTTAATTCAGCTATCACACACAATACAATAAGTATAACTTATATACAATCTAGTATACAATATGATAGAAAAGGCATAGGCAGAAGCATAATGCTTTTATATTCCTAACCTACATTCTAATTTGACGGTTCTTAATTCGGCCCATATTTTCTCTGTCTCTCTCCCTTATTCTTCCAGTCTCCTTCTCCTCAGCCTACCTTCATCCTTCAACCCACCTCCCTGGTTGCTCAGCCTCCCAAGGCAAGAGAGCCGCCCCGCTATGAGGAGGCTATCAAGCAGAGCCGCAACCTGCACGTCAACAGTGTTTCGCAGGTTAGATATGCACCAGCCACAGTCAAAGTACAGAATACAAACCATTTTCTGTTTGGCGTTTGATGAGCAGCCTTCAGTCGCTTCACCTTGTTGACCGTCTTTTCAGGTTCCCACAGCAACCAGCCAGCAAATGGATGACTTGTTCGACATCCTCATAGAGAGTGGAGGTAAAAACAGTCACACCTGGGGACTCGGAAACATTAAGTCCACAGGCACTGCCAATCAACACACAACATTTAAATCAGCTAAAAGTTATGGATAACATGTCAAATAGCTTTGTTAATGAATAAAGAGTTGACAGAGTAAGTTGAAACAAATGGTTGAAATATTCAGCTTCTGCCACTTACAACATATGCAAACAATTACATGAAAAACATTATTGTAACAATATTCACTTTGATATAATTAATGTTAGTATCAAGTTCACTTAGTTTCTGCTTCAATTAATTTCTTGGAGCATGATGTTTATGATGTCCATCAAGGGGTTTATTAGCTGCTAACACTAAAAAAGTGTTAAAAACCCAAAAAAAGTTCAAAACATTTGAGTTTCTTCTCTCTTTTTTTTAAGTCTCTGTCAGTACCGGTGTCAATCCCTCGGTGGTTAAACACTCATAATAATCCGTGTTTTTTCCAGAAATCACTCCATTTATCCAGCAGGACCCTCATGTGTCTCACAATAAGACCCTCCCAGTCACAGCAAACATCTCGACCCTGCCGGTCAACACCGCTCTCTCCAGGCCGCCTCCACAGATCCAGTTGGCCCCTCCGCCCACATTGAGCCTCATCGGCCTGTCCGGCCTGTCCGGCCTGTCCAGCCTCTCCTCGCTTGCCACAGACAATCAGCTGGAGGCCTTTCTCGAGGGCACCCTGGCTGACGCGGCACCAGCGTCAGACCCACGTACACGGGGCCTGATGGAGGAGCTGCAGGCCCAGCTGATGGAACAGCAGCCCTACTCACCCATGGACACATCAGACTTGTCCTTCTGCGATTCTTCATCGCCCTCGTCGCTCAACATGGGCCTGTCTGACCCAGGCCTGGACAATATGGAGTGGCTGGACCTCACCATGCCACCGGGTCCTGCTGGTGCACTTACACCTCTGGGAATCCCAACAGACTTCCTGGATACACAAGACCTGCAGCTGCACTGGGATTGACGGCCGGATGGATGAAGGAAGAGAAGAGGAAAGGGATCGACAGCCTTGCAAAGAGGTCGAGTTTCAACATTTTCAATAAGGAGAAAACATGGCATTTTGTGCCAAACCACTCTCACTAGTACATCCACACCATCTGTAATATTCCCACTTTACTACAGTGAAAAGGTGCACTGATTCAAGTTGAACTACAAGCAGGAGTTTGCTCAGCTTTAAAAGAGGGCCTCATATGGCTGAACAGACAGAATAACATTATCACTAAGGCAAGAGCGCCGATCATATCAGTGGTGAAGGGATTTTAAAAACTACTTTTACAGTGGCTGATGTCACGATCACGAGATGGAGCCAAGTTAATTCTAACAGCATCGACTGTTTGTAAATACTCTTTAAACCACACTAAAACGACTTCACTTGAACGAAGAATGGCATTGATGGCTGATGGCATCGACTGGTGGTCTTTCAGTGTGAACACTGCGTCTATTTTACCGTGTAAGCACAGTAACGGAATGTAAAAGGGTAGAGGTGGTGGGATGTGTGTTCCACTGGAGCACAGTCTAGCTTATAAATGCTGGTCATTACAACACAATAAATGTGTCGCTCTAAATGACAGCTCACAGGCTGCAGATGTAATCTAGTTGTAATAAAAATAAAAAAAATTGAATTTATAGTCTCAAAACAATACATTTGAGGCTTGGCCTGGGACGTCAGCTACTGACCACTCCACCAGAATACTTAGACTAAACTAGTCTCAGGCTGTTTGTTCCCTTTAAAGGAAGCCACACATGCTCAGTCAGTCATTGCAACATTTTAAAGGGATTGCTAACTGAGAGGAGGTCAAGCCTCTGTTCACTGGTCCAGTCTACCACGTACTGTACATTACATGTATGCTGACTGATCTGATACGTTGTATCAAACGCAACTGTTTTCTTCTGACTTTTTCATGACCCCGTGGTCAGGCTGACGAACCAATGACTCTAAAGAACAAAGACTTCACTTCGGTCGGATGGCGAGAGGGGGAAGCTCCTCCGTCTACGTGAGAGCTATGCACTTGAGAGGCGGAGAGACCTGGCGATGCGCCTCACTCACCTCAGAACAAAGGGATTGCGAACTTTGCATATCCAAGGGGATCATTACTATGAAGGGATCAATATGATTGATCATGTGATCTTCATGATTGATCATGTGAACTTCAAGATCATGTGGCCAATTGCTCCAGAGATACTTTGAATGTAATTTTCGAAGAAGAAAAAAATGGGACTTCACTCAAAGTTGGCAGCTTTTTTCTTTTTCTGATAGTAAACTGACATAAAACGGTGGAAAGGGAACAACTATCTGTTTATTAAGACATGCAGACACATATCGTGTGTGTGTGTGTGTGTGTGTGTGTGTGTGTGTGTGTGTGTGTGTGTGTGTGTGTGTGTGTGTGTGTGTGTGTGTGAGAGACACCAACCATCATTTGGATGAATCAGAATATACTCTTCAGTAGGGCTGTACCAAATAGTTTCAAGTTTCATTCATAATGTCGACGTTCAAATTATTTCATCTGTATTTCTACACAGCTGCAGACAAAGATTAGGCTGTGCTAACATTATTAGTATTATGGCCTGCTATGTGTAGACTTAGATTCCACCGGTGGCTGCATAGGATTGTTTCCAACTCGTGTGATCCAGACAGCATTGTTAAGTCAGAAAATCTTTGAACATGAAACATTTATTTGAAATAAAAGATGAACGTAATAACATAAAAAAGGCGTTGAGCCATTCAAAACCATTTCCACTGTGGTCTAAAACACTTTACTCTCCCGGACGCACCTTTTATTAATGGGGCGGTCTGGCAGTAATCTTACAGCACCTTAAACTCACATTTATATAACCACAATGTTATTCCTTTAAAGCTTCATTCCAAAACCTCAAAGACATTCAGTCCAGCCCGATTCTAAAGAGGAAATAGTCTCTCGTGATGCATCAGTTAGTGTGACCTGGAGCCGAACGTCCTGACCAAGTGTGAGAGAAGCAAGCAAGCATGTTGTGTGAGAATGTGTTTGTGTGTGTGCGCGTGTTGATTTGTCTTCCCGTCTTTTGCATGTGCACCTGTGACTCTGTGTGCATGATTGTATTCGTGTGAAATCACGGGCCGCCTCGAGCTTTTTCCCATCCGCTGCCCACAAGTTGTCTGAAGAAATGTACTAATATGAGATCAAATCATTCGGTTGACATTATTCAAAACTAAACTCTTAGAAAAGGCTTCTGATGACTGTTTCCTGTTTTTATCTGTGTTGGTCACGATGCGTGATACACAGTGAAGAGGGCTTAGCTACTTTTAAAGCCCTCATGAATTCTAGATCACCATTTTTAACAGATTGCTTCATACCCCACTACTTTATTTTCAAGTTACTGATTCAGTGACTCAGTTAAGGATATTATTTTGGGGTTGATGCAGTCTCACTGTATGGCACTTTGAAATTTGATAGCTTTTTTTAATTGTCTTCTTTTTCTTTTATTCAGTCATGTCCAGTGAAATCACATTTTTAACTTAAATCTGTCATTACGTCCATGGACACTAGAGGGCGCTGCCTCTTCTGCAGTGGCACATTTTCAGGGGCATTTCTAGCACGAAAACATTTAAATGAGGCTGTTTTTCTTGCATTTTAAATCCAATGTTTTTGTTTTTTTACAACTGTGTAATTCTGATTTGCTGCTCATCAGCAATACTTTGGTGGGTGACTGAGCAGAGCCCTCGATGTAAACACTGTCTTGTCAAAGAACTGTGGTGCTCTTCCTTCTGCAGTTACACATTCATCCTCAGATCTAATGGATGAGCCCAAATTCCAAACAACATTGGACCATTGAAGGAGTTACGGCAAATACTTCACAGACCTGCTCCTGGGCTTTGTTATATTTTAGTTGTTTTTTTTCTCCGACGAAGAAAACTGTATGAGACGACCTCATTCTGGTTCAGCCCTGGTTGGTGCACCGAATATCCCTGAGGATAACAATCACTAGTTTATTCCTGTGTTTCCTATAAGAGATGATTTTCTTCACTCAGTCAGCTTTAAGGCTGACAAATGTGATATTTTGTTGCCAAAAAAGGCGGCGGAACATATTATCACATGTTATTTTCTCATGTTTTTGTATTTTTCACTTTTTTTGCGGGGTGAAAATTTTAAAGGAGAAAAAAAATATATATATTAATCTTTCTTTCATGCCTGTGTTAACAAATCTGTAAGAGAGGATTCCACGTGTATATTTCAGGTTTGCAGATTTATTTTCCATATCAGACAAGCTTAAACGTCTTGGCTGCAGTAAATCTGCTCACATGTGTGTGGTTGGTGCTCCATGTGACACCACTTACAGCTGTTGGCCGGACCGGGACAGCTTCAAGCAACACTGGCTGCTCTCTCTCGATATACACCATCATGTCTGGACGGTTGCCCTCGCTTTGCAAAAAACTCTATACTGACCTTAACCATTCAAGGTCAACGGCTGACTTCAGTCATTTTGAGGGAGTTTCACAACTTGTGGGTTACCTTCCAGACACGACCCTTGATATACTGTTCTGTGTGATCCTGCCTTGATTTTTGTTAATCATAGAACCTACGTTCAAAAGCACTTAATAACCGAGTGGTTTGTTTGAATGACCTTCTGAAGTTGAGTCAACCTGAAGAACCCCTGAGGTTCCTGTCGGCTTCTCCACCTTCATAGTTGGAGTCAACAGGTGTTGGCTCAGGCTCGTCCCAATTCAGCTGCAAAGTTTATCACAACGTAGACGTTGAACAAGAAGCGGAACTTAAGAACAGACAAGACGTTTAATTTCTGTCGATGTATTTCGGGAACATTTCCATCCTCCGTTGTAGCCGAGTCGCCTCTCGACCTCCACCACCCCATGCTATGCCTCTTGTTTGTATGCCATATGTTTTGCACATTGTGTACATATTTATATAGATGTAATGCATATTTTTCTACATGTGTAACATCCATGGGGTCTCTATAATGTAAATACTCAAAAAGATGTATATAAGTACTGTATGCCTTTCTGTGTCAATAAATTTGGTGTACTGTGAACACCACCTACAGAATAAATTACAGAATAACACACATTTCTTATCAGAATACCACAAACTACAAATATTTACAGTAGTTGGCGAGAGTACAGGCACTACATTTGAATTGTGTTGTTGCTGACCGTGTATGTAAATCAGACATGGCGGTTTACAGACCCGTATTTTCACATGTTCAGTATTTCTATTTCCCTCTTGAGATAACGGATGGTCCCAGATATATTACCCAAATACCTAGGAAAGTGTTTATAAAGGTCATTCGATTGTTGACAGAAAAGCCAGAAACCTGCGGGAAAAGGCCTTGATCCTTTCAAATTGAGTTATTAGTATCTGACACACAAGCTAGCCTAGACTTTATTTAAGTAGGTAATGTTCTAATCTTCTGGTTGGCAAACTGAGCACATCTTTCACTGTGGGACCTTACAGTTCAAACAGTTGATGTTCTTAAAGATAAAGGTCCTAAGGGGGATCAATTGGCAGAAATGTAAAATGATCTTAAGAAGTATCGGAGCCGTGGATCGTACTCGACACATCGCACCAGGGCTGTTGGTGAGTAACCTCCGTGTCAAAATGGCTGGTAGGTGTGTATGCTGGCTTGGCACTGGGGACACTGGTGGTGGACATTACTCAGACGGCTCATGCAGAACGGGATTAGACAGCAGCCTGCGACACACCTGAGGAAGGGAGGGAGGAAGATTTCCAGGTTGAGAACTATGGAGATCCAAATACAAGCTACGTAAAATGTTAAAATAAATATAAAGCTTTGTACTTTTACTCTTATTTGTATCTTTTAACTGGTTAATTACATTTTTCAGGCTATTGTTTCATTCCCTCTGAAGTACTTCCATCTCCGCACCATGAAGGCTAATCATTCGTAAAATGGGAAATGTTGTGTGGGGACAACATGGAATAAATGATTCCATGTTGGAATCATTCCTTCCAATAATGATTCCATGTTGGAATTATTGGAAGTTATCTAATTAGTGGAAGTTATTAGAGCCAGTGGGGCCCACACACCCTGTCAAGGCGCACAAGAAGCAAATCGTCCACGACGCCTCGCCCACTTTGCTGCGGGTTTCTGTGAAGATGATCTCTTCACAGGACGGACACTTGGTGACCGCTGGTGTTTGACCGAGAAAGTCCACTAGAGAGAGGGAGAGAGAGAGATATCAGTCTTAATAAGGTCATCGCCATACGTCATAGTATGTCATAAAAAGGGCAAACTTGTACACATTTTACAAAGTCATAGTATATTAGTGCGTTCTCGACTGCTGTCATCAACTACACCCCAAAAAAAGTTGACTAGTCATAATATAGCACATCATAGTATTATAGTACGTCGTAGGATAACATTCATAAAATATTTCATAGTATTGTAGCACACACAAAAAAGTTATAGTTTGTTGCTTTCAGTACCCTCCCCCCGAAGTTGAATAGCTGATTGCAGCCCTGCAGGACTTACCTGTGACCGTTACATGTGTGTACATATGTACATATGTGTAACTCACCTGGAATGACTGAGTCAGCTGGTTTTTCTGCTGCAGGCCTCATCTTCCCTCTGGGCTCCAGTGTAAAGTCGTCCTCTGCCAGCTGGGGGGGCGGGAGCATGTAGATCCCCCCACGGGGGGCCTCCGGTTTATAAAAAGTGGGATGGGTGCCTTGTTGACCTGATTTAAAACACGAGCAGAGACCTTCATAAATGCATTAAGCAACATCTAACAAAATAAATTAAAAAGGAGGTTTTCACAGGAAGCAGGGTGGCCATTACCGAGCTACGTTAAGTTGCGTGATGCTGCACTTTAAAAGTAATAATGTTCAAGTATATTTTCCGGTAATGTAGAGTCTCTAAAATGACGATTAAAAAAAGAAAAACGTGCCTTTGTTTTCTCTGAGTTTGAAGCGATTTCTCTGTTTCTCCAACTCCTCCTTTTTCCGCAGCAGCTCATCGAGCTCCTGCTGGATGGCCTCCAGCTCACACAGTTGGTCGCTGT
This sequence comes from Myoxocephalus aenaeus, assembly GCA_038501785.1. Lineage (NCBI taxonomy): Eukaryota > Metazoa > Chordata > Actinopteri > Perciformes > Cottidae > Myoxocephalus > Myoxocephalus aenaeus. The sequence continues at coordinate 1,007,584 of JBAMJR010000278.1, read as the reverse complement.
CCTCGCAGGTCACTTCCACACACACACACACACACACACACACACACACACACACACATGCACACGCACACACATGCACACACGCACGCACAGTGAGAGGATGTAAACACAGCCGAACAGATCACGCATGCTACTGAACCTGCTATTCATTTTTAACTATCGCAGCAGTTCTTCATGGAGCCCCAAAACTAACCAAATGTGGCAAACAGTTATTAGGCAAGTTAGAAATATGACGGAGTATTATTGTCAGTTAAATATCTAAAATGGAGGAGAGCTCTTCAATTTATTTTACTCCTCTATTGGCCTCTCTTGAACTCAGTTTATTTTTTACTCCATGGTTTTTGTATTTCTTAGGTCTCAACATTATAATTAATCATTTATTCCATGTTGTCCCCATGCAACATTTCCCATTTTACTAATAATTAGCCTTCATGGTACTGAGATGGAAGTTATTCAGAGGGAAATAAATAACAGCCAGCTTCTACTTTGTCAGCTAACTTTGTTGGTGCTAGTTTTCTGGCTTGCTTTCTGTTGAAATTGCTTGTTGGCAAAAACGTTGAAAAATAAAATTAACCTGTAAAAGATTATATTCTTTCTTACTTTTGAAGGTTGTTTTCTTGTTAAACTGTCAAAATGCCTAAATAAAATATCATGTATAATTTCTTTTTTTAAAAGACCACCATTTTAGAAATGGAAAGGTGGTAAAAGAAAATCCATAATTCTCAACCTGGAAATGTCAAAATAGCATAAATCAGGGGTGTTTTTTTCTGTTCTTGTTATTGTTTTACCAATTTTTTTTTTAATGAATACAATGGACCTCCAAATAAAAATGATATATAAAATAAAAAAACAGCATGAATTTGACAAAAAATCTCAAATAAAAAACCTGACCAAAAGCACAAAGCAATACAGCAGCTTTCAATCTTTCACCAATGACTACAGGCTAAATGAGAACCACTGAGTTGTCTGTTTATTTGACTGATTCATGGACTCACTTCCCTCTGTGGTCCCGACACCATTTCCCTCGATCTTCTTCCTGAAGCGCTGCATCTGTAGCAGAAGGAAATGCCTGTTGTGTAGCTCCTTAATGCGGAACTCGATGTCGGCCTGCGATGGGGGTCTGGTCCATGGCTCTGGTGACTGGGTATCGGGTTCAGAGCCGTCCTGCTGCTCTGGTATCGGCTCTAAACTAGCGCCTGTGTTCATCCCCAAGTTCTGTATTGGCCCTAAAGTCTAAAGAGGCACCTGGCCCTGGTCCATCCTGCTTTAGAGACCCGAATCCTGCTGTTTTCTGATGTAGTTTTAATCCTCAAACTGAATATATAAACCATGAACTAATAACTGATCAACCAACTGCTGGCTCAAGTCCTTCTGGGGAAGGTTTGGCTTCCAAGCCTTCGTGCATACACAGATGAGGTTGTAAAACATGCAAATGTTGACAGTGTGCAAAACAAGCAAGACAATGAACAGTAGCTGACATTACCAGGAAGACTGCATCATACTGCATTTAACCAGGTGTGGTCTTTAAGACTTGTAGGTACCATGAGTACTTTAACATGACTTTAAGCCTAACATAGGATATCCATAAGATGACGTAATGTAAATTTTTCCAGGCCATAAGAAACCCCTGAAGAATGTTGGTGTTATGCAGAAAAAGCTGAGGTCAAAGGTCATAGCCAGTCCTTACATAGAGGCGTATGTAGCAGTCGATTATTGGTCTAATAATAACCTAACCCTCGTAGTGTTTGGTAGCACACAGCGTACGGACTCGTTCAACTGTGAAATGCGGCAGTTGGCCCCATACGAGAGAAGCCAGCCGCCGTAGCATCAATAAAGCCCGGAGCCAGTTTGTAACATCCACAGAGCAGATGATCTCTGACCTATATTCCACACACAGAATCTCTCCGTACATTTACATCGGCCCCAGCGAAAATAACAACCAACACACTGTGATTACATCCACACAGATAAGTATGTATTTCATGAGCCTTATCTGTGACCTCTTTTCATTTTTAATGTGTCTTTTTTTTATACCACTTAACAGTTTGATAAGGGGTTATCATCCATGTTTCTATGGCAGCGTGAAGGTCATCCGGGAGCGAGCAAACACGGACACAAAGAGGCGAACAAGAAATGGTGCGTTTTATGTATGAGGGGGGGAAGCAAAACTGAGTGAGTGAGTGTGTGTGTTGTTCCAGCATTTTACCACTAGATGTCGGTCTCTTACACTGAAGGAGCAGGTCAGGCCACTGGGGGACTAAATCCTTAGTTTACAGGGCTGACGTCACCAGTCCTGCAGTGGAAAACCTCCATCCATCCATCACCCATCTATTCTTTCATTCATCCCTCAGTTCGTCTACCAACTTGAAATATTTAGGAGCTGTGCACAAGCTTAATTTAAAAATGAAGTGAATATTAGGTGGTCAGAAATACAACTCAAAATGAATGCAACTGTTGGTAATGTAAAAAAGACGGTACATTTTATAAGGTATATATGCCAGCTTGTGCTGGCCCAGAGTATCCAAATTATTGCAGGTTTAAGTGAGAATGACGTTCAACCTGTTCAACATGTTAGATGATATCTATGGGTGAAATATGTAAATATTGTGCTCCCAGCTGTCAGAACAGTGAAGCTAACTGGTAGCTAGCATGTCAATATTGTGCTCCCAGCTCGTTGCGCTGTCAGAACAGTCAAGCTAATTGGGCGGGCGTTAGCTCACATGCTAGCTAGCATGTAAATATTTTCAAGCACCAGTAGTGCTGAGCTTGTAAACAGAAACCTGTAGTTCAAAATGCGTATGGTCTGAATAGTGTAAATTGGTAAATGTATGACCAACACTGATGTCAGAAACCTTGAGACAGAGAGTTGTAAGCAACAGCCCTCTGTAAGCAACCATCACACTGGGCTGTTACATAACTGAGACAACGACCTGGTCTGTCAAACGATTTAATCTTTCATCAGAACAATACCTCATTGCAGTGAGACATGATACAGGTCAGCCTGTGTACTGGCTGCACTGTACAGATGGTCTAAACACACTCTGCTGCCCAGTGTGTCCATTATTAGGCAACATGCTGTACTGGGTCGCTCCCTCCCAGAGGACGTCTCGCTGATGATGACATACAGTTACTGAGAGGGTTGCGTCATGCCCGGATTACTGTTTGTGTTGATGTTGATGTCTTCCTGTACTTATGAGGACCAAAATAGAACTTGTGTGTCTGGGATGTCTTTCAAATTGTAATTTTAAATATATGTTTTACACTAATGTCTAACCTTGTTATGTCTTTAACCAATTGTTTTATAAAAAATGTTACCCTCCATCCCACATTAACAAATTAGATTTGTTTTCTTTCTTCCTGTCTTCTTCATTTTAGTAGCACATGAATTTAAGATGGTGACTTGAGTTTAGGGTCAAGCTTAGCATCAGGTTTAGATAAGGAAGCCTGTGATGACTGTTGTCACACTCACAAGTGTGGTATGACCGTGTGTGTGGATTTTCCTGTTCTCTTGTCTGAACAAAACCTTTGTTAGAACCACTTCCTGTGCAGCAGCTTGCAGCTGGACTCGGTGACTAATAGGAGGAGAATCTGAATTCACAAACACACTCTCACACTAACAGCAGTTGCTTTCACTCATGTTCTCGAACATGAGTGGCAGCAATGATGTCATCAAACTGGGACAGTTTTTTGTTTAGTTTGTTGGGCTTGGCATTGCAGACGGGCGAGATCACTGCACCATTCAGGCTGATCAGAGAGAGGAGGAGAAGTGTGTTTGTGTAAGGGGACAATAGGTGTGAGAGGAGGGGACCGTAAAGAAAAGAGGAGGAGGGAGAACATAGGAGGAGAGAGGGTGTCAGGCATGATGCCAGCATGCAAGTCTAATATGAAAAACGATGTCTGCAGCCGCAGCGACAGGCGAGAGAGGATGGATCCAGTTCTGCATCAAAGACACTACATCACTTTCCCCACAGACGCCTATCTGCACACGAGTTATGTTCACACACATATCGCTGCTGTAAATCATCTGTTGGAACAAGAGAGTTATGTAATGGAGCTTCCCTAAAAAATCTCTGTGCAGCATCATTCAGCTGTGAAAAATTTGAGATTGAAAGCGCACGGTACCGCTTTGTTGTGCCTCGAACGCAGCACAACAAAGATAAATCACGAAGACAAATCCCACGGAGTTTCCCGCCGTGTTACCCCAGCGTGCCTCATTTGTCTCAGGTGGATTGACATGTCAACGGATCTGCACTCACTTCGGCTCGCATGAGACAAACAAGACACACATGGCATTTTAACATGTGCGCGTCACTGACATGGTAATGTTGAGATGTACTCCACATCAGACAGAATATACAAGACTATCACTGACAAGAATCTTCCATTTGGGTACAAAGGGCTCTGTTCCTCCAGTCCGTCTTTAGGGATCATGCTGGCACCATTTGATATCTTTAGCCATGCTAGCAGCACTGCTCTAGGGATTAGGCAACAGGCGGGTCTCATCGGAATATCTCAACATCTAGCAGATTTCTTGGCACGACATCTGGTACGGACATTCATGGTTCCCATATGATGAATTAGAATGGTGACTTTGGTGACGATTGGATGGATTGCCATAAAGTTTGGTACAAACATGCATGTCCCTCTCGGGATGAATTGTAAAAATGTTGGCGATCAATTTATCTCGTGCCATTATCAGGTCAAAGTTGTCCAACGCTTTACTGACCACATACTTTGTGTTTAATGCTCTTTTTTTATTATTATGTTTATTATTATTAACCCATCATTAATGATAGCATGCTGTCACATCACACTAAGATTGAGACCATGCTAAACATTATACCTGCTAAACATCAGTATGTTAGCACCGTCATCGTGAGCATTAGCTTGAAGCTCAAACACAAAGCACAGCCTTGCACACATGACTTTTAGTCTTGTTCATACTGGTAAAAAATAATCAAAACCAGAACGACAGTATTTTAGTCCATTTCTCAATATTTTCCCTTCCCTGCCTGTTACACTCGGCCCCCAGCCCATTTTTTCCTACTGATGGAAGTCTTTAAAAATTAGTCACAAACACAGAGGATCTGATTTTTTTGGGGAAGGAAATTAGGGGAAAGGTATAAAGTGATGCACAATACATAGAACATATTTCCATGTATTGGAATGGTGCACTCATAAAAAATATTTTGGGTTTTGAAAATAGGTGTAAACATGAAATGGCATCATTGAATTGTTGGAATATATGCTCAGACAGAATATATATGAAGGCACACACAATGTAGAATAATGATTTGTCCTTCATGAAAGCTATGTAGGATGGGGGGGGGGGGGCATTTATGTAATGTAGCTCCTTCTCATTCCACTGCTGCTAATTTATGCATTGTTATTCATATATGTATATGTCTTGTTGGAGTTGTTAACTGCATGTTTGCAAACACCGCTTAGACTGTCTTCTTCTTTGCATCCTATTTTCCTTTGATGATACTGTCAGCGCTTGCTTGCTGCAATGGCCTGATTCCCTACAGGGATCATTAATGTTTCATCTAATCTAATCAAACTCCTGCTGTCACCACAGAGCTGCAGAGCAGGATTGGAACAGAAAAAAGAGTCATACAAATTTGTATGAATTGTCAGGAAATATGCCATTGTGTCTATTTACCAAGCAGTAGAAAAGCTGTGGAATAGATCTGAAGCACAAAGGGTTAAGCGACACATTCATTGTTCCTGTGCCTGTGGTGTCCCGCAGTGTAACAACCTGCTAATTCACCTGTAAACGGGTTTTATGGCCCGATTATCCCCTGTGTCGTTTGAAAATCTATTTTCTCCACATTCCAAGTTCTCTGTGAGGGAGTGAAAGGGTTTAGAGACAGACAGAAAGTGAGACTGTGCATGTCCGCAAAGATGGACGATGAGGGGTGGGGAAGAAAGAGAAAGAGAGGAACAGAAAGAAAGATACAGAGAGGAACACTTTGAATGCATAATGTTTTCATTCTGTTCAGGCACTCCACACACAGCGATGGACTCAGTGACGGTATATTGACATGCGCACGGTGTCTACACACACAGACAGGCCATGCAGCGTGTTACTTATAGATGACTTTCTTCCCGACAGCACCACATGACATGGGAAACAGAAGCAGAACTCGTCTGTCTCTGTCACTTCCCCCTGAGGTCAGTGGTCTCTTTATGATTGCATATGCACACACACACATTACTTCCCCTGCTTCCAGTATACGTGTAATGTATTGTTTTGTGTGTGTGTGTGTGTGTGTGTGTGTGTGTGTGTGTGTGTGCGTGCGTGCGCGCGCTAAGTCCGGTGCTAATGCGTTCAGCCAGGCAGCACTGATACAACAGTGAGAGCAAAGATAAAGCCGGCTTTGTGCCCAACTCGGGATCTCGGCTACAGAGTGGCTAAAATGGCACACAGCCATTGTCACAGGTTCACTGCGGCCATGCACACACACTGGTGGCAGCAGCACTGGCTGAAGCCACAGATATAAAAGGTGCAATTGCAACACTGTTTAACATCGGTGAATCATATTATTGTGAGGCATTGATATAATTACTGTAAACAAACAAGACCATTGAGCCCAACTGACTGGCAGCCATCGTCTCGTCCTTCACAGGAAATGTGAAGGATAAAAGAAAATACAAAGACTGCTGTTCTATGATGGTTAAAGTTGCACCGATTTTTGGCCAATTTTTGGCAGATTGAGGAGCAAGCTGTAAACGCAGAATAAAACATCTGCTCACCCTCTCCACACAATCTCCCCCATGAAACAGATTGGTAAACTCAGCACACCGGGCTTGAGTACGTCACTCTGCTTGGTTATTAGACTTCCTCACAAATAGACCCCAGGCAGTTCGGATTGGTTGCCAGCCCTCCTCCTCTCTGGTGGTGGAAACCGGCCAAGGATAGGAGGGCTCTGCAGCGGGCGATTAAAACCACCCACAACATCCACCTAGCATCTGTGATATCGGTGGAGGGGAGGTGCCTGCAAAGAGACCAAAGAATATTACAAAACTATGTTTTTCTCATGCAGCAAAATGTGACTATATAGACCTACAATTCGTTGCGCAACCCTGTGTTGTACAATGACAATACATTACCTTGAACCTTGATGCACCAAGTCAGCAGCACCAAGTTCCTGGGGGTGGACATCAGTGAGGACCTCTCGTGGACAGTCAACACGAAAACCCTGGCAAAGAAAGCACAGAGGCGCCTCTATTTCCTCCGGAAACTGAGGAAAGCAGGAAGCCCTCCATCCATCATGTGCACCTTCTACCGTGGCACCATCGAGAGCATCCTGACCAACTGCATCACTGTGTGGGGCGGAAGCTGCACAGACTACAGCAGGAAAGCCCTGCAGCGCATAGTGAATGCAGCTGGAAGAATCATTGGTGCCTCACTCCCCCCCCCTCCCCTCCCTGCAGGACATATACAACACCCGCCTCACCCGCAAAGCGACCACGATTGTGAGCGACTCCTGCCACCCCTCACACGGTCTCTTCAGCCTCCTGCCCTCTGGGAGGAGATACCGGAGCCTCCGGGCTCGCACCACTAGGCTGTCAACCAGCTTCATTCACCAAGCTGTCAGGAAGCTGAACTCTCTACCTCACCACTCCCACATCTAGACTCTGCTGCTAAACTGTCTGACCGCTGCTATTAACGCACACTTAAATAGTTTCCTAATCTGTTTTTGCACTATATGTTATATGTTTTTGCACTATGTTTATATGTCTTTGCACTATGTTTATATGTTATATGTTGTCTATTTTTTACTTTTTTTTTTTAAATGTGCACTATTCACTTTATGTTTCTGCACTATGTTTATATGTTTATATGTTGTTTATATGTTTATATGTTGTTTATATGTTATATGTTGTCTAGTTTAGATGTTGTTTATATGTTATATGTTGTCTATTTTTTACTTTTTTAAATGTTGCACTATTCACTTTTTAGAGAACAGTAGAGAAACATAATTTCAGGTCCTCTGTATGTTTGCACAATATGGAAGAAGTGACAAATAAAACTGACTTTGACTTTGTCTTTGATGATGGCAAGTGATGGTGAGGTACACAAAATGGAAAAACATGGGCGCTCACAAATAAGATGTAGTCAGGGTTTAACTGGTCCAGAGCTCTGCCCCAGCACAAAGGCCTATATGCTCTTCTGTGTTTTTACGGGGTTTCCTGGGTCAGTGGGTTTTCTACGCAGACCTCATGAGTCTAGGTGGCAGTAATGCCCCCTTAACTCCATAAAACGGAAGAAAGAAGAAGCGACCTCAGTGCACTTGTCAGTCAGTCATTCATCACATCTGGCTGGCGGCCAGCGGGGACTAACCTGTGTAACGGCATGTGTCAGTGTCATAGGGGGCGGTCCTGCACTCTCTCCTCCTGTTGAAGTAGCCAGTGAGTGAGGTGGAGAGGACTGAAGGCCAATACATGGACATTAATCATCTTAACCAGAGTTATCTTTTAAGATGGCTAACTTTATAGTAATGTCCTGTGTTCTTAAATGATGCTACATGTAGCATTCAGCCATTATGCTGCACATGCAATGACACAAGGCACTTTCACATAAGCAGAGATTTAGTTTAAAGACTTTACCTTAAAGTCCAATAATTCCCTAATTGATAACAGATATTTGCCCCAGATAGATCAAACGAGAATCCAAATACAGAACTGATGCTTAGTGATTCGGCATCATTCACACACAGCTGCTCATTTTCCGAGCAATGTCTACCCGTGCTTTGACTGACTGGCGCTGACCGGACATGATGCATCGTACTCTCCATGACTTATGGGGCTTTCTTATTTGTTCTCGACTCCAAAGTCATGTCCAACACCTCTCCAACTGACGGGTAAAAGACAGGTTTTTTTTCTATCTCTGTTTTCTCAATATTCTTTCAAAATCACTTTAAAACATCAGCTGATGACTTCCCGGTAACCAAGTTTTCCACAATAGGAAACCTTCATTTAGTTGATTTCACTGCACACTCTGCCATAATATATGCCTCCTGGTTCCTTCCTCACTTAACCTTTCCTCAGTCTCTCATCCTAACGTCTACCAGAACCTTTGTGTATATGTGTGCAGTAAGTACGTGCATCTTTCACCTTCCTCCCACTTCCTGCTGCTAGCTGCAGCTTTTTCGGTGTAGAGATGCAGCCTCCACCTGTAGAGAGAACAGGGGGAGGTGAGGTGCCAGGTTACAAACGCACCCAATGTCACCTTGTCCGTTCCGCTCCCCTGCCTCCTCCACACAGGGTGCAGTGTCCTCCGTCCTGCCCTGCATACTTTACAAGCACCCCGTACATTTCTACAGTGGTGTTGAACAGTGTACCCGTTAATGTAATGCCTGAACATTGTGTTGCCTCATGCTGATACCTATACTTGTAAGCCTAGTTTCAAACAGGACCATTTATTTACACTTGCAGGCTCTAATGGGATCAACAATACATTCTAGTGTTCACTGGACCTTTTTTATAACAAGCATCGGCTGTCTATAGCCTCGGCTAAACATTGTATCTCCTCTTTCATCTGCCTGTCTAAAAAGCTGGAACATAATATTGGGTGTTTCTCGACTTAATGGACAAATTTGAGTTTTTTTTTTTTTAACAAAGATGAAATCATGTGTCTTTTGTTTGCGTTCATCAACAACACACTTTATTAGCTCATAGGTCGCCACACAAGCCTCTTATGAACCTACACCTAGCCTGCTTTCTTTGGGCTTAACGTGAGCCTTAAAATGTAAATATATGTTCAAAATCATTGCCTTTTTTTTTTTTTAGCCTTTCAAATATTTTAAATCATGCATTGTTTATGTCCATGTTAGCTTCTTCTTCTTCACTGCTTTTGTCGGTGCCGGGCTACAGTCAACGGAATACCATGAGTAGCGTTCCATGAAAACAAAACTTTGCTCAAAAGCGCTACTAGTCAAAAACACCACAGGGTACCTGAATTTGTTATGTTAAGTTATATTATTTATATTACACAGATTTGATAAGATCTAGTCCGGTATCTTAAAATGACATTAGTTTTAAAGGTCAAAGAGGCTTGAAATCTTCTCAAGCGTCGTCTCCCTTGTTTACTGAAAAGAGTTAACGTCTAAATTAAGGTCAAACTAATTTACCAGTGGTAAACCCCAAGTGACCTACAGCGGTGCTACAATACAGCAATGTTTACACATGAAGCGAGACAGGTGTACTGATGGTGGCCATCTGTGAGGCCATGTTGTGTCCACACCATCCGGTGACCCAGAAAACAATGCCCTGCTTTAGTGTGAAGCACTGATAAACTGAACAGAGCAGCATTCTGTACAACAGTATACTATACAGGTTATTGATACTTTTTGCATTTTCTCCTCTGGTTTTAAAAAGTAGGTTTTGTCATGTAATTTGAGTAAAAGGCCTGGGGATGGATGGTCTGGATGAGACAATGGTGGCCTGGAGACCCCGGACAAACCGAGATAGCTATTCCTGTTCACACACACTCCAATGCACAGCGGTGTCCGATGCCAAGATGGCAGCATTCACACAACCTAGCTGACACATTCCAGGATCGGCAAAGCGGCACACAAACACCCAGCAGAGGGAATCTGCTTCATTTCCTGTAGGAAGCAGCCATCGGGGGTGGGCTGAGGACAGCAAGAACTCTGAGACACCTCCTTTATCATTACCACCACCACACTGTGTGTGTGTGTGTGTGTGTGTGTGTGTGTGTGTGTGTGTGTGTGTGTGTGTGTGTGTGTGTGTGTGGCATTTATGTATGGCAATTGTGTGCATGTGGACAGCTGGTGTTTACATCTGAAGAGAAAGGGAAGCGAAGACTGAGATGGCCGTAGAGCTGAACCCTCTTTCAAAGGTTTCTCTCTCGCTTCTCCGCAATTTTGGCTTTCATCTCCAGCACTTCTTCGAAAAAAAACATCAAAACATAAGACAGACCTCTTAGTTCTCAGATAGACAGAGAGAGAGAATGACTTTGTAGTCTGGCTGGGTGACTGTATTCAATCTACCTGGCTGGGGGCAGCCAAGTGTGAGATTATGATGCAGCCATCTTCCTACTGTCGTTATTTTTAAACACACTGCTCTGGTGTAGTGTACGTGCGCACACACACACGCACACACACACACACTTTATCAAGAGGACAAATACATTTTTGTCAGCCACTTCCTTTGAAAAATTTCGTAATTACTGTAGAGCAATATTCCCACACTGCAGTAAACCATGCCGATTTGGTTGACATACAATATTTATTAAGGTTCACAAAAATGATAAGTTAATTATCAGGTAGTCCACAAATATTGTGGGAATGGTCTCATACAGTCATACAAGTGGGGAAACATACATGAGAAACCATTTAGGAACAGGCCCACCCAGAAACGCTCTGATTTAACCAAATAAAGTATGAAGCATGGAAAAGGATGAACTCAAACATTAGTTTAGTCTAAATAATAAAAAGGAAGTTGCTAATTCATGGTTAATTATATCCATAATTCCCCATTTCTGTTTTTTTTCTTCTTTTCTTTTGGGAAAAAAAGGCCCTCAGCTATTCAAAATATATTTTCTTACACTTTCTTTTTTTATTAAATGAAAAAATTATCCCAAAAGGAAAAACTAAGAAGGGGCAGACCTAGTATTTAAAATATTGCCAAACATCAGAGTCATTCCTAATTGTTGAGAAAACCCTCTGCAGTACAGTATCAGATGGTATATCTGAAAGTAGTCTGTCGTGTCCCCAAAGCTGCCCCACACACATTTGTGTCTCATACCCAACAAGACACTTTGTCCACTCTGCTGATTCGACTGTTTGCATCTATATTAGCATGTCAACATGTCTTGACCTCATGTATGTTTGCTACAAAAGAAGTTACATGTTATGAACACATCATGCAAAGTGGCAATTCTGTTTACAAAGATGGGAGTAGTCGTGTTTTTTTTCTTCTTCTAAATCTGTAGCCATTTTATCTGCGTATGATTCACTCTTTCCAAAAAAAACACAAGATCAACATGAAGTCCCTCCCCTTTTTTTTCAAAGCCACCTACCTTAACCTTTTAACAAAAACAGAACAATTAGCATTAAAAACAATATTATATAAACCACAATTTATCATTTTTCTTGTGATAACCCAAATATATATAATAATAAAAAAAGGTATACAGTGGAAAGTTGTTGTCTGAGTCCAGGTTTAAAACTGTCAGGAAAAGCCATCGCTGCAACGATCAGGTAGCATGAACCAGAGTGACTGCTGCCTTTAAGAAAAAACCTTTAAAAACATGTCCTGTGGCAGCAACAGTTGGTTTTAGAAGAATCCCTGATTGGCTGAAAGAAGTCAGGTGACCACCAGGTGAGGTAAGAAAAGTCCCACCTTTAAGGATGGGAATGACATTATGGAGGCGTTTCCTCTAAACGCTAATGTGTGTGTGTGTATGTGTGTGTGTGTGTGTGTGTGTGTGTATATATTTTTGATTACAAACTGATCACCCGCTCACATGCGTACACACTGACACTCATGTGCGTGTTGATTTTTGAGTCAATCTCAAACACTGCATTGCAGGTTCCTCTCTCCTCATGCAGAACAGACCATTGCAGAAACACAGAAACACCAGCGGTAAAAAACACTGGCAAGAAAAAATAAACTAAACAGGAAACACAAAATTAAGTTTGCTGCCTCGCATGTCCTTGAACATACCATAGAATCCTTGGGCGTGACAATTTTTTGTCTTTTTTTTTTTGTTCAATAATATTTTCTTATCTATGCATTTACTTAGGAAAAGCTAACAAATATTTCAGTTGCTCTCTTATTACTATGTGTGTGCGTATCTTTTTTTAATATATATATTTTTATATATATATATATATATGTATATATATATATATATATTTGTATCGACATTTGCATTGGTTTTTTTCCTCTTCTTAATTTGTCCATGTTGAGTTTTCTTGGTTTACGTAGTTTCCATCTCTTTCCATATCCATTTCATCTTTTGGGGAAAAAGACCAAAACCCATTTCTACCCATTATCATCTCCCAACCTACTACCCGCCCGCCCGGCTTTCATTTCCCCGATTCCGTCTCCCCCCGGGGTGGAAAGCGGGGCTTTTCAGTCCCGTGCTGCCCCTTCATCTCTCCGCCTCCATCGCTACGCTGGCCTTTTGCTCGGTGCCTGTGCGGGGGTTCCCGCCCGTAGGCCACGCGGGGCAGGGCTGCGTGGGGGGCTGCACGTGAGTCCAGAGTCCCTGTGGGGGGTTGCGGCACATTAGGTACGTTTGGTAAGACCCCCCAGCCGCCGATCTGGGGGGGCGGGGGTGAGGTGGCCATGGAGGCGGCCATGGGACTACCGCCGCTGCCACTAAAGCTCTCGGACGCCTTCAGCCTGGAGAACATGGTCAGCGCATCAGGGAAGTTGGGGGGCGTCGCTGGTGTGTTGGCTGGGGTGCACATCTGAGAATGACAAGGGAAAGAGAATGGTTATTACATGCTCTTAGAAAAACAAACATTCTACACTCTTTTCCTTAATATGCCGAGTCCACGTCTAAAATTAGCAACTTCTGACGTAAGGAGAAGAGCTGAAAATTCAAGCATATTACCAAAGATTCATTGGTTCCAGCTCCTCCAATGTAAATACTGGCTAGTTTTCTTGGGCATCTATGATAATAACTTAAAATCTTTGGGTTTTGGACTGTGGGTCAGACAAAAACAAGCAATCTGAAGATGTCACTTTGGGCTCTTATAGTGTATTAACAAGTATATAAGTAGAAGAGAGAAACATGTAACTTGTCTTGTAGCTGCACCGCATCATGTTTTATTGAGTCAATTATCAGTTGAGAAATTGTTATCTTTTTGTCTTCTATAATAGATTTCTTCCAGTATGACGGTTTAAATTTAAAATTGTGAGGCTATAAAGAAGTTTTGTCTCTTATTCTTATTATTTTATAACAACTGAATAACACCAAAACCTGGTTGCAAACTTCAATGCTGCTGTAGTGGGAAAAACCATAATGTGCTGTTGACAAGCATACGCCACAAACTATATTCAGTAATGTACACCAGCGGAGATCACTTTAAAGGAAGCAAACTGAAGGGGGTTGTATAACTGAAGGGGAATTTAGGGGAATCCCAGGTACTCTTTGCTTCCCCAGAGGGTCCTGATTTTGACATTACAGTTCTTTGTTTACATCCACTTCCTGGTCCAACTGTTATATGGCTTCCGATCTGATTTAACAGACTAGATCAACTTGGTCAGGCTGAAATACAACAGCTACGCTTGCTTTCCGGGCGCACATACATTCACAAGCAAAACACACGGGGACACACAAACAACCGGGTCTCCTTGGCCACTGTACCCCCTCTGCTTTAACCCGGCACACACACACACACACACACACACACACACACACACACACACACACACACACACACACACACACACACACACACACACACACAAAACAACACCATGTGAACAACATGTTTGGTTGCTCAGAAATTGTAAGCCTTCGTCCTCATCCTCACTAACTTCTCACACGATGCTCATGTGGCTGCTTCCTATATGTCCCAGTCCATTTGTGGCCAGGAAAACAGCAACCTTCTGTATTTCCATAGGGAAGCAGAGGTGGAGCTTGTTATCTAAAAATAATTGCCCTACATGACAAAATAACCCCAAATCACCAAGCCACAACAATGGAAGAAAACTGTGTGGCAACTCCCAGGATTACGCAAGATACAAAATGTACTTATGATTCAAGTACAACTGGAATGACAGAATCTGAGCTTCAAACTACATCAAAATATTTAACCATCTATTGTGCAGTTAAACCTACAAAAGGTCCAGATAACATTTTGTACACATTCAGGATAAATGCAAGATTGTTTTGTTTAATTAATGGGGGGATTTTCTGGAATTGGGAGTCATAGGCTCTATGAATCAACTATGGGGGGAACAACAGCTGCAGTCACACATGAGTACTGGAGAAAGAAATGTTAACGTGCTGAAAGGGGAAGAATCTGTAAAACAACATTTTCCTTGCTGACAACTCAGGCTGACCTCTGGTATCCACGGCTTCATTTCCACTGCGTGGTTCAACTCGAGTCACTTCTGGTACCGGGTTCTATGCCCCTTCTCGTTTCCACTGTGGACGGTTGATCACTATACTGATTGACGTGATATCATTTTTCGACGAGACACTCGTTGAATCCTTTCATTGGCAGCCATACAGAGAAACGTCTGCACTTTCGTCAATGGTAAAGCGTAGTGGACTGGGTGGTTTTGCTGGTTGCCATCTTTTAAAAATCTGTGTCTAGAGAATATGAATATTGCGGCCATTTTAAAATGTGTATTTGTGCAGGATGTCCACTGACGGGCAGGTGGTGACTTGTGACAATTCTCATCTGCAGTGTTTTAACTTCTCCTTTCTGACTTATGCCGTGTTCACACCAAAAGAGTTGCGAATTTTCGCAACGCTTTTTCGCCTGAGTTTACTCGCTCGACTTTATGTGGTTAATTCACTTTTTCGTAACCGTTCGCTGCGGAAAGGGGGCGGGGCTTATCTCCGTGGCTTTACTCTGAAAACATTTACCATTTCCGCCATTCACCATTGAATTAACCACTAGTTCTACTTTATACTTGTTGAGGAAGTCCCACACACGTCGGAACATCAAACGCCCCCGTGTCTGGGTTCATAATATTATCCCTAGTCGCACACAGCTCTGACTCCTCCAGGACGAGTGTCTGAAAGAAGCCGCTTCCAGCACTCCTTCGGCGGAACAGCAGTCTGATTCAGTAACGGCAGGACGGCGGTGATGCCGGGCGGAGCTTCTCAACGCCGATTGGCTTTTGCAACTCAGCGTTGGGCGAATTATTCGCCAGAGTTGAAATATTTGTGTGGGTCGGCCACCCTGGATGCTCAGATTGTGACACACGGCCTTAGTACACAACAGCCTTGAGAAAAACAGCAGTGTGACAGGAACACCGTTCCTCCCTTGGGATTGCAATCGGACCGCTGTGCCCCCTAAAAGTGCTGCGGCAGGCGGTTAGTTCTCTGAATACACAGTGCGGAGCTCGGCTTGCCCGGCCGAGTAAGAGGTTCTCAACAGTGGCACGCTGTTATGAAAGGTGAGTGTGTCCACTGGGCACGGCGACAGGAAACGCTGGCTCATGTCTCTGAGGCCGTTTCCTGCTGTAAAGAGACACTCGAGAATGCTGAAGTGACCTCTAGGATTCTTCCGGTTCTTGGCGAGCGGCGGTGGAAGCTGCCGTTCGGGTTTCCTAAACCTCGACATCAGTTAAGGATCCGTGTGACGGGTGCTCGAACACCTGCCTCCTTGCTTACGGTCCAGGAATGGAACATGCTGACACATAACCTATGAACTACACCGATCAGCAGATATAAATATACACATCCTGCAGTCTGCTAAGAAACTACATTTCACATACGTACATATTTATTTTTGGGGGTTTTGCTTCATACAGTGACTTAACAGGGAGGCTGGCAACGAAACAAACTTCAAACACCAACTTTGGGTTTCGCAGTTGCCCACCTCACACTCCTCTAGTCATTAAATAACACAACACACCTCCAAGTGTCGGCATAGGATTGTGTGTGTGTCTGTCTTTGCAGGGGACCTTGGACAGAGTCAGAGAATTAGACCGTATCGACTCACAGGGAAGAGGATCTGGCCCAAAGAGACCGATTAAGATCCAACTCTTCTATCAGAGTTTGGATCTTAATGCTTATCAAACATTTGATAAAAGCTTCAACGGACCTCAGAGCTTTCAGCATGTATTTAATGATGACCCATGTATGTGCAAAGAAACCCTTCCACTCCCAAACAAACGAGCCGCAAATATGGAAAATGTATTCTGCCGTTTTGTACAAATCAAAGCACATGACCTGGGTATTTTATAGTCAGTAAAAACTCCAGAGATTAAAACCTGGTGCCGCATACTGTGGAAGGTTACGGTGTGTTCTCTGTTTGCCTCTTAGCAGATCCACTGAGGTCCGAGGCCTGTGCGTTTAGACTGCAGCTCAAATCCAATTGGCTGTTGGACAACTGCCGCGCATGTGGGCTGCAACCGTGGAATTATACAAGAGAACTGGAAACCGTGTTGGTTGGAGGCGGGGCTTCCTTTCAGTTCTGTGGAAGTTGCTCAATGGTGCATGAAGCAAACAAAATATTACTTCCTGATATAAGATTAAGATAAAATTATCCAGATATTCTGGTGATTTTCCAAATCCATTGGCCAATAGAGGAGGGAAAATAACTATGGATGCAGCCATTAGTGAATTTCAACTTTTAGGAAACTAATGATTTTAAAGAAGGGATTTGTTCTTACTGGGAAGTTAATATACAGAGAGAAAAAAAGTTGTCTGATTTACATGTGTATCCTTCCCAATGTGTGTTTATAGAACAAAGTATTTTTGGGCCCCATGTGACGGACCCAGAAATTGTGATTCTTCGGTTCGGTCACTATGTAGAATTTCCTTCAAAGCGAGATCGGGTTTGCGTTCAAGAGTTAATATTTAATCTGAGAAAAATCAATAACTGTGACACACACACACACGCGCACACGCACACACACACAGTGTGTCTCCAGAAGGTTTGCAGCTGTGCCACACACACACAATTGCCAATGTGTGTGCTGTGAACCATGTGAGGTTCACTAGACTAGAAGATACGTGTCGCTCAGTTACTGAATGGGTTACATGACTGAGTTGGCTGTCAAGTATAACACATTTAAATTAGCCAGTTACTTGGCGAAAGAGTGAAAATTATACAAAAATGTACTTAAACCTTGTAGCATTTCAGCAATTTAGCTATTCAGTGTTTTCCTTATTAATGTCATTTCAAACTGATCTGAACTAATCTTATGTAGTCCTTACACATGAATAGAACTATAAAAACTATAAAACTGTGCAGGAGACCATGTCTGACTCCATTGCGAACACTCAGCAGTGAATTACCCGTGTGCCGTATTGGCTAAATATACAGTGACAAAGAAACAAAGAAAAACAAAGCAGTAGATGTAACTACTGTTTATTCTGCGGGTGCACACAAGTTCAGTACTGTTGAGAGTCAATGCGAGAGGTCTGGGGAGGTGAACTTGTTTTCAAATTGAGGGTACTGTGACACCGTTAATTGTCTGCAAAACACGACGACTTGAAATTTGAGAAGTCAGCTCGGTTAACACACACAAATGGCTGTCGAAATGTACCGCCATGTTGTTCCTGCTGAGAAACTGTCAGTTCAGAAACACAAGCAGCAGCTTAAAGCGGTTGTTATTGAGGACCTTCTATATACAGACAGGCTGTGTGTGTGTGTGTGTGTGTGTGTGTGTGTGTGTGTGTGTGTGTGTGTGTGTGTGTGTGTGTGTGTGTGTTAAGTGCATTTAGCAGCACATACAACCGAAAGTGTGTTAGAGCAGGGAGGTGTACAGATGGAGAGACGGGCTGAGTAACAGACAGCGAGATCGGGTTTGTGTTCAAAACAGAGCCTACAGAGAGGGGATCGCCATGGCGACTGTTGTTACGAGGAAGCAGCGCAGATCTCCCGTTGACGGGACAAGCCTGAAACACTCCTCCGTTTGTGTACGTGTGTGTGTGTGTGTCCACAAACACAGATGAGCTGGTGTTATTTCCAGTCCAACCGACCACATTCCTCAGAAATATCAAGTGTGTATGTGGCAGACTAGAGGCAGAGAAGATTATATTGTATTATTTATTTTCTTGCATACTTCGTGCAGAGGGTCCAGTTACGTCCCCTGACCCCAACTGACCTCCACCTCAGCGCGCCTACACCACGTTACACACACACACACACTTCCTCATCTCACTTTAGTCTCTCAGGATGTTTCTGTCCAGCTGTCACAGGATTTCAAGACACGTTTTGCAACAACTGAAACGTGATACACTTGTTTCCATTAACTTGATTGAGGCAAACAAACAGACTTTTTTTTATAGACCAAAAGTGTTAAAGTCAAGTAATAATACTGAGCAAGGTCATTTTTCACATTTTTGTTTTTAATTATTTCACAACGTCCAAAAGCCAAATCTAGTCAAATATACATCAATACCTAGTTTGTCTATTTGCGTCACTTGTTTTTGATGACTTGGGTAAGTTTGATCTGATATTGCTGTATATATTTACGATTATTGGTTCTCTCCGTCACAATTTGCTTAACAATACTTATAAATGGGAACCAAATCTCTTTTTCTCATCACTCCCTCTGCTATGAACATTAGTATGAAGCGACAACATGTCTGTTTTCTCTCCTTCTCCATGGTTCGCTCATCTCCCACTCTGTCTACCTCTCCCTCCAGCCCGTCGCTTCACACACTGCCAGATAGCTTTTGCAGCAAACTGTGCTGAGATAAGTGAGACATGAGGATCACGGTGAGGCATGTGGCCCCTAACTCGCTGTTCAATGAAGTATCTGGACAAACTGACAGTCAGCAGGACATACCGTTTATGCTCGTCACCATAAATCTGACTATTCAAAATGACACTTGTCTTGCTCTAAAAATACATAAAGATATGTGCATTTCAACTTGTAGACTTGTTTATAGCCAGTTCGCAAACTTTTCAGGATAAGTGTGATTATGAAATTTTGATATGTGGAGTCATCATTCAAAGTAACACATGCTGGCGGTGATCGGTCAGTGTGACTGTCAGAAAATGTTTCTTCACTCCGGCGAGTCGGTCAACTTGCAAAATGGCACATGGCGTGCAACTGCAAAAACAAGACGAGGTGTCTGGCGTGATGGCACGCACACTTCCAAATCTTTATTTGGCCGTCTGGTGAACCCCGAGGCAATTTATGGTTTGAGGAATTCTGCAGTTCGCTATTACTAGAGACACATTTATAGGATAACCTGGAGTCACAGCTCCACATTGTGTTGCACATTAAATCACAGAATTCCACAATGACGGGACGTGTCATAACCCTGAACTCTATAACAACGGGTCTCACTGCTCGTCTTCCAGCAATGGTGTTGTAACCGACTTCGTAACACTAGACTAAGTCAAAGAGGCACTTAAGCCAACTGTTCCACTGAAACTGAGGCTATTCATTAATGGGCAGCTCCGGGGTGTAAAGCTGTGCAATACTGAAAAAGAACATGGGGTCGTATCTAACTCAATTTATTTTGAGAAAAAGTAGCAAGATATGGACAGCAGATACAAACCTCAACTGCACCTTTTTTACTGCTGTTAAGTGCTGGTCTGTGGGAGGGTGCTGAGGTTTCACCAACATCAGGTCTGGGCTAGTCTTGGGTGCATTAATGTCATGCATGTTTAATAAGCATTCTGAAATATTCACTCTTTATATTTGTTTGGGGAGGATAGTGCCATTAAAAACTGGCAACGCTGACAATGCAGGTCTCCGTCCAGTGTGCAATGCATACAGTGGGTTTGACTTAACTGACATGAATCCATGGAAGCAAAGCTTTATGGTCAGTATTCAGACTGTGAGGACGAGGAAAATGAGCCTAAATGGAAGGGCACGGCAGATTATTGGCAGAACAGGAGCCAGAGGGAAAGGTTGAATAAAAGGAGAGAAGGCAGGCTGAATAAACCATTGCTGAATTAACTCTACATGATTCTTCCTGCCTGTTAAATGTTTAAATAGGGAGTGTTTTTAATGGTGTGTAGCCTTGCACTGCTTTTTTTTTTCTTTCTTAAAGCTTTTTTTGGAGCTGCCGCCCTGCAGTTGGATCCCAATGCAACCATGTTTGACTATCACCATGCCAACTACAACAAAGATGATGAATTATTCGATGTAAATAATAACCGACTGATCGCATGAGAAATTGTATGATTGAGAAATGAAATACACACCCAGTGCCCAAAAATGTACCCCCAGAAACGTCCACAACACAGCAAAATAAGAGGAAATTAAGGATATACAGTCAGAGGGGAAGAGCTCTGCAGACCACCACACATTACTGGTGATTACTGGAATTGCTTTTGTATGAGTCTTTACAATGGTTTGTTTTTGGAAAATCCTGATTTGTGGTATACAAAGCAGGATTTTCCAAAAAACAAACAAATGATTTCAGATGCAAATTCAGTGCTTCAGCAGATGATGTGACCATTTGAAATAAAGTGAGCATTTACTTTTCTTATGACAACAACTGACAACGCAAAACTAAGGAAACAAATCTTGACTGACAAATTGACAATACTTTCACAAATGCTACAAATACTTCAAACTTATCAATATTTTAGAAATACCCCCGGCTGAATTTCAGGTAGTTAAGAAGGGGAAAGTCACAACAGAAATGAATCATTGCCAAAATCCTGTCTGAGCGGTGCATGACGTCAGTATAAAGTGGAGGTTTGGCAATAGTTATAACATCATATCTAACCAGACAAGCAACTGTCTGTGTTTCTGATTGGTATTATTATTATCCCGTCACATAGCTCATCAACAGGAGGTGACAGGCAGGTTTTTAATGGGAGCGGCTGGATGTCAGAACTAGAAGTTTATTTTCCAAACTAAATAGAGGTTGACAGGTGCTGCTGAGCGTTTCAAGTGACCGGCCCCTCCCGTCTTCACCCATGACCCCTTCAATCCTTCGAGCTCACCCGGCTTCCAGCAGCTGAGCCCCGAGGCGGTGCATGTCCATGACTGAGTTAATATCATAAACACACAGGGACATGGTAGGATTTGTGCTCACGAGGGACTCTGTTGATCATTAGCCGGGCTGTGCTCTGTGTTCAAGTGTACTATCACACTGTATAGTGTAGGAAAGAGAATGAAAAACAAAAAAAAGATAGGAGCATTAACGGAAAAAGAAAAAGAAAGCAGCAGGCGTCGCCATGAACAGAAGATATGAGAACTGGGACTGAGTGGAGCGCTTGCTCTGTTTGACCAACTGCACGCACTGCACTGCTCACAACAATGGCAAACAGGCCGACAATAGGTGTTCAGTGGCCCACTCGTATCTAGAAAAAGGGAGTTTGGCCTGACGACTGGTAACAGTCTGACAGACACTACCAG
The DNA here is from genome assembly GCA_038501785.1 of Myoxocephalus aenaeus. NCBI lineage: Eukaryota > Metazoa > Chordata > Actinopteri > Perciformes > Cottidae > Myoxocephalus > Myoxocephalus aenaeus. Next base: position 985,579 of record JBAMJR010000278.1, on the reverse strand, counting down.
GCCAAAGGTCACCGTGAGGTAGAACAAAAAAACACTACAATGTAAACACTGTGTAGACACAAGATATGTCCCTTAAGGCTTTCACTTCACATGCATGCCATATTTTAAGCGTCAGCTCCCAGTTTCAATCTGAACCACTGAACATATCACATGTGAATCTTTGTTTGACAACTCAGAATGTAGAGAATCTAATGTATTAAAAGGGAAGAGAAAAGCCCACCGAAAGCCCACCAAGTCAAATGCCTTGTATGTTCAACATACTTGGCAAATAAACAATTCTGATTCTGAGATAGAAGGATCAAATGGGGACTAACGATGAGACAAGGGTCAAGAATGGGAGTCGGAGAAAGCAGGAAATGGATGGACGAGGCTGAGGAGGGTGACAGCACAGGAATGGAAGGACGAGGTAGAGCGACAACCTGAGCCTAGCTGCAATGCTACAGCTAACCTGAGAAAACAGGCCAGGGAGACACAGTGTGTGTGTGTGTGTGTGTGTGTGTGTGTGTGTGTGTGTGTGTGTGTGTGTGTGTGTGTGTGTGTGTGTGTGTGTGTGTGTGTGGTTAGGGTTCTGGGAAGCCGTGCTCCTGGAAACATGCAGAGCAACACGCTGTAACATGCAGAGCGCAGGCCAACCCTCTTCAGATGTGGCTAACTGCTTGGCAAGGCAGTACGACACACGGTACAGACACTAGGCTTAGGCAGTGTTACGGTGCCAGAATACTCACAAACCCTGACAGTATGGTGTATAATACCGGGGGCTTGCTCGCCACCCGCTGACACAAGGATCGATTCTTTTCACTGAGGGTGTCATGGTAGCCTACTTCTGCAATTCTGTCTGCAATTATTGAGACGGCGGTGTAAACCGTAGCTCAAGATGAGTCTCAGCCTTCAGATTAAAGTGAAGGGGGTTAGCCTCGAGGTTAGGCACAAGGCTCTTGAGGTGGATCTTTTATGGTTGACCAGTCATTCTGCCCCAATCCACAGGGTGCCATACACCCTCATATACCGTATACCCCGGTGAAATGTCAGGAAGGTATTACGGTATGAAAAACCAGAGATTGCCTGACCCTATTACAGACAACCACACACACACACACACACACACACACACACACACACACACACACACACAAATATCCAGGCACAGATGCATGTACATTCATTAACAACATGAACAGATATAGACATGATTAGATTTGAGACGCCCTGCTGCATGCACACCCTGGAGACTTCCTTGCACACACACCCATACCTACTGATGAAATCAGACTTACATACAAACAATGGAACACAACAAACTGGATTTCACCTCATTCTGCACTTAGTGCACTTCTGTAAGCAATGTGTGCAGCAGAACAGAGAGCACCTTGTTTCTTTTGTGGCTGAGACACACCTTAAGTACTCGCCAAACACCCTTCGTCGCTTGCTATTTAAGACACACTTTAAGTATCCCCTACGTACTTTTGTTAGCCTTCCTCCGTCTCTTGCACTGCGGCGATAAATGAATAGAGGCCGTGACAGAGAGAGAAATAGGAGCAGACAGTCGTCCATGTTGTCACATCATGATTTATGAAGGTAATTATACCTCTGCTCTTCTGCATGGGCACACCACACACTTTAAATATCTGGCAGATCTTATATGGATGAGAAAAGTGAGGATTTTGAAAAATCCCTTTTTTAAAGCCACACCCAGACACCAAAACCAAATGTTTGTAGTTACCAGAAACACCCCCACACACACACACACACACACACACACACACACACACACACACACACACACACACACACACACACACACACACACACACTCCTACTGGGTGTTTATATTGCCAGGAAACAGTGTTTAATGCCCAAGACTATTCTGCTACGTCACTCGGTACCCAGTTAGAATCAGAATCAGAAACTGTTTATTAGCCAGGAATGTTTTCACAAACGAGGAATTTTACGAGGCGGAAGGTGCATACATTGGACATGGACATGGGACGTTAGACGAGACAAACAACAATCAACAATCAACGATAACGATAACAACAGTGCAGTTACTGAACGTTGCCCTTCATAAAATCCTTGCTTCATTCACCTTGTGCGTGACGCCAGTGACAAATAGCAATTACAAGACAATAAAAAAAAGGTGATCATTCAAACAATGGAGCCGTTTTTCTTCTTCTCATGATTCTGTGGGTTGTAGTATGTAGGCCAGGCTGGGTTGTGCTCAGTAGGAGGAAACTGTAAAAGTTCTTCAAATGGATACAGTTTAAGATTACTTACTGCGTATATTTAGCTAATATGCTAATTTGAGTATGAAGAAGGAGAAGGCCAGCTGTTACATTGTGTAATATGGCGGGAGCAAAGACAAGAACTAGAAGGGTTCCTTTTCTTTCTTTCTTTTTTTACATCAATAAAAAGCAGATCAGAGTGAGAACACAAGGTAGACATACTGTTCGAGTGCAGATATGATTTAAGAAAAGGAGAATGTGTAATATTTCTAGAAAAGATTACTTTCATTACCCTGACATACTTTAACATAACGCCACAGAGTCCCTAACTTTACTGCAGGGCTGCCACATGAGGACCTCAATATATATATATATATATATATATATATATATATATATATATATATATATATATATATATATATATATATATATATATATATATATAAAAGTAACAGCCATAACTCGGAAATTGCACGCATGTGAAGCAGGCTTAGTAAGGTCGTTTCCCTGCTTAGTCACATGATGGGGTCAGATGTTTCCAAACAGCAGTGGAAGTCATCCAGCAAGGCGACTTCCTCCTGTGTGGTCACATGAGGATTCATTCATGTTACTGTGGGCTGTATTTGCCCCACGGGGGAGAGATAATAATCACGGAAACACTGATACTGGTGTTAGGGATCCGTGTTTTTCCCCCTCGAGATTCATAGAGACGCACAGTGAACAACTCAGACTGTTGTAACACTGTCCAGAAAGATATTTCCCCTAAATTGCTCATGTGCATCTAAGAATTGATTAATCTAGATAAAAATCTACAGATTAATCAACAATTTTATATGCCTTTATATGAGATTCAGAGCATTTCAATTGCCTCTCATTGGCTCTCAACATGGCGACGCCTGAACCGGCGGCTTGCAGCTAACAGTAAAAAATACAGACTTCTGACAGAATCAGGACTGGGGAACCGGAGGTTGGGCGCTGCGAACAGCTTATGGAACCGTCTCCCTGACCACCTAAGCAACTCAGACACTGAACTCTTTTAAGACTGGCTTAAAAACCTTTTTATTCAGGAAGGCATTTTTTTACCTTGTGTTAATTCATTGTCAGCTATTTTTTTTATTTTTTATTATGGGTTGCTTTAACTATGTTTTTGTTTGTTTTACTATATATTGGCTCTGTGGCACTTATTATTATTATTATGTAAGGCGCTCGGGGAGCAACTGGGGGTTCAGTGTCTTGCTCAAGGGCACTTCAAAATGCGAACTATGGGGAGACTGGGGATCGAACCGGCTACCTTGTGGTTTCAGAACGACCACTCATCCCCTAACCAGAGGGTCACGCTCACGTGCACTTAAAGCATGTGCGGGCAGCCCGGCTATGTCAACAAAGCAAGAAGGAGCTTGGACACACACACACACACACACACACACACACACACACACACACACACACACACACACACACACACACACACACACACACACACACTGACACACACACAGACAGACAGACAGAGAGAGAGACAGAGAGATACTTCATTATCTGCTCAGAGAGATAATACTCCACAAAATTCTAATTTTTTTTTAACATAGCAATTGGTTGTTTGCTGCTATATTAATGCTCTGACGTTGAATATAGCTCCTTTTAAATGTCACCTTCCTAGAATATGTATGAAAACTAAAAAAGGGCCGGTGTACAAGAATATACGTGTAATATTTTCCAAGAGGGATTAGCATCAAACAGCCAGAAGCCACACAAATAGTTCCAAAGAGTGAGTGAACACGTCGATGTGCTGTTCTGGGGTGGGAACTGCTTGGAGATTTATACTTCAACACGATGATGAGGACATGGCATATAAAATTCTCCGACAGGAAACATAAAGAGCTAATTGCAATCTAGAGCCTTATGTTCGGCATCTGTAAAAATAAATCGACAGAGTTAGCAACTCAGGCAGGCAGGAGGAGGAGTGAGAGTGTGTAAACTAAAGTAAGAGAGAGGGTGCTGTGTTTTTACCGGCACCCTCTGCTGTGAAAGGGTCCATTTTGGGCCGGTGAGAGCGTTGCATCCTGCAGGAATGTGTTGCGGTCGCCGTGTTAGAAAAGGCAGGGCGTGTGTAGAGGAGAAAAACTGGGAGTCGACGGGGAGGGGTTTGCAAAAAAAAAAAAAGCACAAAGCAGCAAGTTGGATTGTGCTTAGGTGTCTGGGTGTCCATCACGGAACGTACAGTAGATAAAGAGATAAATGGACAGTCGGCTCCCACCGACATACTTCATATACACAGATGTAGACAACAACAAACAAGAGTGTTAACTGCGTGTCTGTGCACAGATTGTGGCTCTTTTTACATCGTGTGCCAAAGCACGGGCACTCCCCCGGGTCTGGGATCGCAACTAAAAGGAAATAATAATGACACAGGCTTTATCTAAATCCTCCGCCCTCCACAGCTTTATACAAGACTTAACTGAGGCTCACTCACCTCTCTACTTGATATTTAATACGCAATATAAACCTCTGACATACAATGCACAAATGATGCATTAGCAAAGCACACGTAAACAAACTCAGCCTCGACGTGGCTTACTACTATCCTACTGACAAATCCCCACCAGACATTGTTGACGGATAACTATTTCTTAAACAACAGCGCTTTTGTACCAAAGTTAGTTTATCTCCCATGATGCCACGGTTAGAAGGGAAAGTGATTTGGTATTTCATGCATCGCCGTGGCCTCAAAAACAATAGCATAAACCAGCCTGTTGAACAGTGTCAATAAACTAAGTGACCTACATGACGTCCTAACCTGCAATGCTGCCAAGAACTGCATTTTCTATGGGCTATCTGTCGGGGGTGGGGCGAGGCCTCGAGCCAAAACAGCAATCTCAAGGATGAGTTTAGTTCGTGTTGCAACGCCAAACATTGACGCATACGCATGTGCGGCAGAAATGTAACTGAATGTGGCTCATGTTTACTCTAAATTGAGGAGGCAGATAAATAATGAGAAGCCACAGCAAAGTGGATTAGATACCAACGGACACTGAGGCCTGATAAGCTGCGGGAAGGTTGGACACGCCGCCCTGCTGTAGTAGTGTTGTGACTCACACCCACACCCAAACATCCACACTGTGTGTGTGCGCGTGTCTGTACAAAACACAAATGCATGCATGTTAAGTACATGGACACGCATGCACACTCTGGTGTGCGTACAAAAAAGCAGAATGCGGAATTGCGCAAGGACGCGTCTATAACAAATGACACCAAAAAGCACACGTAGGTGCTCCACTTTCTGACTTTCATTATCCAGTGTCTGCAGCAATCAAGCTCAGCCCTATTTGGCACACCAAATAGAACAACTCTTGGCAGATTGTTTACTCTCTAAATTAAAACGAGACATTTCGTGAGCCAAATAGAGGGCCAAGGTGGCCTTATTTACTGATCAGATGATAAAGGGCCGGCTTTCTTTCATATAATGAAGCTACTGTAACAATGATCCAGCTCAGAGAGCCGTTTCTCTGCTGAATTCGCGATATTGCACAACTCTGAGGCTGTAAAGCTAAAAAAAAAATCTCTCACTCAGCGCAATAAAAAAAAAGTGAATCCTCTTCTATCCACACAAAATTGTTCAGCAATTTGATGGCCGTCTTTTCCAAACAAAACAGTGAGTCAAAAAAACAGAAGCAATGTGATCTTAAAAAACGATCAACCGTCTCGTCCAGAATCCGCCGCACATCTCTGTCAGGCTCTTCCAGGAGGGCAGCTGTTGCTAGATGCTGCCATGCATGCAGCTGCAAACAAAGGCTTGTGTGCTGCCAAAGTGTGCTGCTGCTGCTAAAAGCCCAAAATACTGCGAGTGTTTCATAACGTTCAACCCCTGTTGAGTGTGTGTGTGTGTGTGTGTGTGTGTGTGTGTGTGTGTGTGTGTGTGTGTGTGTGTGTGTGTGTGTGTGTGTGCCTGCACACAGAGTCTCATACAGATCAACATCTTTCCAGTTTGCTCTGCTCTGTTTTGTCTGACCCTAAAAAAAAAACGACAACAGTGGTGTTGTAAAGGAGTAACAACCCAATCGGGGTAAAACAATAACCCGAGGCAAATGCAATTTCACAAGGATCTATTTGAGAGGCAGCTGTCCTCTTCCTGGAAGGAGACTTTTTTTTCTTTCTGTTTTACCCAGAAACTGAGAGGGGTCCTCCCTTCCTTCCCTCCTTTAAGCACATCCGTTGATGCAATGACAAATTAAGGATTTCATATAACTGCATCTATGTTCTCCCTGCCTCTTTCTTGCATATATACTCTGCTGCTGCTGCTGCCTGCCTGTGTGTTTATTTCTGGAAGCTCACAACATGGCCGACATGTGCTTTGTTATTGTTAGCACAACATCATCCCTCTTGGCCTATAAGGGCCGCTTATCCTCCCCCATCCCACCCAAACACAACACAGTGGCCTTAAAGACACACTAGCTCGCAGTTCGGCTTGTTACATAGACATAAACAGAACCACACGGAGCATTAACACGTATGTTATTATCATGCCCACACTCACCATTTGATGATGATGGCCATATGGAATATTTGTTTCTTGGAAAAAGACACTGAGGGCAGTCTGCAATGAAACACACAGAATATCAATGGCAGTATATGTTTCAGATAAATGCATTAAAAATAACAATGATTTCGTCCAATCATCGCATAATTCTGTCTTGATGTACATTTAAACAAAAACTAGAATAATACAGAGAGCTTGCGGGGAAGACACATTAACTAGCATCGATATCGCCGCCGCAGACTAAACAATCTCTCTCTCTCTCTCTCTCTCTTGCGGGCTCGTCGACACAACACGACGGTCCTCTGTTGCGTAACCGGCCTCGCCTGAACACCGCTGTCATGTGTGGGATTATAGTATTTAATCTAGAGTAAAGTCTAATTGGATGTACTTGATGTACGCGTAGCTGCGCCTTCCCTCCGGGTTTAAGTATGGCTAAAGCGCAAACGACTACTTGAAATGCTGCAAAAGTTGTTGGTTAGAAAGTAGAGCCGACTTTATATATATTTAAAAAAAGGGGGGGGGGGGGGGGGGGGGGGGACACATTGCTCAGACTGACGCTTTGTTTTGTGTTGAATTTCCGAGAGAGCCTAAAAAAAAAAGTGTCGCGAGGCAGAAAACTACTGTTCGGTCGGACATAAACATGAGCTGTGCTTTTTCTAACATTAACCGCGATCGGACGTTGAAACCTCCTAATGTTCTATATTTCTTCTTCTTTATTACCTCAAACTGCCAATGTGCCGCTTGCAAAAGCTGCTTCGCCTGGTCCGCCGCACAACCCGCCGTCAGGACGAACTGGTTAATCATGACTTGATGTTTGAGTTCCTCCATTTTTCGACGAAGCCCGTGTCCTTGGCTCTGGAACAGACTTTCGACCGTTTTCCTCTCTGTCTTCACTCTAGTTGTATTCCGTCTCTCTGCCTCAGTCGTCCACCATTACAGCCGGTCGAGCAAACACAAATATTTACTGTTGGAGCAGTGGTAGTGGAAGGAAAAAGCGTAACGTGATTGACAGACCGGCGCGGCCAATCACAAGAGAACACCGCCGGGTGGGATTTGTATGCTCTCGCGCGGAGGGTCTCGGGTCGGCGTGTGTTTTAAACGGATGCGGGTTTGTTTGTGTCCTCAAAGACACGGATAACGAAAAGAGTTGCAAAAGAGTTACAATTGTGCGACACGTGTGGCATTGAAATCACCGCAGGGGGAGGCAAACCCCCCCTCCCCTCCGTCGAGTAACCTCAGAGAGGGTTTGTTTTGGACTACAGCTCCCTTGAGCACCCGCTTTGTTTGTAAAGCTCCAGGAGGCAGACTTTTGTGAATGACGGCCGCTCTCGTCCAATTCCCAGGCGCGCTGTGTCACTATCTTGCCAAATATGGTAAACAAATCCACCATCGCCAATTACATCGCTGGGAGTTAAATTAGGGGGACAGCCGACAGTCGTGTCTGCTCTGCGCCCTTCTCATACCACTTCTCTCTGCGTGTGCGTGTGCGTGTGTGCCTGTTTGTGCGCGCGCGCGTCACACCAGAGCCGCATCTTCTCTGCACGCATCAGTCCGGCATGCGGCGGCGTTACAACATCTTTGCAACCCCCATTGTCCTTTGTTGTCGTGTCAGAGTGAGGCTTTTACGTCTTCTTTGCTCAAAGACACTGCGGCAGGTCGGATGTTTGACTACACGGGGCTCGAAACCGAGTTATGGCAAAGAAAAATAATGCTATATGTTAAACTCCAGCTTCATTCAGGAGGCTTGGAGAAATGAATAAGCATATAACGTATCTTTAAAAAGAAATAGGTCCAGTTATTCGTTTTAATGAGTCAGTAGCATGTATGATTACAAAACAAAAAGAGGAGAATGCAGTTATGTGTGGTCACTTATACAATAATAATAATAATAATAATAATAATAATAATAATAATAATAATAATAATAATAGTCCAAATAATGAGATGAATGAACAATATAATACAATAGAGTTACGTTAGTTATGTAGAGTTAGTTATGTACATTTCCAAATACACCCTCTTAGCTTATTCTATTTGACAATACTATTACAATGCAAACAACAAATCCCTTGCTTTTCCATTCACACGTACTGTGTGGATGAATTAGGATCAGTGGACTTATCTCGGCTCTAATGCAGCCGTTTTAGTGCAGGCTGTGTATAAAGCGAGTCCTCTGATATCAACACACACCGCTCAGGATTGTGGGTAACTCCAAACTGTAAATGTTTTATAACAAGTACATGTTTGTAGCAGCTATGTTGTTGTATGGAGGAACACTATTTGAAATAGCAACATCTGCTGGTGAAAAGAGGGAAACTGAAAGAACAGCATTTACCGTACCACTGGGAGAAGTTGGGGTCATTGACATCAATTGTGATCCATGTTTTTTACATTACTCAGACTTGTAGGTTTCCCAGTTATACTCATGTGTGACCTTTGATGGGCTGACTCAATCAATGATAATAATCAATACTTCTATCTTACCAGCCCCTTGGTCATTTATGGGCACTTGCCATAACTTATTATAACCAGAAAAACATTAGAAGAGCCTTAAAACCAATCACTCATACACTTGTGTTCCTTTATGGAGATTATTTTGCTGGACAAAACGTGTCAGTATCATAAACCATAGAGGTTTTTCTCTCTGCAATAATCACCCTAAAAACTCCCCTCCGCTCCCAATGCCTTTTACCACACAAATATGAGATCACTCTTCTCGTTGAACTCTCAGCAAGAAGGCAAACACACATATACCAAGGTATCACATTATTCCTTTGGGTATAATTTAATTTAAAACCATGTTGTGTTTCCCTTGTTTTATTCTTGTGTGTCAAAATATTATCTGCTAAATGTTAGTGCTGTAAAGAAAAGAAATGTGGAAAAAAACAAAAACATACAAGGGGAGTATTCAGGACCTCAATGTTAGATCAGTGGCCAATCTCTATTATTATTAAGTATCTTGTGTTCATCAGTTGGTCCTCCACAATTCTCTTAAAATGTAGTTGCCAAGGGAATTAAATACAAAGACTTTGCCTTTTTTTTCTTAATTAAACCCCCTCCAGAGGTTAACAGTGCTATAAAGGAGAAATGCATATAGCCTAAAGGTGTAACAATCCTCTTTAGCAGACCTCTTTCAACCCATTAGAGATACTGTATGTGCTTAGTTGCAGCTGAAGGACAGCAGGAAGCCTGGCAACAATAAGAACAGCTGTTCAAACATTTGCCCGCCTCACCAAGCAAGCCTTTTGTCAAGAACCTGAACAAACCTGGAGACATTTTAAACCTCCTTGAAGGGTTACAGCAGCTGGCATCGAGGTATCCAGGTTATTCAAGTGTCTCAGCATTGATTTTGCCACTCATCCATCCTCGGTGCCCTCCACCGAATGCCAGCCCTTGTCAGCCTCCACATTCAGTTTGGGGAGGAAGAGAGATGGCTGGCACTGCTTACTGTTGAAGACATCCTCGGGCATTAGGAGGAAGAGGCATCATCGATGCACGTGCACTCAAAAAACAAAAAACGTTTACTTTAATTATTTCAATTACATGTACATTTTCCATCTAATTTGATTATACAAGTTCAATGTAAAGCGTCTCATTAAACATTATGCTTTTCTATCCCTTTGAGTCAGTCTAAATAAATTGAATAATCCTTGTGAGATTTGATTAAATTAAATTGATGCAAATTTATATATATATATATATATATGTATTAATTCAAGTATTACATATGAATTTAATGAAACATTGTACATTAATTCAAGTATTACATATAAAGTTAAGGGGACATTTTACACAAACCTTATGTATTAATTCAAGTATTACATATAAAGTTAAGGGGAACTTTTACATTTGTTTATTCAAGTATTATATATTTGTAACAAATCACGAAATGCATACAAGGACAGTTCTGAAGGTGTTATTGCCGAATACAAAAACAACAGGTATACAATATATCCAGTCTAGCTATACAATATGACACCAACAACTTAAAAATTAGAGTTGTTCCGATACCAGTATTGGTAATGCCTCCGATAGGGCCTAAAAACCTGGCAATGGAACAATTAGAACACATAACATTTGGGCCACGGCTCTTGCACAGTTACTTCTGTGAAGTCTTTCTTGGTCTGTATCAGCTGTTAAGTGCACGGCCATGATGGTTTCAGTGTGCAATCTTTGACTCGCGTGTTGACTATGGCAGCTTTGTGTATCCCACATGTGTAGACAGCAGGGACTGTTTACTGCCACATGAGCAGGTCAATATGAGGTCTTTAAATCCACATCTTTTCAATCAGATGCCTGGTGCAATGACATCTCAACTGTGTTTGGTCATCAGGGTGCTGAGGCCTGTGTAATCGGAGGCGGGGATGAACAGCACAAAGATATAACAAGGGACATATGTTCCTCTACAATGATTAATTGCATTCCTTCCTCAGCCAATAGAGCAAACATATAAGGAACATTATGGCAAGGTTTGATTTGACATATGCAGAGAAACAACAATTGTGATACAGGGCGCTGCATGGCGCATGTCTTATGTAAATGATGTCTGGCTTGCTCATGTTCACGCCTATTTGAAAGAGTCAGTGATTTCTTCAAGATGTAGGAATTATTTGTCACCCTCCAGGCCTCCATATCATCGGTTATGCCAGTACATCAGTGCCTTCATTCGGGGTTTGGAACGCTGGTAAAACTGCAATGTAGTATGAATCCACTGGGTGGCAGTGTGTCCTCATAATGCATATCGCCTCTGCTATTCACTTCCACACGCAGTATGAATGATGGCCTACAATCTGTTTTACCTGAACCTGTGTAGCGCGTGGCACCAACAGTTGGGGTGTATCAACAATGGAGGGATTTGTATTGTGTATGACGAACCCCTTTATTCCTATTTTTTTGTGTCTAAAAAAATTATTCTCAATTGTTATTATGTTGCGTTTGCTGCACTACCAGCATGACAAGGCCCACGGATAGGGTCACAGAAATATTTGCCAGGCTTGATTCAATATTTTCAGAAGATCAAAGTGGGGAAAAAAAACATCAGAGGGTAAATGGAGCTTTTAAAATATATTGGGGAATCATTGGCTGTAGTAAGCAGTATTATTGTGTGATAGCCTGTGACATGCATTATGTATTACACAAACTCTGTTTAACGTGAGACACCCCTCTCTTCTCTCTGATTTTTGCATTAGGTGTAGTATTTGGTTGTATTACGTCTTTGCTCTGCTGTTTTACATTTTGCTAAATATCACTGACCTGGCATGCTTGTCACATTGCCATATAAAATACTGCAACACATTTTTTTCATCATGAGCTACTGAACTTTTTTAAAGTTGTGCTTTACCATATATCTTATGTCTGGACTAAAATGTGAAAATATCGGGGTTGATGTCCACTGAAGGACAAATATACCGGGAATAAATTAAACAGGTATTCAATCAACACTTGCCCCTTTCACGTTTGCAAAGAAAACAATAATTATCCTCTGCGTGAAGGCATTGTAAATGCAGACCTATCAGTTAAAGTGGGCGGTTCCCTGCAGGTGCCAAAGAGCGCTCCAAGCGGGACCTGTGGCGCGTCTTTTTCAGCGCCAGCGGGGGCCCGTGACGCGCCTCAGAGGTCACGTTACATTTCAGCCCGTTTACGAGATGGAGACAAAGATTAAAGGCAGCGACTGTTCTCACTGCAGCGAACCTGCACTCATTCGACAATAATTTGAGTGCCCCTTTTTGTGCGTGTGTGTGTGTGTGTGTGTGTGTGTGTGTGTGTGTGTGTGTGTGTGTGTGTGTGTGTGAGTGTGTGTGTGTGTGTGTGTGTGTGAGAGAGAGAGAGAGAGAGAGAGAGAGAGAGAGAGAGAGAGAGAGAGAGAGAGAGAGAGAGAGAAACCTGGAGAAGCAAGGATATAGCCAGCCAATCAGAAACCCCCTCAGGCGATTAAAGGGATGGTGGGCAGTCTCTCGGGCTTTATGAGCGACTTATTTTACAACCTCCTGCACACATTTTCTCATCTTAACCTCCCAACAGACCCTCTGCTGAGCCCAGCGTTTGGATGAGTAGCAGTGCGGTTCTCCTGACTCGGCATGGATCGGTCCTGAGTGGCGCTTTTCTTCCCTTTCCTCCACATGCGCTGCCGCTGGATGATACTCGCCCTCCCTCCCGCCGCACTTGTTGCGTAAAAACTGGATGCGCCACTGAGTCCTTGGAGAGGAGAGAGGCAGGGACGGACTGCAACAGGTGCACGCAGAGAATCTTCCCCTAAAAAAGACTGCTCCGGAGGTAGGGATATTACGCACCATTTGGCAATTTACTATGTTGTTTGTTTAGAGATATTTTAATCAGATAAATTCATCCGTGGTGATATTTTGCGATTTTTTTTTTTTAACAGTTCTTTTCTTTTTTTCTCTCACTTCGCTGACTTCAAGATAAAACAAAACTTTAAATGCTGATTTGAAGATCCTTTGGCCATCTTCCTCGCTCACCGCGCGCACAAAGCCAGGATGCCAGTTCTGACGAGCCCCGACATTGCCAACAAGTTTCAGGAGAAATGGCTGGCTGTGTACCCGGAGAATCAGGTCACCGGGTCCGACTCCGCGCCCCTGGACGACAGCCTCACCAGCCTCCACTGGCTCCAGAACTTCTCCATCCTCAACGCGGACCCGGAGCGGCCCAACGGGTCCGGCCTCGGCTGTCCTTCCTCCCAGCAGAACATGTATCTGAAGCGGTTCGGCTTTCCCAGAGGGGGCTCCGACTCTCCGTCCAGCCCGCCAGCCGGGGACACCGCCGCCACCGGGATGCCTCTGTACCTCGGGAGCCCCGTGACCTCCGGCAGCGACTGTCCCGCGGCGCCAAGGTTCGCCGATTGCGCGCATCCAGGGAACACCTACCCACAGATCCACATCCAGGCCAGCCCGCCCGTGGAGGTCGATTACAAAACCAACCCTAAAGTCAAACCGCCCTATTCCTACGCTTCTCTCATCTGCATGGCCATGCAGGCCAGCAAGCAGCCCAAAGTGACTCTGTCCACCATCTACAACTGGATAACGGAGAATTTCTGCTACTACAAACACGCGGAGCCCAGCTGGCAGGTAACCGAGACCGGCTACCTCACCCTTCTATTATTGATGAGTCGGATAAATGGCGAGGCAGGGAGAGAAGTTTGAGCAATTGATCCCAGTGTCACCATCAGACACCACATGGTTATGCTACAGGGCATCAGACAAGGCCTTTCTTTGATCAGTGTGGAGAAACACAAAACATCAGATGTAGTGCATATTTTAAATACTCCAGCATGACAAGTGTTTCTTAATGCGAGAGACTCAGAAATGTCCATCTTCTATGAGAGTGCTCATATGGGTTTTTGTCTGAGGGGAATGGTTATAGGGTGGAGAAAGCACTCTAAACGTGTGTGCGTGCGCGCGCGCGCGTGTGCGTGTGTGTTAATGAGGGCTCCTGAGAGAGATGGCAGCTAAGCACAGCTGATCATGTTTGAAATTCACAGAGCTGCCTGTTACTAGAAAGCCTCATTAGGTACATTTGCTTTCCTATACAAACAACAACAATACCCCCCCCTCCCTCTTCTTCTCATCTCCCTTAAAAAGACAAGCTGACAAATTATGTTTTTGCATCACTAACTCAAATGTGTTCGAAGCCAGTGATATCATGTTAAATATACTTTTGTGTGTGTGTGTGTATTTGTCACAGAACTCGATCCGTCACAACCTGTCCCTCAACAAGTGTTTCAAGAAGGTCCCCAGACAGAAAGACGAGCCGGGGAAGGGAGGCTTCTGGCAGATTGATCCACAGTATGCAGATATGTTTGTCAATGGCATCTTCAAACGCAGGAGGATTTCTGCTAACAACTACAGCAGCAGCAGCGGCAGTGGTCCCCACAGACAGAGCAAACTGGTTCAGGGTTACCACAGCACACAAAATGTCTGCCCATACCAAGAGGTTGGCGAGAAACGGAAGCACCCGCCCTCTAAGATCAACAGCAAGACGATGAGGGCGGCTGAGTCGCCTCTTTTAGCGACAGAGGCCCACAAAGCAGACATCCTGAGGGGGGACTTTGACCTGGCGTCGGTGTTCGACGACGTTCTCGACGGGAACTGTAGCACCTTCGAGGATTTGGACATCAACACGGCGCTGAGCTCCCTGGGCTGCGAGATGGAGGTTTCCATGCAGGGGAGGCAGCATTCGGCGGGGCTGGGGAGGTGGTGTGGTGGCGGGGACGTCCCGGGTCAGAGCCAGCACCTGAGCCACCTCCAGTCCTACGGTTACATGGAGCTGAGCGTCGCATCCATGGATTGCACGGGCAATATGGGAGAGCTCCATGTGCCGCAGCAGCATCCGCTGCAGCAACAGCTGGACCAGGATCAGCTGCTCCAAAGTCATCACCACCTGCAGCAGTTCGACGAGCCCTCCACTCTGTTCCCGGAGCAGCCAGAGGAGGCGGTGCTGCAGCCCTGGGAGGAGATTAAAGAGGAGGAGCAGGCGATTCCTCTGACTCTGGATCAGGGCTTCGGCCTGTGCGAGGGCTTCTTCACAGAGATGCAGCCATGGGAACGAGTGGAGGCTTATCTGTGACCTTTGACCCCAAACCTCATTGACTCCTAATTATCTTCTCCAATGACCTAAACATGTCTGATTACTGGTCCAATATTACTACCAAAAGGATAACACTGGTTTGAACTACAGCGCAGCTACTTCCCTCCAGCAGTACATCTGTAATTTCCTTTCTTTTCTTACATTGCAAACATGATAATATCAAAGCTATCTTGAACTATGAGCCCAGTTAACAAAGAGACCCTTTAGAAAAGACATTGATCTGACTATAACATTTGTTGGATCCAATTATTTGGGATTATTTCCTGGCAGAGACACACATTTCTTCCTGAGGTGATTGACAGTAGTGTGTAACATGACACAGCACTGATGTATCAGGCACAAAGATATGAATATACCACAGAGAAACGTTTATAAAGCAAATTAAAGTTTCATGTGGCATGCGGAGGATTATCGCACTCTGTAGAATGAAAGGCAGCAAATGTTTTCTTCAGAAGGAAGAACAATGACAAGACTGCGTGCAGAAAACGGGACCAATTTATCCTTCACGTTGGATTTCCTGGAACTATAACACTATAACAGCTCAAATGTCAGGCGGCTGGTGATAAGAGGATGTGTTCAAATGAGTGCTGACCTGCAGCTATTTATCACTTGAGGCTTTTTGATGAAATTATGACAGAAGCAAAGTGAATATAACCCAACCACCCTCCTTCAAGGCACTCTCCGCAAGCAAGCACTGTCACTACAGGACGGAGGCGACATGCAGGATTCTATTTTGCTACATTAGCATTAAACTTCTCTTTTTTTTTTTTACTAACATGCAGCAAAATCACCCATTCATCAAGTTATTGGAGCAGGATGGAGACTTTAAATTCATAGTCTAAGATTAGAAATCAGTCATTTATGACTTGTTAAATAGTCAATTTAATATATATTCACTAAAGTATATAGCATGAAGCTAGGCAGGAATATTTGCCATTTGTCTACAGTTATGAGCGGACCAGACCGGAAAACTGATCGCCTTCTCGACAGTCATGAAAATCGAACATTATGCACTTTGATAGGCAGCAGTTTTAGGGAAGCGAGACAGCGATGATTTCCAGGATGTTTAGTTAAATTTTTTATCATATTAAAATGACGTTTTCTAAAAGTTTACTGACCATAATGACCGTGATGCATATGCTGTACTTGACCATATCAGTTTGTTTTTGGACATGAACTCAACACTGCAATAAGTCAAGTGGGCAATTTTGTTTTTGTTTGTTTGAGATATAATGTTTTTCTTTCCAATTATATACAAAACTGGGCATTTGTTGATTATATTTCGCCAAACTTGTTGATAAGGAATATGCAGTTCATTGGTGTTTCTGTGTTGATTAATAATAAGAAAAAAGAGACAGTTTGGTTTTCTGTCACTGGGTGATGGATTTGTCCTTATTGATTACTTTGCTGTATGTCCTTTTTTATTTGTTGTTTGCGAATATATTAACTTGGTTGCTTTGAGGAGACAAATGATGAGCAGATACATAAACTCAACACTTAAAGGCCAGATTTTCTTATTGTATCACATTGATCAAGTTTGATAGGAGCTCTTTAATCCCACCATGTTATTTTCATTTGTACTTTTTTAAGCTGTTAAAAAATGCAATCATGCCTTGATGCAATAAAGGGTGTCAATTAAAGAAGAACAATAACAAAAACACAAATCGTTTACTTGTCATTGTGAAATATCAGAGATTAAAACACGATGGAGTGCAGTATAAAGCTGTAAATCAGGGAAATTGTATGAGCTCTCTGTGTGTGTGTGTGTGTGTGTGTGTGTGTGTGTGTGTGTGTGTGTGTGTGTGTGTGTGTGTGTGTGTGTGTGTGTGTGTGTGTGTGTGTGTGCAATCAAGAGATAAAAGGTCTATGAGAGTTTATCATTATTCAGCACAGACATGTCTGGACTCGCTTGGTATTTGAAACACACAGCAGGTAGATATAAAAGCAAACTACACTATAATGCAATCTGAGACATTAGACTGCAAATTGTACCTTAAGGATGAGTTTTGATTGTTGAAACTGATTTAGAGAAGTGTGTATTCAACTATATGACCATTGTTGGGACAACAATAGTTATAATTGCACCCAATACACACTCACGTTCATCAGTATCTGAGGTCTGAGTGGCTTGAAGCGGGTAACATTTGAGGAGGAAAAGGTTGAAAATGAGTTAGGGACCGATCACACCAGATGCGACTTTTAAAAGTGCAGCTGCTTCAAAAACGCCTTGGCAAAAACGCGCCAGGTAAAACAGCCCGGTGCGCCTGTGGAGCGGGCCTGCTTGCGCAACCGAGGGACAGTGATGAGCTGTGCAACTCCGGTGTGATCGGCCCCTTAGTTAGTAATTAGGCAGACATTAATTAAGGAAATAAATAATTAACAATAATTTGGCCTTTGTAAAAAGTTGGGCTTTGCACACACTTGACAAAAAAGTGAGGGCTGTTTTTTGGCACAGTGGTGCTTTAAGCTAAATGCTAACACCCTAATGTTAGCATACTAGCATGCAATAGCACTAAAGCACGAAACCTTTCTGTACAAAAATCTAAATATATGCAATATACAACATGAGAATACCAGACTAAGAATCTACAGCCATGCTAGCAGCTTTGAGAGGCTCTTGCATGCTAACAAACTCACAGTGACAGTTGAATATGTTCAGAATGAGTAATGTTTTCCATGACCACCATCTTAGTTTGGTGTGTTAGCATGCCGACATCCCTCCAATGGTTTGACTCAGAACCACAAGTCAACCTCATGGTGATTGAGGAACAATTAGGGGATCTGCAAGTTCATTAAGATTCCTACTCTGCCGACAATGAATGTCCGTAAAGAATTTCATGGCGATCCATGAAACAGCTGTCAAGATGTTTCAGTCTGAACCAAAGTGGTGGGCCGTCTGACAGACCAATATTGCCATATCATAGTCACAAAGTCCCACGAGAACAAATCAGAAGCATGCAGTGAGTAAAAGCCCCCAAAAAGTGTAGCAAGTTCACATTCTTTACTGCTTGAAAGTTGTGATTGTGGGCTTCAGGATCAAATAAACTGAATGAAAGGACGAACAACTCTCTAATCAACACTTCTGTCAACTCAAATGAATGCGGTGAAAAAGTAATGCTTTCTTTCTCTCACTCCACATGTTGACCCTTCATCTATCAATCTCATAGCTGTTAGACAATGCCCTCAAAACTCACCACCACACACCATCTCACCCTTTTCTAGGGTTTTGGTAGCATGCCCTGTATATGAAAATGTGCTTTTCCACCTCAAATCTCTTTTTAATTAAAATTGTTGGAGGAAAATGGGCAGAAATGCGGCTTATCCCTGTCCCTCTGGCTCTGGGCTCCCAGCGGCAACAGGTCATGTGTGGAGATCTCCAGGAATGGGTGGAATAGCTCAGATTCCTAAAAACAGCAGGGACTACAGCCTTATTCATGGCCCGAGACGTGTGACCACTGGCCACCATGCATGGAGAGAATCGCCCCAGCTGGTAGAGGAGCTGGTCCTGTGGCAGCTGCAGGTCATTTTATCCCATCGCTGAAGGCCAAGAGGTGAATTCTATTTTCAGAGGAAATGTGGGGAAAGTTGGAGAAGCATCATCAGTGTCACTATAAGGCTCAAGTTGAAGGCTAAAGAGGCATCCTTTGTCCCCAAACTTGTCTGTGTGTGTGTGTGTGAACTTTCACATTTGTCTCTGTTTGGCTGTGACCACGTGTGCATGTGCTTGTGTGCGGTTTCATTATATTCCCATAATGTTTGTGTTGGTCCACAGGCTTCTTTGTCTGCACTCTCGCTGATGTGTGTGCTGCCTGCTGAGCGTGTGTGTACACGGCTGCGATCTGAGCCCCGTGGCGGCCCAGATAACACTATCTCTGTGGAGCCAGAGCCCCGTGGTTCTATTCAGCTCGCTGGATGAGAGGCTGGGACTGCCCAGCACGCGGACCTGCTCAAAGAAGGAGGAACAAGCTGGGCTGTCACTGTAGGCTAACCTGGCTCATAATGGTTTATAACCTCCTCCTCGGTGCCCCTCTGGGGGGCTTTGCATCATGTGTGTGAGCTCAGGAGGGTTGGACAGAGAAGGGCAAGAGACAAGAAGAGGGTGTATTCCGTGTTTTATTGCCATCATGGCACCCTCTGGACTGCTCCTGATTAGAGTCAAGCATGAACAGGGTCAACCAGCTTTGCTAAAGAAGCGCCCCTCACAGCGTGACATAGACAGAGGGTTCAACTCTTCATTTATTGGGGATAGACACGGAGCTATTCTTTAAGGGAGAAAGCGAATAGAAGACATGATGGGGGTCTCTCACTAATTAGATCTTTCATTGTGGCACAAAGCAAAAAGTGGCAGCGGGAAAAACGCCCTAAGCCTGTTTCATAGCCCCAGAGGAACCCCTGAGAGCGAGCGATTACATGTACAAATAACTGATAAATGCAATTTCCTCATGAATCAAAGCAAAGAATCAAACACGTGTCAGGAAAGGACCTTCAGCGGGGGTAACCTCTACCTTTTCTGAACTGGCGGGAAATTGTCATCCATCTCTTGTTTCCAAGCCCTCATCACATATTGATAAGGGGAAAACACTGGGATGATATTCAGCGGTCCGACCGTCCATTAATGCCTCTCCAGACTGGCGCGACACAAGAGGAGCGACGTAAGCAGGATATACACCTAAATCGTCTTTCCAACAGGCTGTTGTTTATGTATAAGATGCTAATGAGGTTTCCATTTAGATTGCCTGTTCCATTTTGAAAGGAATTGTGGATGGTCGATTAGAATAAAAGGACTGCGGTGCAGTCTGGTGAGGGGGTTTTCTTTCATTTACGGAGATTAGGGGTTTTACCTACTTGAAGATGAAATTGGTAAAAGTGTGCACATGGCCATGTTTACATAAAAAAAAGACATCATTACTCGAAGAGCTGAATGTTTTCTCGCATTAACCTTCCACAAAAGCCTTCTTGGTGGAGTTTTTTTGTCCGGGAGAGCCTTTATGCTTCCGAATGTGGGGATGACTAATGAAGGCTGGATCGCCAATTTGCCAATGCCACGTGAACCCACACAGAAACCCTCTAGATTTTGTTTTGATGTGCTAATTTTATTTATTCGGGGGCATGTAGTGCAAACAAATGCAGGTGTGCAAATGAGTGCAAACACAACTGCACTCACAGATGGCAATTAGGAATACGTATAGAGGTTATTTAAGACCAAATTCACCCTTATGGGTTCAGGGCTTATATGTAACATTCTCTTTTTGTACCAGTTTTCTTCTCGCCCTGTTTCTCTTACAGTTCTGTGACTTGTAGCACATACGCTCAGGGTTAGGCATTCGCTGCCTGAGGCAAAAACATCATAAACTATTTCCATTACATCTGTTACGCTCCTAAGTAATCAGAGTGCCTTTCCCATGAGGGCCTTGACCTTTACATTTTTCTTGAACCCCACGGAGTAGACTTTCACTAACTGCGTTTCAGGGACAGTGCTGCTGCTAGTTAAGATAAGGAACTCCAATTAGGTCAACCTTGTGGAAAACACACTCAGTGTCCACTGTAGAGCACTCTACACATCTTCTCCGATGGCATCACTCAGCCAGTCGAGCATAGGGATCATTTAACTGTAAACGTCGGGCCACTCCTATGTACTGCTGCTTTGTGTTGGTGTTGTGAACTGAAATTCCACTGGCAAGACGGTGTCATATGTCCTATTCGCTCCCATTAACACACAACATGTGATATTTGCATGTAGAAGACTTTAACATGTGGTATAGTATATAATATATATATATCGTTTGGCTTACCCCCCATCGAGACATTAACATACTGTAAAACACACTTAATTCAAACTCAAAAACATGCAGCGATGTATGCAGACAATTGTCTCGTCGTCGTAAAAGACAGTAGCTAGCCAGCTGTCAGTTATTTGTTTAATTGACTCCCGTGTCAACTGTCTGTATCTATTCGTTTTTGGTAGGGCAGTTCATACTCTGACAGCAAACAATTCAATAAAAGTGGACAAGGCCACACGGCTAATAAGCTGCGTTAGCTAGCCCTTTTCTTTGACATCGCATCACTCCCTTCCCAGCTGTCAAGACACCTTGTTATTGGTCAAGGCTGTCAAAGTTCACCGAATTCCGGCCAGACCAGGCCTTAAGAATATCTATGCCCGTGAAATTCGCCTGAAAAATAAAATTGCATGTATAAATAAGAAAGCAACCTGCGTATATCAGCATGTATGTGTGTGATTCCAGTTGGCTTGTGTGTGCGTGTATGTGTGCATCTTGGCATCCACCGCTCGGTCACTGAAAGACATTCTTGCTCCGTGCCTTCGGTCTCTGTGGTCGCAGGGAGCAGCTGATTGTCCCACAGGCAGACAGGAGGAGGGCACACAGCTGCCGCACACACACACACACACACACACGCACACACGCACGCACACACACTCACACACACACACACACACACACACACACACACACACACACACACACACACACACACACACACACACACACACACACACACACACACACACACACACACACATAGCATAGCATAGAGACAATTGCGCACACAGACTCAAGCCAGTCACAGATGACTCAGACACACAGATACAACTGCACAAACCCTCACGCTGTCAAACGCTTGCATACGCTCATGCCCACACATAAGAGGGCGAGCCAGAGGGCAGCGTGTCAGGAGAGTGAGCATGGACGAGAGTGTAGAGAGCGAGCCAGGACAGCCCTGGAGCTCGGCCACTCACACAGCGTCAATCTCTGTGCCAAGGAGCGGAGCAGAAAACAAGTCTGGACCAACCTCCTCAATCTGGCCTGCTGCTCTCTGCCTGACTCCCGGCCAGAAACCTCCTGGTTGGATCGCTGTTGAGATCCAGAATTCATGGTCACAAAGAATCTTGCCAGGTTCAAGCTTCAATGTGCAACTTTTTGTCCAGAGGCAGCTGAATGTTAGTGTCATCCCGTCTGACATGTTGGTCCCGATCAATGGATTCCAACTATACTGTCTACATGTCAGAGACCCATCAAGTCGTGTCTATTTCAATTGATTTTTATAGAGGATGTTAACACTACATAAGAGTGGATAATGTTTCCATACAATTGAATTGACAGTTTCAACAATTTACCTCTTACTTTAAGCTATTTAAATAGTTTATAAATGACTATCTATTTAAACTGTTAATTCATTACATTTAGCCAACTATTTCAACCATTTATCGATGAATTTTAAGCAGTTATTTAAACCGTTTATCCGTTATTTTTAGGCAATTATTTAATTTTTTTGTCTATTACTTTAAGTTATTTCAACTGTTTTTTCTTCTTTAGGCTAACAATATACTTTAAATTAATAATTTCCACTGTTTGTTTATTACTTCAAGATAATTATTTTGACTGTTCATTCATTACTTTTTACTCCATTCTCAGTAGTTCTCATGCAATCTCAGCAATAACATGTGGCCTTAGGCGTTACAGCATTACATGTACCCCGGGTTGGGAATAACTGATCTAGATGAAATGTCCGTTTAATTAATTGCATTTACTTTACAAGATGGAATAAATCCACACGCTGTCCAAAGTCAGCTGTGGATTGAGAGAACAGTCTTTTGACTATTTCTCTACCAAAAGACCGAGAAAGACAGCAAAGAGACAGAGATAATAGATATGTTTGCACTTGAATGCCCCATTTATGTATCTGCTGTATGTCTGTCCGTGTGTGTGTGTGTGTGTGTGTGTGTGTGTGTGTGTGTGTGTGTGTGTGTGTGTGTGTGTGTGTGTGTGTGTGCATCCATCCACGCTTGTGTGTCTTTGACAGCAATCCAAGGTTGTGCAGGTGCATGTGTGTGTCCTTCCACCCCCGCCTGCTATCCAGGACCACTTCAAGCCACTAGACTGCCTCCACCACCCCTTCCTCCAGACACACACACACACACACACACACACACACACACACACACACACACACAGTTCTCCCATTCTTCGCCCTATGTCTGCACACTGCTGAGGGCTCTTATTTGATTAGCTGCGATTTGCTTTGTGAAGCAGTGGAGCATTTGGCTCACCGGGGGAGCTGTACACAGCACACATATGGTGTATAAAGTACCCAAAAGCCGTACTTGAGTAAAAGTAAAGATACCTTACTGGAAAATTACTCCAGTAAAAGTAAAAGTCACCTAATAAAATACTACTTGAGTAAAAGTCTTAAAGTATCTGATATTTTCTGTACTTAAGTATCAAAAGTATTTTTCTGATATAAAATGTACTTAAGTATTGAAAGTAAAAGTAGAAGTACATGCTTTTAATAAAAAAGCAAAGGGTCAGAATTTTGAGAATTATGAAGTTTATTCTTTTAAGTGCTGTGGCCACCATGACCAAGGACAAGGAGTTGTGTTGAAAATAATTGGGTTGGCTGTGATCCATCCATATATATTATGTTCAACATAATATATTGTACCTAAGTATACTCTTGCATCTACTATGAACTTATCATCATAATTCTCCAAAAAGCAATATGACACTAAGGAGTTGTAACAGTGTGGTTATAAGTATGCTCATTCCGCCCGGTACCGGTCTGTGGGTCCCTTGGTACCGGGTCGTGGGTCCCTTGGTACCGGGCTGTGGGTCCCTTGGTACCGGGCCGCACAGAAAGAATGAATGAAAAATAATAATACAATTTAAAAAATAAAGGCCGGAACGATGTTTTATTGTGACAAAAGACCGCATACATCCGTCTGTGGTAACCTCAGACGGAACCTCTTGACACATGTCACTCTAAAAATGAAATTTAATAGTCTGTTTAACTTTGCCGGTGTTCTGGATTAAAACCAAGGCAGAGTATCCTGAGATCGCCAAAAAAGCAGGAGAACCTGCTTCCATTCCAACATCCTGTCTTTGTGCAGCGGGTTATAAGTTAAGCAGTAGACTGGACTAAAGGTTTAGTTAGCAGTAGAGTCAGTAGACTGGACATAACGAAGACACACGTTGGGTGTCGTTGTCTCCCGTCTCTCCGAGGTCGGACCCGGTCCGTGAAAATATTGTCTTCACGTAACCGGTCTGTGGCGCATAAAGGTTTGGGAGTGCTGGACGAGAGGATGTAGAGGGAAAATGCATAATATTGTGATTCGCAAAACCTGCTTGGTGGAGTCTGTGTTCTGTGTTTTTTTCTTCTTCTAAAGATAGATTTGATTTTGTAGCGAGTAACGAAGGTTTCAGGGGAAATGTATCGGAGTAAAAGTACCAGTTTTCTTTGCAAAATGTAGTGAAGTAAAAGTAAAAGTAAACAGAAATATAAATAGTAAAGTAGAGTACAGATATCCCAAAAAACGACTTAAGTACACTTTCACGGACGCATGCAGGGGTTCTCAGACAATACACACACAAAGACACATACAGGATACATGTGCATTAATAAAGGAACAGAAACATATAATTATGGACATGAGCTCGACAAAGGAATATCTTGAGAATGGCAAAAAACTAATCTCATTCTGAAAACATGTGGACCCGACATGTGAGTGTCACAGCCTTCACTGCAAACAGATCCTTTGACAGTGACTAACCAACGTCTGTTTACTGGCCATGACCTCATTCCGGCCTTCTCAGGAAATCACCTCTGATTACATAAGGATGACTGCGGAGCGATACCCTATCTACCGGGCCTTAGTCGCACTAACCACCTCCTTCAATAATGAATGCCAGGTCAATGTGTTGGTGAGGGTGCGTGTCTGGGACACAACACAAACAATGTGTCAATGTCGGACTCCCTATGGCTTTGTGTTCTCTTCATTCATCAGGGAAGATGCACACGAGATGACAGATTAAAGGAAAACAATGAGAAGGGTTTTGGGTATGTGCTGAGTCAGCAACAGTTGTACATTTTCGACACAGTTCGTGAAATAGTCGCAACATTTTAAACTATTGATTCGTGGACATGGACACGTATTTTCAATTTATTTCCACTTTTGTCACTCATTACTTTCAAACTGATGTAGTTCAATTAGAAGTATATTTCGTGCCATGTTTTTTCTTTCAAATTATGCCACAAAACGGTTTAGGCAACAAAACTACTTAGTTAGTTTATACAAACAGTCACAAAGTCACTTAACAACAATGCTTTGAGACGAACACTAGTCTCGGGGTTGATAGTCATGTCTTTTTTCGTGTGTCTTGGTGGTTAGAAGTAACCACTAAACTGCTTTTATTACGCAAAATTGTATTTTTAAGGGCAACTTAGTCTGTGTACAGACGTTTACTTTTAAGTCAGTGTTGGTTGGGGCTGAAGACTACAAGTTTGAAAATGAAAGAACATCTGGAGATGAGAAAGACCTCTCTTGCCCACTCCTCATCTCTGAACTGCCAGTGGTCGAGTTGAATGGTGATTTAGGCACTAGCTTTTGACAAGGAAGATGGATAAGTGGAATAAATTGCATCTGTTTTGATATTTTTTTTAAACTCTCCCTCGTGAGTCTGACATTGACCGATGAGATATGCAATACATTGGGTGCTGAATTTGAAAAACAGTATTTCCTCTGAAACAATGCATGAAACTCCTTATTGAATCCTAATTTTCTACCTAGATTGTCCACAACTGTCTATTCATGTGTGGTCGACCTTGTCTGAGATTCAAACACAGCAACGATTTTTTTAATGTTTTACTACCCAAAAGTAATGACAGTGGCATTACAAGAAACAAGGCTTTATCTAAATCCAGCAACAAAGCCAAAGCCGAGAATATTTCAACATCTAACCAACCAACAATTTTCGTATTTGTGTGTACAAGTATGGCAAACAGGATGATTTTTATACTGGGCCGGGTCAAAGGGGCAGCATGCTAAACAGGGTATTCCAGACATCTATCTCCCCGCCAAAATCTAATAACAGAATTCACCGTAATATGTGTTTCATCACAAGCAGTTATGTTATGTGCCCCTTGTGTTTGTCTCTCCTTCACACTGAGAGTTGTGCACAGTTCCTTAAACGCGTCACTGTGTAACTACGGTCACGTTCAAAGGAACGTCCTCTCAACGGTTGTTCTTTTAAAGCTGGGCTTGAAATTAAATGACGTTAAATACACGGCTTTGTGTAGTCAAAGAGTTATGTGTCTCTTATTCCTGTAACTTCTACAATATTAGCATTTATTTATGTTCATAGGAGAACACACAAAGAACAAGAAAACATGTTTTTTTTTTCCTCTCTCAGAGACCGTCCATCAGAAAAGACATTGGAAACAGCCATCTTTAGCATTTATCTGAAAACCCATTGGCCAAATAAAACCTACAACAGGTCTAACATGAAAGTTCAATGCATACCGATGGCAGCATTATGATCATAAAAGAACATGAAAGAAAAAGTGGATATCTATCAGGATCTTCGTCTCGCTCACAGACCACTACAAAAGGTACAACATCTTTCCATGTAAATTTACAACTCTAATCTTGGGAATTCAGAAGTTTATTTTTTCTTCAGAATATCTATTTATTTTTTAACCTACAGTTGCTCAAATACGCCCTTCATACACTCATGTCTCCTGCAATGACCATGAGCAGAGATTTCCCGTCCTCATTTCTTGTTCTCTAATCTAGCACTCCTGTCTTTCTGCCTCTACCCACACCCCTCCCCCATCCACCCTCCACCACAAGGGGTTAATTAAAACTGATTGGGTCCTCTGAGACTACACCTGCCTCTGACAGGTAAGGTATCGGCTCATATGAGCAGCGTGTATCTGTGTATGTGTGACTCTATGCGGATGATATGTGCTTAGCACATCAGTCTGTTAGCACATCATGTGCTCTGCTGCTCTGGGTTCGAAGCGGTCCCATTAGAGCACGATGATAGCTATCAGAGTGTCTGTTGGTTTAGACATATGCATCTGTGTGTGGCCTCCAGCATTTATCTCTGAATTTGCATGTGATTTGTGTTGGTGGATACGTATGCATTTCATTTGTGCGTGTCCCCTCTTTGCAGAGCCACTTAAGGGTCTCACGCTTGATGTGCTGATTAGACTCTGCTGGCTGGAACCAATCGCTGCTCTGCTTTAAGTTCACGCCTGTCTGCCTGTCTATCACGTTGAGAGCCACTGAAGGAGGAGACGTACAGTTTAAACCTAAGATCACCACCTTCCCCATCACCGGGATCCCAAACACAACATAAAGTATCATCCGTTAGAGGGTTATTGCATTCCACACGGATACTGATGGAGCAGAAGCCTGCGCAAAGTGATCAAATGCATGATTGAAATAGTGATGTAAAACATGATGGCCCACATTACGGCTGTGATTTTATGTGTGTGTGTGTGTGTGTGTGTGTGTGTGTGTGTGTGTGTGTGTGTGTGTGTGTGTGTGTGTGTGTGTGTGTGTGTGTGTGTGTGTGTGTGTGTGTGCATATTTGCTGGCAAGTGAGGTGTTTGTGTGTAGAGGCAAGAACCAGTGTTGTATAACAGCAGCTGGCAGGGGAGAGGTGCAGCACGAACACACACACACACACACACACACACATGCACAGAGAGATCCCGCTGCTAGGTTGGCAAGTAGAACAGTCAAATTAGCCACTGGAGAACAAACCGATCCAAGAACTCTGCTGGGAAAAGGTGAAGGGGAAAGAAGCAATAGAACGGGGAGAGAAAGAGAGAGAGAGATGGAGTGGGTGGAAGAGGTGAAGAAAGAACAGCACGGACATGACAGAGAGGAGGAAGATGAGAGAGGCAGCACCGTGAGGCGAAACCACGACGAGTTGTAAACGAGTCTGAAAAAATAAGAGCGGGGGAAATGGGAGACGTAGAGGAGGTAATTGAGAGAGGGGGAGATGGGCAAAGGGAACCAGTGTGAGTAAGGTAATGAGGGTGGAGGGGGTGATGGTGGTATAATAAGGGGACATGTGCATTATGACACTATAACCATAAAACACACAGCACCAAGGGGACCACTTAGCTGATGTACAATTCAAGTTATTTTAATTTAAGTAAGAACATTTTAATTTAATAATAATATAAAAAAGATTAGAGACAACACAGATCATGCCAATGTAGTTATATATTCCACACAATGGAATTTATTTTACACCCAACACCCACCACTGACCATCAACGGTGCTGACATTGAACAAGTCAGCAGCACCAAGTTCCTGGGGGTGGACATCAATGAGGACCTCTCGTGGACAGTCAACACGAAAACCCTAGCAAAGAAAGCACAGAGGCGCCTCTATTTCCTCCGGAAACTGAGGAAAGCAGGAAGCCCTCCATCCATCATGTGCACCTTCTACCGTGGCACCATCGAGAGCATCCTGACCAACTGCATCACTGTGTGGGGCGGAAGCTGCACAGACTACAGCAGGAAAGCCCTGCAGCGCATAGTGAATGCAGCTGGAAGAATCATTGGTGCCTCACTCCCCCCCCTCCCCTCCCTGCAGGACATATACAACACCCGCCTCACCCGCAAAGCGACCATGATTGTGAGCGACTCCTGCCACCCCTCACAGGGTCTCTTCAGCCTCCTGCCCTCTGGGAGGAGATACCGGAGCCTCCGGGCTCGCACCACTAGGCTGTCAACCAGCTTCATTCACCAAGCTGTCAGGAAGCTGAACTCTCTACCTCACCACTCCCACATCTAGACTCTGCTGCTAAACTGTCTGACCGCTGCTATTAACGCACACTTAAATAGTTTCCTAATCTGTTTTTGCACTATATGTTATATGTTTTTGCACTATGTTTATATGTCTTTGCACTATGTTTATATGTTATATGTTGTCTATTTTTTTTTTTTTTTTTTTTTTTTTTAAATGTGCACTATTCACTTTATGTTTCTGCACTATGTTTATATGTTTATATGTTGTCTATATGTTTATATGTTGTTTATATGTTATATGTTGTCTAGTTTAGATGTTGTTTATATGTTTATATGTTATATGTTGTCTATTTTTTACTTTTTTAAATGTTGCACTATTCACTTTTTTTCAGACAGTAGAGAAACATAATTTCAGGTCCTCTGTATGTTTGCACAATATGGAAGAAGTGACAAATAAAACTGACTTTGACTTTTGACTTTGACTTTGATTGTGTATATCAGAGATCTAAGAGAATGTCCGCAGCCATCAGCAGTAATACCAGAATAACTTGAGATAAAAAACAAGGTGAGAGTAAACAAGCGGTCCCTAATGGTGCAGCGTGCCCTTCATGGCCAATTAGTGGCCCAACGAAATGTAACCTTGGTGGGACCTGGCACTGTAGTGAACTCTTGAGCCAATCATTGTACTTTTCACCATGCAGCAGTGTTCACCTACATTTGCATTACTCGTCAAAATTGTATCCAAATTCACAATGAGTCTGCATGACAAATTCACAAACTGATCCACAATCTCAAAAGGGATCAATGATCTTACAGTGAGTGAGTGTTATTGCAATGGCAATCTTAAAAACAAATTAACTTAACAAAAAGGTACGTGAGGGGTGGTGTTGGAGAGCACTGCACACCCAGCACTTGAAATAGAAAGCAACGCATATGATTTTGGATTTAAAACTAGACTCTATGTAAGAAGTGGACGTAGTCATCGTGATGTCACCTATTGGTTTGTGGACTGCTGTTCTGAAGCCTCGAGTTTGGCATTTTGTCCGTCGCCATCTTGGTTTTTGACCGTCACCATATTTATTCTGGTTTTGCAACCAGAAGTGACACAGAAAGGTGGAGCTAAGAGCGCTGAAAAGGACACTTTTAGTTAACCAACATTTTACAATTAACTGTCAAGGGGTTAAAGTTCTAGGACAAAGACGTGGATAACTCACAGACTGGACTTGTGGTAGGGACCTGTCAATCACAAGGTAGCCACACCCTAAAGCATACCCTGCTTTATCGTCTATTTTACTCTAAAAGCTACAATAACTTACTAAATACACTTCATGCTGTATTGAAGAAGACTTGAAACTAGCAATTGAGACCATAACCTAATGTTTACAATGTTTACTGAGGTAATACATCAAGTGAGAAGTAAACAATCAGTCTTTTCTTTGCAACCTGATGAGTTCACCATGGTCCAGACCTCAGTATGTTCTGCCTGAAAATAACTTGAGTGTGTGTGTGTGTGTGTGTGTGTGTGTGTGTGTGTGTGTGTGTGTGTGTGTGATCTTGTGGTTGCATCAAAAGCTTTACTTAACGACTGGCTCAATTCATGCAACGCGTGATTCATGTAACTAGATAGTTTTCCTCGTGGTCTGCTTGTGGTTCCATGCCATTATTCCAGAGACAGACATCATCGGACCAATACATGTTGAGGTCAGATGCAATACAATATAGGTTGTGATAGCCAGTGATGCCAGCTAGTCAGTTTCACTTCTTTCACCCTTTCAGTGAAACGACTGTCAATTAAAGCTCAGCTTTGGGCCATGAATAGATTCTGTACAAGATGAGGTGACTGAGAGAAAAAGAAAGAGAGAAGGTGATGGAGATGGAGATGGAGATGAGAGAGGAGGAACACGTACTGCCCAGTGTGCCCAGGATAGGATTAGCACCATGCTGATCAACACAAATAACAACTCACCTGATCAAATTCAATCAAGGTAATTACCACATAAACATATATGTTCTTTGGCTTACCTATAGGCTCAATTTAACAACAGAAACACCTAGCACAATTATAGTGTATAATGAAGTATTATTGGATGAACATATTGGTGTAAAACACACATTCTGCTTCCATTCGTGTACTGTTTGAGACACATTTACAATTTTAAATGATGCAAAGATGAAATCAAAACCCTGCTTATAAACATTGTTGGCCCTGACTTGAAAGTGACATGCAGGGGTGAGCAATAGTGAACGAAGAGAGAGGCAGGTTGCAATTGTGCTGGACGGCCTAGTTAACATGACAAAGAAGTCAAAGTCCACTGTGAAGACATGAAAAAGACACAGTAGTTATTTCTTCAATCTGTATCAAAGCCCACCATGCATGGTTAGACACTTTGTAGAAAAAAATACAAAAACATAAGTAATTGTCTGATTCTGTCCTTTTATCTCTTGGTTACATTCACTGGCTTTCGTGCTCAATGCTGAGGTACTTTCTTGGTTGTAGGCCATTATGAAAGTCTGTGGAGTCAGCAGAGATTTCAGTACAATTGACTAATAAATTAGAAAAAAAGACTCAGTTTTGACATATTGGACTAACAGGTTTGCACTTAAAAGTCTTATTTGTAGATTTGACTAAAACTGAAATGCTGAAATTGGAGTGTCAAGGTGTCCAAATCAGGACAGAGCAGCTAACAATATACCAACATCTGAATTTATTTGTGATACGTCAAAAGCATACGTAATCCAAGGCAAAATAGGTTTCCCTTAAAAAGTAAATCACAATTGAGTGTTTTTAGGACAAAACTCTGAGCGGGTACCCGGTTAGTTTTGATGTGATCATTGCCAATGTCTCCCCGTCTTTGATCCCAGAGACGCTTGGTTGTGTCTTTTTTCCATCTGAATCGACACGCTCACCCCATGTGTGTAGGCCCGGAGAGTAAAGAGAGGCAGAGGAGGAGAAGAAGACAGCACAGACAGGGGTATTCTCTGTAATGAGCCGGGTTGAGCCTGAGCCAGACCTGGACCAGACCCATGGCAGCTCGGTCCAGCTAATTATGCGAGGCTGCAGACAGCTCTGGCAGACAGAGGGGGACAGCAAAAAGAAGAGAGGAGAAGATGACATGAAAGAAGAGAAACGGAGGGAGGGAAGGAAGATATAGAGACGGAGGGACTGACACATTTAGAGAAAGCAAATGAAAGGGAGTGATGTGCACAAGATGAGGAAGGCAGCGGTGTACAAAGAGAGGATGAGAGGGAGCGGGGGAGGGACACAGCAGAGGGGCGGAGGCTCGTCCTTTGGCCGATGGTCAATTAGTGGCGGCGAGAGCAACAGGCCGCGGCGATCAGTGTGTGCACCTGCAGAGAGCGCTCAGCTTGTTTATTCTTCTGCTGAAGGAGACAGCCGGGACACCTTCGACACGGAGGCCGCAGAGCGTCATCATGGTAAATGTTAACGAGGTAAATGTGGGACGAAATGTTTCTCGTGTTTCATTGGAGGAAACTAAGGATGTCGCTCTAAAATTAGATAACCAGCGCTTGAAACAAACTTATGTATCTCTGTATGATATCAGAGTTATGCAGCGTTGCAGCAGCATTCTGGAGTTAAATGGCTTTGAACACGAGAGGATGAGCGAAGCACCCTTTGGCCTTCTGGGTCAATGATCCACAGTTACTTGTTAGCTAAAAGATAAGTGGCCACTAGCAGTATGCACGCAAACTTGACCGAAACTGACTTTAACATTCACAGTTCCACTGTGGGAAAACATTACTGTAATAATAAGGTGAGATGTTCTAATAAGTCATCCTTTTACAATGCAGTCCCTTAGCTTTCTGTTCACTATTACACATTCATTCAAAGTTCCATTTCCTGATATAGTAAGTTCAGCCCTTTATATTACAACATCAGTCAAGCTTTACTTATACACGCTTTATATACTGACGACTGCCACAAGCTCCGAGCATGAACAGAGCCATTTATACTCTAGAAAAAAGTCAAGTATTACATGAATTATGAAGAAACAAAGGTTGAATATAATGTAAACAGTTTGATTTGGCTGGCAAAATATAAACTTAAGCGTCGTTACCACCTGCGGGAGCCTAGCGCCCGTCGTGATTATGTAATTTCTGGTGGACACTAGGCAACATAAGCTGCAGAAGTGAATTTTAATTGATCAGAACCTTTAATATAGAGCCATTGATCTATCTATTACTTTTCAGATTGAACACAAAGAGAATTCTGGAGATGGCATTGGTATACAAGGTCAATGACAAGCACAATAAGTCCTGTACAGACACAAAGGCCGTATTTAGTGTTGAAGCGCAACGTTAGAGCTTCGGCAAAACGTCATGTCTTTCTATGAACACAAAAGGTAAAAATTCTGGCTTCACACACCTACACGCACACGCACACACAGCTCCATGCACACTGCAGTGTGCGGGTAGTTGGCCTCTTCCCCGCAGCCTCCCAGAGGAACATAGATGTTAACAGCCATTGTTGGGGGGGCTGAGCTGAGGGTGGTTTTTAATAGCTCATGATTACTCTGGAGAGGGGGAGCCCATAATTACAACCACAAATGATTTCACGCCCCTCACCCCCATGATGTGCTCTGTTCCTAATCACAGGGAAGCACAGAAGGGGTGTAGCGGAGGAATCGGAGCTCCGACAAAAGAGGTTTCCTCTTTGTTTGCTGAAAGGATATCGAGAAGATGAAAAGTGCCGCGTTTCGCCAGGTAAATGTACCGCACCGCCGTAGGGTTCCAACATTTCTGATCATGAGCGGGGAAAAATACCCTCAATGCATTTTTAGATGTTTGATTTATCTCTATATTGGATGTTAAAGTGAAAGTAAATTACTACATGCCATTTATTATCTCTATAAAAACAATCCCCTTCAAGTCAGTGGTTCTCAAACTGTGGGGCACAACCCTCTAGTGGGGCGCGGAAGTATCACAGGTGGGACGCGAGAATGTAGATTTTTTTTTTTTCTTGCTCAAGGACACTTGAGCATGCAAACTATGGGGAGAACAGGGATTGAACCAGCTACCTTGTGCTTTCAGGAAAACCACTCTACCCCATGAGCTACATGAGAACTTCACATCGTACAAATGTACAAAGTACACAGACATAAAACGTCATTAATAAATACATGGCCAAATGCCTGTACTTTCATGAAAATGTTTACGTTACGGCGTTAACAGGATACGCTTGCGCGACAGCCAAGATTCTTCGCGACTCACCGATTCTTGGTGTTTTGCCAAAACAAAAACAGCAGAAAAGCCTATCTCATGGAGATCAGCTTTTTGTTGGGGCGGTGGGGCATGAACATTTTTCTTCTTCCAAAGTGGGGCGTGACAAAAAAGGTTTGAGAACCACTGCACTAAGTACAGCTGTAAAAAAACACACACACACACACAAGTCAGAGAACACAGAAGATTAGCAGCGGTTTTATTAATTTGTTGTTTTGGGGTACATATTGATGAGATGACCAAGGCCAGAATAAAGACCTCTCATTTCCCAGACATAGCCCTCTGTCCCCGACATCAATTGTGATTGTCTCTTTTAACCCTGCTGTCCTCCGTCAAGATTGTCTCCTTTTTTTCTGCATTTTTTTCCCTAAACGATTCTCTTACATCATCCTTTCACGTCTTCCCGAAAAGCTTGAGAGGGTTTGTTTGTCATTGCCTCATTTGTGTTTGCTTCTTTTATCCATTAAACGCAGACTCTGGGCTTCCAAACAAACCACAGTGAGACGAGCACAGCGGTGCGGCAAGGCCTCTTGCTGAATTACAGAAAGAAGGTGCAGCAACACTTTTGCAGCAATTTGAAGTTGTTTTTCTAAAATAAATCTTCACGATCTTGACCTTGATGTCCTCAGACGAGGCTACAGTCTCACACACACACACACACACACACACACACACACACACACACACACACACACACACACACACACACACACACACACACACACACACACACACACACCTTCACATGCTTTGATACTACCCAACAATCAGACTGAGTTAGCATTCTGCCCACACATCTCTTTTGCCCAGCCCATGCCAGCCAGACACACAAGCGCATAATGGCCAGACTACATGTCCTTAATGGAGAGGCAGACAAACAGAGGAATGCTGGGGAGAGGATGGTGAAACCGTACGTCTGCCCACATCAGCCGGCCCTCAATAGAGATTGGCCAGGAACGCATAAACTGCCCTCCCTGCAGGAGTAAAATAGTTAAATAGGGCTTCTCTTCTTCTTCTCTTTCATTGTCTGGCTCTTAAGTCTGAAAGAGAAAATGCTGGAACGCGAGCAAGTGTCTGCCACCTTACCAACTGCTTTAACTTTTACTTACATTACATTTACATTTTATGGGTTTTTGCAACAGTACAATAGGGTTAGTTCTGGATCAGCAGAGGAAAACAACCAACAGTCTGAGCCAGAACCAGATTGCCAGGATAGAAAATCCCTGGTGTTTATCTTTTCTATTCGGTAATAATGCTATTATGGTGTTCCCTTAATTCATGCTCACATTTTCTAAAAAGCCAAAACGTTTTTGGTGATAAAGGGATTTTGGTCAAGATTCCCAAAACGTTTTTATTCTTCCCCCACTGCATTACAAACACTTTATGTATTGTGTAACTAATTGATCTTTTGGATTATTATAAAAAAAAATCTTTACAATAAATGCAACAAGGGATGAATGTGAAGTTCGACCTTCCTCAGCAGAAAGAAACAGTACATAACGTTCCTCTTTTCCGGCCGTTCCTTCCCCCAAAAATGTTCAGCCCCTGCTTCGGTTGACCTCTAGAATCCATTTTTGTATAGAACAAGGACGGTGGAGTGTGTCCTTAATCTCATACAGTGCTGTTGTATATGGACAAGAGGAATGATAACAATGACCACAAACTCTTATTTGTTTTTTTTCCCCACTTACCAACGAAACAAACTAAATTGCTTCCTTAGATACTTACGGAATATGTTAAGAGCGAGGGTCCGCGTGTCTCTTCCGACCGCTGATTCCCTCCCTCTCTCTGACAGTTTCACAGGCTTTGTGCCGCCCCTCGTAGCAGCCTGGTTGAATGAACACAATCCCATTATCGGTGACAGTCAATTAAACACCTAAATGCCAAATTCTGAATGCTTGATGCTGTGACACAGAGGGCAATTGAAGATCGTTGGCCAGAGACGGATTGGCCCGCCCGGGCCTGGGAGGGTAGAATTATGGTGATGGCGGTTTCTGAATATTTATTGGGATATCGAAGTACCTGATCACTGCCATTTATATGAAAGTATTTTGTCAAAGCTGGGCTGTCCTTTTCCACGCTACAACCTGAGAGCTGTGTCTCGCTGTGGACTACGGCGAACAACACAAGGAGAAACGGAGTGAAGAAGAAAACAGAGGGATACTAAGACCGGGAAGAATGAAAAAGGTCATATCAGTGTGTGTTTGCTTTATCGAGAGGGAAGTCTAGTGAACATGTCTGTCACATTGTGTTGACACAGCAGGGAGTGAGGGAGAGAAGATGAGGATGAAGGGGCTGAGCATAAAAAAAGAGTGAGAGGAGGAGTGTTTATTCTCTTTTCCTTCCCTCCTCTACTCAGTCTTTTCCCTCCCTTTTTGTCCATTCAGTAGTGTATGTGCTTATGTGTGTGTGTGTGTGTGTGTGTGTGTGTGTGTGTGTGTGTGTGTGTGTGTGTGTGTGTGTGTGTGTGTGTGTGTGTGTGTGTGTACGCACTCTCTGGTGCACTTGAGTCTTTTACTGATTACCTCACACACATGAAGTCTTTCTGGAGGGCTTTTAACGGAGGAGGATTATCAGGCAGCCGGAGCCTTTTAACCCTTTCTCTGCCCTCACTGCTCCGACCAGGCAGCTGACAAATGCTCCTCCTGCATCTTCATCCAAAAAGGTGCAATATGTAACGCTTGAGATTATATGCTAAATAGATGGAGTAGACTACTCTTTTAGTGTTTTAGAAGAAGGACAAAAAGTAGCATGCTCCTCCTTTACAGACTTTGAAGAGGAAGTGACATAAAAAAAAGCCTACTGTATGTATAATATGTTCAAAGTCAATAACAAGTTAAATTAAATGTTAATAAATACAGGCATTTAATGCTTCACAAGCTGTTCAGTAAAACTAGATCTGACATTTCTTATAAAGCTAACAATAACAATAATATTCAATGTGCAACCCTTTTTAAATATTGCAAAAGTGAAATATCCAATGTCTGCATTTGCATTAGCAGGGTTCAAACAGATAATATATAATAATAAACAAATAAAAG
Organism: Myoxocephalus aenaeus; assembly: GCA_038501785.1. Classification (NCBI taxonomy): domain Eukaryota; kingdom Metazoa; phylum Chordata; class Actinopteri; order Perciformes; family Cottidae; genus Myoxocephalus; species Myoxocephalus aenaeus. The sequence continues at coordinate 948,379 of JBAMJR010000278.1, read as the reverse complement.
GCTTCCTGAATATCAATGAAACATCTTCATGACACATAAAAACACAGAACTGCGCTTCATAAGCCAACAAGTATAGTATCAAATAGCATATTTAGTAAAGCAGTATTTGTAAAATTTCTAAACAGTTTTCATAATTTGTTATATAAACAATATGCAATGGCAATAATAACACAGGTAGTTTGTCCCATAGGTTGGTTGGTATAAAAAAAATCTCCCAAGAATAAATAATAGTAATAAATAATATGGTGCTTTCTTATCAAGGGTCGCCAGCAGAAGAAATAGCTTGTTTGGGTTTGAGGACAACTTCACTAAATCAGGGTCCCATTTGCTCGTCCCCACCTTGACTTTAAAGGATTGTGTTGTCCGTACAGAGTGAGGGTATATATAGCGTATTATGTACCTCATGGACTCAAGGCACAAGGCCTCTCTGCTAGCGTACGTGTGTGCCATCTCTGAGGTGGTCGGGTGTTTGTCTCTTCTCCCTCCCCTCCTCATGTTTTCCTCTGTTTTATGTGTGTGTCCTGCCCATCCTCTTCCATTCAATCCCCCGTTTAGCATGACAATAGCTGCCTGCAGAGACGCTCTCCCATGTATTGCCCTGGCCACCGCTGGCTACTGGCAGGGGCCCATTCACTGCTGCAACCCACCCCGGACCATAAAGAGCCTGGCAGCACTGGCTAGGCCCCCCTGTAAACAGCCAGCACCACACTTGTTGTGTCTGCCGTCTACACTACCGGGGAAGGAGGCAGGAGCTGTTGGGTTTATGTCAGGGGTGAAAGAGGAGGAGTTTGGTTTAATGTACCCAATAGGATAGACCTGCACTTTGAATGAACAGGAAAACTGTAAAGGACAAATTGTTCAGCGTTTAACTCGAGAGCAAGAATAAAGGAAATGGTGGATGACCAGATTGTTTCAAGACCAGACATGGTAATAGCAGTCTGAGTGCTGGGTGTGAGCGTGTCCCGTTTGTGTTTAGTTTTTCCTTGAAACTGTGGAACAAGAAATAATTTCATATGCCCTTGGTGTTCTGTACTTATGTGGTCTGAATAAGGATAAACAATAAAAAAAAAGGCATTTTAGTTTAATGTCTCAAATTTAGGTTTTCCAGCAGGCATGACTTTTTGGTTTTGGACTGACACTGTCATTAAGCTACTGAGTGATTTGATTTAATCAATATCTATTTGGGGCGACACTAAAAATAGTCTGTTGTGTCACTGAGACGGCACGACCGGATATTAATGAGCTTAGCTGTTGCTTTGTAGGCTATCATCAAGGATTTCAGCTCTCCCTATGACGCTTGGTCAAGATCCTCACGCGGCGCGTCAAAACTATAACTCTGCACTGCGGTTGCAGTAAATTCCTGGTTTAATAAAAAAAAAAAAACACTTGTTTAGGTTAAAGCAATAAAGCCACTTAGCTAGGTTTAGGAAAATAGATTGTGCTGTGGGTTCGACATTGTTTTTCTTTTCTTTTTTTGATTTTATACTATATCATCATACTCACTAATTTCCTTGAGCTTCTACTAATGACATGGATGTACATTGTAGTTACTTGAAAGCGTCTTGGTGCATCTCACGCAGGTGCTAAAGGGTGCCTTGGAAGTCAGTATAGGATGCCAAGTGGTGCTGGGATGAGAACGGATTGACGTAAAACGGAGTAGACAAAAGACAAAGCAGGTGTTGAATTAGCACGGATGATAAGTAACATCTAGCGGGAGTCAGTGCTAACTTCAGCAAGCTAAGCTAACTAGATTCAACTTTCAACACCGAGTTAAAGCTTCAACTTTCTGAGTGGAAAACAAGCTTCACAGTGTTACAGGTCAAATGTTTAATGTCGCTAATGGTAGCTACATAACCGATGCTATATGAGCTTGCCATAAAAGAGGGGATAGACATATTGTATCAGCCTTGGTAGACGATACAGGGCTATGGCGTGCTGCACAGATTCTAGAGAGGATTCTGTCTTGTGCTGATGATTGCCAAATTAGGAGGAAAAAAAAGAAAACGCCACAAAATGTTGCCCCCTTCTCCTTGACGATGGCTGGAGGTCAGACGGGTTACCAGCCGATTGTCGCCTCTTTAGCAGAAGCCACACATGATTGGCCTCATCTGAAGAGTTGCGTTCTCTCCAAAATCAGCAATTTAGTTGTGGGGCATTCACAAGGCCTCGATGTGATTGGAGGAGAGGTTGTGTGCGTGTGTGTGTGTGTGTGTGTGTGTGTGTGTGTGTGTGTGTGTGTGTGTGTGTGTGTGTGTGTGTGTGTGTGTGTGTGAGAATGTATGTGTGCGTGTGTGTGCATGCCTCAGACCTTGGGAGGGCTGGCTGTGCAAGCCCAAGCTTGCCCCGCGATGCCACAAAGCCTGTCAGAAATGAAAGATGATGGGAACACCAAGCCAAGAAGCAAAGAAGGATATTCAGTGATTATTTTAAGGACAAACGCACAGCCAACCGTCACACAAAAGCTGATATATGATACGGCCACGCTTATTGGAATTTGTCTGTTACAGAATCTGTCCTTTTAACGCGCCGTTTAGAGACAGATGAGGAAACAAAGAGTGAGCTTCTTATCTTGAAGAAGAGCTGCATCCAACTATTATTGACGCAGGTGACCCACAGTAAACAGATTGGAGAGTTTAAGATTAAACAGATGACCAGTACAGGTTGTGTATGTAGTAGTGTGTGTGTTCCCTCGACCTCCGCATAGGCAGAACTCCTATGAAGAAAAATGATTAAACAACAAACTAAAGTGGAGTTTACAGATGTCACCTGACAAGCAATGAGAGAAAAGCGTTTGCTGTTGATTTAACCCTTAATCCGTTTAAACGTATTGACAGAAGCTGTTGCGATCTATTGGAGGCGTGGGGTCGCTTGTGGAATTTTCCACTGGTTTCACACAGTAAACACAAGACTTTTCCGCTCATACCAAGTTCTTTTATAGAGTTAGAAGCTTCAGACTGATTCTCAACTTATCAGAGGATGATTAGGTCATTGAAGTTTGAGATCAATTTTAAACTCCCGGTGAAATGGCATTTTCACAAAGGAGACCAATCAATACTGTGGCCCATCAACATTAGAATATGCAAGCAAGTTTCAGAAATTGAAAATCAGGGAGAAAATTGCACTTTATATGGAGTTTTGAAGATAACGTTGATGATAGTGTTTTGTGTGGGCTCATCTTATGGTGCCTTCCAGAAATATAAATGAGAGATTGATTTGGAGTTCAAATTGTGTTTTGGACAGAGGAGGCTCTGATTTGTTCCTCTGGAGGATTACTGAAGGAAAGAGAGATGGGATGTTTAAAATGTTTGGAGAACTGAAATAGAGGTTGACTTGCATTGTGAGCAGCACAAAAATGCAGGATGAATGCTCTCGCTCAGCATACATTTGTTTAATAATTATCGAAGCAAATATACATAATTTGATCCTATTTCATGGTTGTCTTATTACAGAAAAATGCTGATTATTGACCAAATAATGTCCCTCAGCCATGCTCAGGGAAGTGGAACACCACGTCCTGCTGTGAGACGGGAAGGTATGTTATGCTGCATTTATATAACGTTTTATATGATTTATATTTTGTGACTTTTCAAAACCAAGCAGAGACACCCGATGCAGCAATTGGCCAGGTGAGAAGATAGAGCATCTATTTTTCATTTATTTATACAACTACTTCCATCACTTTTCTTTGTGAACCAAGTGCAACAACATTAATACCCTGGTTTTTGCTGTATTTATAGTATCAAAGTACTCATGATAACCCTCATGATGAACCTTTAAGTGTTAGAGTATTATATTATTATTTATGGTGCATTTTACGGTTTTAGTTGATCGAGGTGGAGCTGTCACATGAGATGACAGATGAACAATGCTGTACATTACCCATATGGCACTTGCATTTGGGGCAGATCGAACCAAAAACAAACAGCAAACCAACTGCACAGTAATTACGATCATATGTCCTTCTCATCCACCTGTGCTGAGTCATAAAGGCCCATCACACTATCTCGACCGACTGGTAACAGCCAGAAGCCGCTCCTCTGTCCAGGCAGGCCTAGACTTGCCTTGTACAATGATTAGTCCTGCTTGTCTTACATCGGACACAATGGTCCCTTCCTCAAGGCTTTGCATCTCTATTGACCCATTGCTAACTAATTGGAACAAAACAAAATGAATAGGGGGAACCAGACCGTTTCATAAAGAATAATAAGAAAAGCTCAATGTTGGTAAGCCACATTCCAGTGATGACTGTAATGACTGGGTACGATACTGGAAATGCTCAGTAATCTTCCCTTAATACTGTAAAACTATATGGCTACGTGGAGTCATCTTATGTTAGACATTTAGTTGGACTTGACTGTTAAAGAAGGCTATCCCTACACAAAATGTATGCCTTTATATACGTCATTTTGTAGGTTTATAGTGTCAAAAAAGTCTTAGAAAAAACAACAACAACAACAACAACAATCAGTGCATGAAATTATTTCAATCGGTTTCCAATACACATTTGCTGCTCAACAGTGCTGCATTGGCAATGGTGGTGGGAAGCCAGTGAGGGATCACGTCATTGTGGCTGTTGTGAAGATACAGTATGTAATTAAGTTTTTCTTTTTCTTTTTCTGGTGTACTTTTTTGTAAGGGACCATGTATACTACTAAACCTAAATGTTACCATTTGATGTATTGTACCTGAGTTTAAAAGTAGCAGCCGCTAATCGGAAGGTAAACAATAACCAGTGCGTGGAAGAGGAAGCTGCTCAGATATCTGGAGGCTACAACGGAACAGAAATATTGACCATTGCCACCGAGGCTAACTCGTCACCTGACCAAGAGCCAATGGGCTCTGAGATCACTTAAAGGGTCATTTACGATATTGAAATTATATCCACAAATGTTCATTTGAGTGCTCCTAACATCTAATATGATAGGACAAGTGGGCGAGGATCATAGACAATCGTAAATATCGTGGCTGCATCAACAGAAAGATTAATTAATCTCAAATTTGGAAAGTCGTATTCATTTATTTATATATATATATTTTCTTCAAATTAAGATGCGGCTCCATTATTACACCAGATATTTAAATTCAGTATTCATATCAATCTTTTCAACCTTGATGAAAATGTCAACATTAAGGGGCTGAACATTGGTTTGGTAAGAAAACATATCTTTCATACAATATTAAAACTGAGCCAAGATCAATCAAGCCACTGTGTGATCCTTTCCATAGTAGTAGTTATCTTATATTAGCTCACCTCAGCTGTTTTTGCATTAGTCATTGGCATATATGTGTAATTATACCTCATGACACATTAGTATGTCAACAAAATAACAGAGGGCCTAACCAGTGGTTGCATTAGACGTTCTCGTTGTCCACGATTTGGTTACCGCAACCTTTGGGCCTTACATTCTCAGCTCTGTGCTTTCTGGGTCACAAATGTACTGTGTGAATATCAGACAACAATTCCATAAAAATTTATCCAGTGAGAGATAACCCACACAGTTGCGTGCACAGAGTGAGAGAGAGAAAGAGGGAATTACGAACCATCAGAGAGTTCTGTGAGGGCATCGAAGGAAGAGTATTGTTAGAGTGATCACTAATGAGGTGTGTGTGTGTAGGTGCACCTGTGTGTGTGTGCGTGCGTAATTAGTGACTGCGAGCCAGTGAGTGGAGGATAAGAGCAGGTTTTAAGGACGGCTGGAGGACACATGGCGAGGAAGAAGAGGATTGTCCTCTGGAGATGACAGGGAAATGTGTTTGTTTGGAGGGAGGGGGGCACTCAGGAAGTAAGTCATATTACAGTACTGTTTAAGACGTGTCCCCTGACTCTCCTCATGTTGCCTCAAATCTCCAAAGAGTTGCGTGCAACCTGATGTTGGTGTTGCTTATGACAAACTCCATAATAGCTGCTTCATGTCAAACACGGGCCGGAGACCTCGTCAAAGCATCTTCCATCAAGATGGTTTCAGGATGGTGTATTCCTTTGTTTAAAAAGCACTCGTGTGACGCAAAAGTTTCTCTCACTGTGTCCAATTGGACGCTCGTTAAGCAACGTAAGATGTAAAGCGCATGCAGATGAACTGCAAGTGAGGTTACAGTAAGATTCACTTTAATGATTGTAACTTCAGATTCCCCAAGGAAAACATAAAGGCTTGGATAAAAATCACAGGTTCAGCAACCTTTGTAATGACAGTCGTTCAGGAGACTCATACATGTTTGGATTCAAGAAAGTAAGAATAGTGAGTACTTCTTATGATCCATGATTTATAATGTAACCATGTTTTTGGGCCAATAATATCTGAATCTGTAAAAATTATGGAAGTTTGAGTGCACTTAACTTAGTGCACTTAACAGCTTAACTACCTGGAGGAAAAATAATTATGACTTAAACACTTCAACGGAAACACACACACACACACACACACACACACACACACACACACACACACACACACACACACACACACACACACACACACACACACACACACACACGGTTTGTCAGTGTCAGTCCAGGTGGTGAATAGGGCCATGTGGTTTCAGGGGGCCTATAACATTACTCTCCATCAACTCTGACATAGGTGGGATCATCAGACAGGTGCGTGCTAGGCCTGCCTTCCCCCCTCACTCTCATTTACACACAAACACCCCTCCCCCTCTGGGTCGGCCTCCTTCACCTGATGGCCTGGGTGCTGAGTCTGAGGAGTTTGTGTGTGTATTGTGTGTGTGTGTGTGTCTTGGTTATTCCATGCACAATGAAGAGAGAAGGGTCTGTCAGTGGCCACCTGTTGGCCAGCTGTCAGGGTCCCATTTCAGGGTCGCCTTTCCCTGCAGACACCACAGCAGCTACTTCCATAGTTCCATCCATCTACCATGATCCATCCTTTTGCAGAATCCCTCTCTGCTTTAGTCTTTGCCTGCCATTGACATGGGAAACATGAGTTTAATCGTCTCCAAAAAAAAAAGGCAACCATCTGTTTAAAAGATGAGATGAGGAGAACGAGGAAGAGGGGGTGGTCGGTGGAGTATCTAAGTGTGTCTCGTTTGATGCCGATCAATGGCTCGTAGATACCATCCTCTTCATGTCACATTAACATCTCTATAGGAGCTGTGATGGAGAGTCGGATGGGAGGGGGGCAGTGGGTATGTGGAAAGGGGATTGGAAAAACCAAATGATGAATGAGTGATGGCAATTGGGAGGCATGACATGGACAGGAGGAGGAGGACGTGACAGGATGGAGTAAGATTGGAGAAGGGACAAGTGTGTGTGTGGGAGGTGGGTGGAGGGGGGGTGGAAGGTGTGGGAGTAGAGGGGAGAGATAATTTCCTATGAGGAGGCTGCCGGGGATGGGGGCTGTGAGTGGGGGAAGGGGGTCTAATGGCTTTGGGTGCTGCCTCTATTAGGCTGAGCACCCAGTAGATGACAGAATAAGAAGTCCTGAGATGATTTGTCAGGGTCTGTATGTTGGCAGGGTCATTAATTTGTCACTATTAACTGCTCCACCAGCTTTTATGGTGACAAAAAAAGAGGAGGGCGCCAGAGAATATTAGATCACATAGTGTTGTATGTGTAATCTATGACATATAGATCTTGCTTAACGCTGCTATGATTGATATTTCTATTGAAACAATGCATCAAATGACAATGCGAAAAGGGTCAGTCAAAGTGACAAACCCACAGAAAATTAACACTCGAGTGCAAATTCTCTCAGCTGTGCAGAGCATTGAGGCAACTTTACTGTTTTAATTCACAAGAAAAAAATAAAGTTAACAAACAGCTGGTAAACACAGTGGAGCACCTAGTGTTAAGGATTGGGGACCTTAACGAGGCACAGGTGGAAACAATCAGGGCGGGACTTGGAGGGGAACACACAGGAGTGAGGTCCCTGAAACAAGGTAAGTGACAGAAAACACAACAGAAACAGAGAAAGACAACAAAACTACCCAAGGCCTGGACGTTACACCTAGTGGATGAGCCCTGTCAGCGCTGGATCCGTTCCAGCTGCCTTGTCGCGAGGGCCCTGATACAGGAGCACCTCTTGTGTTTGTTCCCCAAGTCCGGAAAAAAAGTAGTCGGTCCGAAAAACTGTAGTTTTCATTTACAATTTTCATATATTATCGTTAAGTTCACTTCTGATCATTATGAGGCAAGAAATCAACTGCGTAAATTTTGAATATTGGCAGTTTTGTGAAAATATATCGTTTCTGATAATATTATAAATGGTAGTCTCTGCACGATATTTCCACCTGGAGCTGGTGGAGACCAAACACAGAGCTAACAGAGATTGAATATTGGACTTGCCAGACACACAATTCCAAATAAATGATACAATTGTGATTATTGCGTTTGTAACGCCTCCTTCACACTATGCCTGGGCAACATGTGACAGCAACCTTGTTTAACTGCAGAGGCTGCATGTGTGTGATGTCCACATCTCTGCTTCTGCCAGCCCTTTTTTTTTACATAGAGTTTGCTTGTCATAATGTTCTTTATATTTAACTTAGAAAAAGGTTAAGAAGCGTGTGCTCATTTGTTAATAATTAATACAATTAAACAACCACGTGTGACACACAGGAAAAAATAGGCGAGATCCAGTGTTGCCAGATGGGGCTGGGAAAAATAGCGTTGGAATGGTGTTTGAAATTTGGGATGCTTTTGTCAACATTTGGCTAAAAGACTGACGTTCACTTTTGCGGATGGATATACCAAAGTTACTCAAAATCTTCTTCACTTCCTTGAAGTCAACAAGCAATTACACTGTAAAAACTGTGATTCGTGTTAATTAATATCTACTAAATAAATAATAGTAACCTTTACGTAATAAAAAGACTATGTACAGTGTTGAATTACAGTGTTAGTGTACAGTGTAGAATATATGTGCTGTTGCCTGCTGCATGATGAGGTTCAGCTGATGCGCATAGCAGTGGACGTAGTGAGCATTGTCGTTGACATCTTACGCTGCACTCCGCCCGTGGCACCCCTCATTACAGCAGCCCCGCCGTAAGCTTGGCCAATAAGTTTGGCCTTTTGTCCATTTGGGAGTATGGCGCTCAACCTCTCCATAAGCGCGGTTGCGATGGTGTTAGCGGTCGCGTTCCGGCTGGTACTCGACAAACCGCTCTTGGACGTTACTGTTGGCGTCGATATAAAAATTAAGATTTGAAATGTAAATATTATCCTCCATGTATTTTATTCAACAATAAATGGTAATTTTCCAAAGTTCCATCAAAGTTAACTGTTCTTCATCTCTCTTGATTATAAACAAGGATTAGTGTACTAAACATTGAGGTAGCTTTTCATTTTTAGCTCCGGCTGGTCAACACTGTCAATAAGATAATGACATGTACAAACTAAACTTTGCTGTTGTTGGGTTTGTGTGATCACTGCAGTACAATCCACTGTGTAGCACCAGATTGAAATGTGTATTGTAGTCTTTGGTGGTTCAACAAACAGAACAATGGACTGAATGAGTCTTCTCTAGTAAAACGATCGAGCTAAATGCGACATGTCAATTTCATAATAATGTAAGCTCATTAAGTTCATTGTCAACATTGCATGTCTTCTGCTGCTATGTATTTTCAAAAGGCCTATGACCAGCTATGAGACAAATACTTCCTTTGGGATGAATTAGGTGTTCTACCATTTACAGTTTGTAGCTTCAGTGTTCTCAGGGCAGCGCTGTCATTTAGGTAAATCAGATCAACTTTGGCATTGGCACATTTGATATTGTCAATACTCAGCCTGGAATCGGGACCCACAAATGCTTGCTGCGACAAAGAAAGTGACATTTATTTTTACAGAAGAAAATCGTACCTTTGGCGTATTGCTCTTTAAAGCTGCTGTAAAGTTTACTTTGTGTCCCCTCAGGAATTGGTTTGTACGTATTGGTTTGCCGCTGCAGTGTTTAGATCTTTTTGTCTGATGTTACTATGGAATACCAAAGTATAATTACAAGCATTTCATGAGTGTCAAAAGGCCTTTATTGACAATTACATTAAGTTAATGCAAAGAGTCAATATTTGCAGTGTTGACCCCAATTTTTTCAAGACCTCTGCAATTCACCCTGGCATGCTGTCAATTAACTTCTGGGTCACATCCTGACTGATGGCAGCCCATTCTTGGTTAATCAATGCTTGGAGTTTGTCATAGTGTGTGGGTTGACCACAAGTTTTAACATATTACACTTGAGAAAATTAAATAAATTTAAAACAGCAAAGTATATACAGCGAAATAGAATAGGTATTACATTAACTAACTAAACATCAAAAGCGATGGTTATTGATGATTCAATTGACGGAGGATCTGGCCAGAGGTGATTTATTATAAAGTGTTATTGCAGTGGGCAGGAATGTTCTCCTGTATCGGTCCTTGTCACAGCAGAGCTGAATCAGTCTGTTGGAGAAAGTGCTCCGCTGTCCCTGCAGTAGGTGGTGGAGAGGGTGGTCCGGGTTGTCCAATATGGACAATAACTTATTCAGTGTCCTCCTCTTCACCATCTGTTCCGGATGGAGCCGGCCTTCTTCACCAGTTTACTGAGTCTGTTGGTGTCTCCAGCTCCAATGCTGCTCCCCAGCAGACTATGGAGAAGTACAGAGCGCTTGCCACAACCGACTGGTAGAACATCTCCAACATCTTGCTGCACACATTGAAGGATCAAAGTTTCCTCAAGAAAAAGAGTCGACTCATCCCCTTCTTGTGCACAGCGTTGATGTTGGCCTTCCAGTTCAGTCTGCTGTCTATGGAGACACCCAGGAACTTCTACTCCTCCACCACGTCCACGTCCTCTCCCAGAACACTCAAAGGCTGTGGAGCCGTCGTCTTCCTCCTGAAGTCGACCACCATCTCTCTGGTCTTGGCCACGTTCAGAAGCAGGTGATTCTCACCGGCCCACTCCACAAAGTCACCCACTACTGCCCTGTTTCACCTGCGGTCGAAGGTGGGCCAAGACCAGCCTCTCCAGCACCTTCATCACATGGGATGTGAGGGCAACTGGTAATGGTGTTTTACCATGCTGTCCTCTTCTTATATTTGAAGAAATACACATTCATCTGTGAATGTATTCAGATACAGATCATAAGTACGAATATATTTTTGACCTTGTTGTGGACGAAGCTGACGTACTAACATGCTGCTATTAAGTATCTTATGAACTTGATATTGATTGTTTTTTTGTACATTTTCTTGAATCCTACATTAAAATATACTATATCATAGCAACGCTTGCACCAACTGTGTTGATGCACATCATGAAGCAACAAAAAAAGAGGACAGGACAATATTTGTTTCAAGACATTCTCAAACTCTTCTCAGTTGAAGTTTTACATATATATATATATATATATATATATATATATATATATATATATATATATATACTGTATAGCAGCACTTCCTGGGTCCAAGCCATTGCCCTGTGTGTGGTTTTTGAAGCCCATAAGAGAAAAACAAAACGAATGCAGGTTTACAAAAGTATCAGGCAAGTCACCTTTAAGCCAAAATCTACGACATTTACACTCATAATGTAACGCTAGTATGTCAGCTAGTATGTAACGCTAGTGTGTCACTTTATTTAATCCCATACTAATTCAACCTACTGGTAAAACGAGGAAAACAGGGCTGTTACAGCAGAGCGGATTGATACCACCAGGGGTGTTGATCCTCTCCATGAACTCTCAGAAAGAAAGCCAATAAGTGTATTTCCCACAATGTCAAACTTTTCCTTAAAAAAAGTCCAACTGTTTCTCTTTTAGATTTGTCACTTAAAAAGTAAAATGTCAGCACAGGCTATACACTCTTCAGCACACACGAATGACAAGACTTCACAAAAAAGGTCACCGCAAAGAAATTTCCTCTGCCCTCAAACAACCTCATGACCAAAATGTCAAGTGGTTTGACAATCAATAACACTGGCTGGCCATGGCAAAGGTCCCCATCACACTCTCTCTCTCTCTCTCTCTCTCTCGCTCTCTCTCTCTCTCTCTCTCTCTCGCTCTCTCTCTCTCTCTCTCTCTCTCTCTCTCTCTCTCTCTCTCTCTCTCTCTCTCTCTCTCTTTCTATGTCTGTGTAAGGAGAAAGAAAAGCATGCAGAGTTTCTTTACCTACTCTTATTTAATATTTTGACCATGTGACCTCTGACCTCCCCTGTAGGAGGAGGGGGAAAGTATGATCTTTTCAGACATTACTACGTTGTTAAAATCAACTTCATGCAGCACTACGTACAAATAGAATAAGCTCTGCTGTTGTATTTTGTATGCAGATCAGTGTTTGTGCTCTCAGAGCTCCTCTCTAACATAAGTACCGACTTATCTCGACTCAATTACAGACAAGACTTAATGAATGCCAGGGCAATCATGTGTGCGTGTGCACAAAGAGCAAGGGAGAGAAGCGCAGAATGAACTGTGAGCACAGCACACCGGGAGCACCGGCAAGAGTTCTGCACGCTAATAAACCTCCTGCTTGAATTAATGAACGTTCAGATCCCAAAGAACAGCCGAGCAATGTCGCAGTAATTCAAGCTTCATGCCCCAAGCAGCATTCATCCTGCCAACCTGGGAGTTATCGGTCTTGTGTTGCCACCTAGTGGGGCAACAACAGAACACAACGAGCCTGCTTTTCTCATGTCTTTGTTCGGACCGAATATTCAGGTCATATAAGAGATGCAGGGGCAGACTGACATTCACAGTTATGTAGAAGGATTTCTAGCGGTTCTTGCATGTTGAATCGTGGTACTTGGTCATAGATAAATCGATAGATAGATAGATATCTATCTTTCTTTTCGTTTTCGTGTCATGCACATAACGTGCCCAACCCTCATGGGTTTATAACGACACCAAAAACACAGCTGCCATGGACACACAGTCATTTCTTAGGTAGGACAGTAAAACAAAAAGTGACCCTCATTCTCACTTTCCCCAAGCTCACACAGCAGACCGATTCTGCCTCTGGGGCTAATGGTAATGATCCTGAGCTGTTTAAGTTAAACATAAACATAAAGTTCTGCACTATAGTTATTCTTTATGAGACAATAAGTTGACCATTAACAGACCATTTTTCTCTATGCATGAGAAACAGTTTGGTCCTAATCTCCTGAGAACCCCAAAGTAACCTGTTCTGGGAACTGAATGGCATGAATAAGTTCTGCAGTCATCAGGACTTATCAGGTCATGTCAATATCGTATCAGTCTTGTAATCAGTGTGAGCTGTTTGTCGCAGTATACAGGTGTGTTCTTCAGAGAGTTATTGGCCGAATCCTAGTGACCCCCCTCATTACCATCAGTGTCCCTCCCCTCCTTGAACCCTAAACCTTCACAGATTTTGCAGGGGGGCGTGCCTCAAAGTCTGTGAGTGTGGAGATTGAGAACGGGCCATTCTTACTAAACTATCGTTGGTAAACCTACAGAGCCCGGGAGGCGACACGGACGTCATCCTATAAAACGCACGTTTCAATGCCAGCGACGCAGCCCCCCTGTCCTACGACATTTCAGTGTTCAGTTCACTGTGATTCAGCCAACTGCCTGTTTGAATTTGGATGCACGTCTGTTGCAGTACCGGTGCCTCCACATTTGACATGGTTGTATAGTCATTCTAAATAGGACACAATTGGAAATTTCAACAAACCGCCTAAGGATTAGTATGAGAGTTAAAATGATGTTATAATGCAATTTTATAATGCAGGTCGAACAGAGATTAAAGGGACAGTTCACCCCCAAAATTTAAAAAAGCATATTCCCTCCCCTACCCGTAGTGTAAAGGGAATCTAGATTGTTTGTTCTTGTTTTGAGTTGTCGAGTGTAGGAGATATCGGCCGAAGAGGTGTCTGCCTGCTCTCCGATATAATGGGACTAAATGGCACGAGGATTGTGATTAATCAAATCAACAGTAATGTCTCTAAAAAAAGACCATGTTACGAAAGACAATCTAAAGACCTTGTTGTGAGCAGTTTCATGTAGAAACAGTTTTTTTCCAGCCTCCCTTCGATGAGGAGATGCACGCTTCTTTCTGCGCTGTGATACAATTGGTGGGTACGTTATGTAGAAGGAAATTAGTCACTACATTAAACTGTTCACAATAAGGTCTGTGGTTTATCTTGATTAACTGGGTCATGTTATCTGTAAAGAGACATTGCTGTTGAGTTTTTCACACATATTTTTCTGGTGCTTTGAGCACCACGAGCCCAGTGCCATCTATTTCCAATATATTGGAGAGAAGGCCGACATCTCTATGGCCGTTATCTCCCAGCATTAATAAAACAGCTACCATGACTGGTGAGGGACTGATGCCGCCTCCTGCCTTAGTCACAGCAACAGCAGCGCCTGCTGGCAACCAGGTGCAAACTGCATAAGCAGCTTGGCCTCCAAATGTACAAAGCAGCAGCAGGTCCCGACATGTGGAGACTGCCAGGTGCTGTCTCTGCTTCCTGAACACATGCTGACTTGATGTGTTATAGATGTCGATGCATTGTGTTATAAACCTTAAGACTGGACTCTCACATCTCTTTTACAGGCTCCAGTGGCGCAATTGGTCAGCGCGTGGTACTTATAAGACAGTATCCTGTGGAGTCATGCCAAGGTTGTGAGTTCAAGCCTCACCTGGAGCAGGTGACTTTGGCTTTCTGTCATAAATAAAGAGCCGCACACTGTATCCTGTTGTGTTTATTTATTGTTATGTAGCTAAAACGCCACCAGCTTGAATAAAAACACAAATTCACCTCAGTACAATCTTTTCACAATGGAGCAGATTACCATACAAGTGAGTTATTTACAGATGTAACACAGGGTGAGTATAAAAAAAACAATCCATTCGTGATTGAAGTTTGTTAAAGGCTGTGGCGGAAACTAACGTTTCCTTTGTGGTAAAAAAACAAACAAGTGCCCATACAGCCACCAAATACTGAAGTAAAAACATATAATAGTTGTCATACAATCTGTCATAGCTGGTCAGATTGTGTGAGATGGAGTTTCTACAGAGGTTGAGGAGCACAACCCATAATGTCAAAAAACTGCTGACACAAACTGATACATGGCACAAAAAGACATCATGTGTGTGGTTTTGTGTCAATAAGGCACCTTGTATAGTCTCATTTCTTGGCGAGTTTTAAATAAAAGCACATCCAGTAAATGGACAACACTGTTTGGGCATCAATAAAAAAGTACAAAACAAAAATCCTCCCCTGGTGTGGAGGTGTACTGCTCCTTTTGGCCACTAAGCGGTGCTGTTAAGTCCATTTTCACCACAGAAGAGAGGTAAATAATTTGGCAGGAAATAGTCTTTGTAGCTCTCTTCCAGTGTGACGAGTCATTGATTAGCCCAGCTAGAGATCAGTGACACGTGAAATCAGTCGTTAGTCCTTTTCAGTCAACTTTACATTGATAGTTTTCTTCCCATGCGTGTGAATAAAATGCCTGAAGGCTTTCATGCACAGTCATTTTTTTCATGATGGGTCTGTTGCTCATTATTCCAGGATTGTCACAAGTTGCACTGCAGCTCAATATCAAACGTTCATCTTCATCAGCATCAGCATCCAGCATTTAGAGATGTTGAGATCCGTCCAGCTGACATTTACCTCGTGGGCTGACGTTCAGAGGAGGTGGGCATTCAGGTCGTACTTCTCACAGAACTTGTCCGTGATTGGGATGCAGGTCAGGAACTCGCACCAGTCGCACTTCACAGGGTAGACGTAGAAGAGGACGGCCAGGGCGGAGAGCAGACCAAGGAAGACCAGCAAGAAGACGCAGATCTGGACCCGCTTCCGGTACATGTCGGTTTGCCCAAAGCTGAAGGGAAGAAACCTGCGTTAATCGTCTCATAATGGAGTTAAAAGTCCCCATAAAACACATCTGATTAGATTCACTTTGATGTTGCTCTTAGATAAGGGTTACCTTGCTGAGGAATCATTGTATTTTTATACCGATTATGCTAGCGTAGTAATTAAATGTGGATTCGTCCCATTTTTTACATTGGTCCTGTGTTTGTTTCATTTTGTCAGACAATTAACATGCAATAATTCGACAATCAGTAAATTTGAGTTAGCATTACACACCCCAGTTTAATTATGCTGACTCTCTCTGGGAATAAGCTCATTTGGTGAGAATATCAATACTATTCTCATATATGTACATGCAGAAAGACTGGAGTCAGCAGGAAACTGCTAGCCAAAGAGGAAAACACTTTTGAGATTTAGAGGTGTAGGTAGACAGTTTATTCCTTCTTTGGACAGAGCCAGGCTCGCTGTTTCCTACTGCTCCCAGTCTAAAGGCAAACCGGCTGCAGGCTCTAGCTTCATATGTACCGTACAAATATAACAGTGCCATTAATCTCCATGACTAATTATTTGAGATCAGAATGGGATGGAGCGACACACATCCCTCTCTTCATCTACCTGATGTATGGCAGGAAGGCGAAGGACAGGAAGAATCCTGACACAAATCCGCTGATGTGGGCAAAGTTGTCAATCCATGGAAGCAAACCGAAGGAGAAGAAGAAGACTGAGATGCCCAGCAGCTTGGCGAAAGCTCGCCATGGTCGCTCGAGGATCTGCCAGCTCTGAAACAGCTCCACAAACAGACAGGCCAGGATGCCAAACTGGCTGCCTGCGGGACCCACCTGAGGTAGAGGAGACAGGTCGTTGACAAAGTTTCTTTTTAAACACAACGTGGCCTCAAAGGCAGCATCTTGTTGACATTAGGTTTGCGAGGGTGACACTGTACCTCAGCTCTGTAGGGCAGGAAGATGGCCGAGGCCAAGTTGCCAGTGATGCCACTGAGCACGTAGATGATGGAGATCCTCAGCCAGCCAGCCAGCTTCTCTATGTCCCTCAACACCGTCATCTGGAAAAACACTGACACTAGGCAGTGCAGGATCCTACAGACACAGACAAGACCCCAAAAAAACACAGCCATCTTACAATTCACTTATTTAATGGATAGAGCAGTTCTATTTCACTCTTAAGAGCGTCTCTCTTATGCTGCGTTCACACCAAACGCGGCGTGAATTTGACGCGCGACCAGATTACATGCAAAGTCAATGCACAGACGCGATAGGTCGAATCAAACTGCTGCTGGTCTGCTGCTGAAGTAGCGCTGGTCATTCAGACGCTGTTGTGGGACTACGGATAATATTATGAACCGACGTGTTCCAACGTATGTGGAATTTATAAAGCAGAACTAGTGGTTATTTCCATGGTGAATGGCGGAAACGGTAACTGTTTTTACGGAGATAAGCCAGACGCAGTTCCTGGAGGAGTCGGTGAAATTCACCGAGCTGTGTGCGGCTACGGATGGTGTTATGAACCCAAACACGAGGGCGTTTGATGTTTCAACGTTTTTGGGAATTCCACAATAAGTATAACGCAGAAATAATGGTTATTTATTCCATGGTCGATAGCAGAAATGATAGTTCTTTTCACTGAAATAAGGAACGGAGATAAGCCACGTCCCCTTTCGCGTTTGGTGTGAATACACTTTTATTGTCGAGCGAGTAAACTGACGGGGTAAACGTGTTTGGTGTGAACGCAGCATTAGTGCTGCTTTGAATGCTGAGGCCTATTATGATATGTGCAAAAAAGTTAAGTCACCCAGCATGAAGAAAGAGAGACAGCCAGAGTCGGGAGAACTGGTCTGGAATCTCCGGGTTGAGGAAGGGCAGCAAACCACACACGTCATCCATGCAGGCCACCTGGAAGAGAGAGTGACAAGATCAGTCAGCCTGTAGATCCATTGCCGGCCTGTGGAGGAACATGAGGGTTGAATTGAATCCAAACTGCTTTCAAATCACAATTTTTACAGGCTCCAGTGGCGCAATCGGTCAGCGCGCAGTACTTATAAGACAGTAACCTGCAGAGCAATGCTGAGGTTGTGAGTTCGAGCCTCACCTGGAGCATGTGTTTAAAATGTAAGAGTCTGTATGTCTTTTATATAGTGGCTGGTATGTAAAAGCCTTTACCAATATCAAATATTGCTGAGGTTATGGAGTCGGTGAATGAAAAGCAGCAGTCAGACTGATTTTAAAATGTAAACTCAACATCTGTTTGTCCTACCTGTGAGCAGAGGGTAGCCTCCTCGTGGAAGTAGCCGTGCATGAAGTCACAATACTCTCTTGAAGTGATTTCACATCTACAACATGAAACATTAGCTTCATCAGCAATCACTCGCTGGAAAAATGACCAACTATCAGGATTTTTAAATGAGATGAATATATCCTTGTTTTAATGTTCCATTGTCCAATGTCCAATGTTGCTCCTTACCGCCCTTTGGTCCCGATGCAGCAGGGCCGGCCTGTGATGGTGCAGTCAATGTGGGGGAGGTTGGTGTGATTCCCAGAGTTGTAACGTGTACAAACCTACAGATAAGCACATCTAGTCGTCATGTGTACGGAGAAGAAAGTGCTGCATTCAGACCTCGGCGTGTGAAACTCACGCTAGACTTTTTCTCACTTTTGCCCTTCAGACAACGGCTAACAAGGAAATTATCTTCGATGCTTGAACTGTTAACATGTACATGTACTCACTGGCCACTTGGAGATGTCATCCGGCCACTCATGAGGTGAAACGGAGGCTGGCTCCAGACAAATTCTACAACATCAAGAGCAAAAGTAAAGAGGAATTAATAACAACAATACAATCCACATGTGGAGTAAAATACTGTCAGTTCTGTATTTACATGACAGTCAGCCAGCTGGTGCTGTTGCCTGAATAGTGACTCCCTGCGAGGTGGAAGCTAAATGTGTACTCCATTAACACACAAGGATCGTAAAGGCTTTTGGTGAAGTTACCTGGGGTCCTGATGGCAGACTGCACCATGTTGGCGTAGCGTGCCATTTAGATAGGGAGCACTGGGATGCTGAGGCCACTTTACAAACACTGCCAGGGTGCTCTGCAGTAGGGGACGGACAGACAGACGGAGGGAGAGAAATCATTGTTAACACCAGAGACCATCTTGTGATGGGATCACACCAGCCTCGACGGCAAAATCGGACCAGGGGCGTAAAGTCGAGGGACCAAGGGCTCCTTTCCCACTACTTCCACCCCTTTGCCCTACACAAGTTTCCTGACGCCATATCTGACCAGGGGTGTAAAATGGGGCCATAAAACAAGGGGACAAAATCTGTCAACAGACAGAAATATAAACACAGCTGGCTAAACATAGGTGAAAACGATACCAGCGTTTCTGTCTTGGCTGGTAATCATTCTGTTATTCCATGTGACACATACAGTATATTCAATATATCTCTGAATGAATCCCTCAATCAAGTTGAACATCTTAGGACAAAAATCCAGTACAAAAACTCTTCACACCAGAGACGTATTGGCGACAGGTTGTCTCCAATATAATGTGAGTGAAATGGCCCGGTTGGTTTCACTGACCGAACACTCCTCTTGTAACGTCTGCAGGCAGCCGGAGCGATCGTTCCTCACGCAGCAGCCCGACTCCCTCTCTCTCGCTCTCTTCTCCTGGATCAGTTTCTGGATCTCTAGGTCTTGACGCATACATGGGGAAAACTTGGCTCCCAGGTGGATCAGCGCCTCCTACAGGACAGCAGGTGAGGTGAGGTGGGACATTACAGCCTGGTGACGTTATTCAACACTATTTGTTATGTAAAGATGATATTGTGACATTATCTATTTCATCAAAGTGAATAGTTTAGAACGGTTTGTTCAAGTTTTCTACAACCACTTGAAACTACAGTACTAACATTGCAGTGGCAGAAGCTAGATCTTTCAACCATTACTTTAAGATATTTCAACCATTACCATTAATCTAGCTATCTATATTAACTATTTATTCAGCACTTGAATCAATATGCAATTTTTTTTCCACATTAGTCGAGTTAGTCTCAAACAGATTTTTCCAAGTACCCCTTGAAACTGCAAACGCACCCCTGGGTAAGTACCACTGGCAGGATCACAGATCTAAACAACTTGAGCTTAATACACTGGGGCTTTCCCCATGTTGAACGTCAAACTTGAGCCCTAGGGTCCCCCAATCGGGGGACCCTTTTATATCAGGAAAATCAAGAAAAAATCATGGTATAAATCCCTCCCCCCCAAAAAAACAAACATGTTAGGTATCAAATTAAACATAAAAATCAGGGCTACAATAATATATAATCACGATGTACAACCTATTAACACAACTCAAACAATAAATATGATTAGGGGTTAGGGTTAGGGTTATGGCTTAAAGGGTTACGAGCATAATCAGAAATAGAAGATAGACATACTTACTGAGCTTGGACCCACCCAGAAGTTTTGTTGTTGCACAAACTTAACGTTTTCATAAACTCCCTTATTCCTCAACACCTCAAGAAAAAAAAAGAAGCATTATTTTACTAATATTGCTCATTCATAGTACATTTCCAGTGGAAATTCAAGACATTTATTCACAGACAGTATATCGATTGAATCATAATAATAAAGCTGTAAAATATACTTACAGAGTCGACAGTTTCATGTTGTGAGAAGCCCACAGGGGCAATGCCGTAGATGGCGACAGCCAGAATGGTGATGAGCAAATGGACACATGTGATCCAGTAAGTGAAGAAAGGCCTTGGGAGGACAGGAGGACAATTCGGGCTCTCCATTATCTGGGACATTGGCACCAACTCTATTTTATGTCACATCAGAGGACAGTCATCCTCCACGGAGCAATATAATCAGCTGTCTTACCTGTGATCGTCCATGTCCTCAATCTGCCGTTTGACAAAGCTGTCAATGCGTTTGCGGTACGTCCGGTTTGTGAGACGACCGACCATGCCGAGCCCGTAGGGCCTCTTCTCTCTGGCAAACAGCTTCTGAACAGGAACCACGATCCTTTGTCCCCGCTGCTGATGGCTGTTGACGCTCACCACTTCCTGTTTCAGACGCACCTTAGGTTCGACCAGAGAGCCATCTTTTGCCTTACGCCATCCTCTCTCTAAGGGTCTGGATTGAGGAAAAGTTGAGTTGGTATCCACTACAGCATGTCAGAGGTTAACGTCAATGCATGTAAATAAAACTGTAAAAGAATGTAGACCCACAGCATGAGGTGACTCCTCTCCAGTTCGTTCTTATCCAGCGCACTCCCTGTGAGTTCGCTCTCATCCAGCTGTTTGAAGTCGGCCTCCGATGGTGTCTCGAAAACTTCGTCTGCATAGCTGTACAACTCATCGTGCAGCCCTTCCTGCGAAGATAAAAAGGGTAGGAATTCAGGAGGAATTCAAAGCTTAGTGTGCATGGGTCCTGATACGGCAAGACAATACATACAAAAATAATATATATTGTGTGCTTAGAGCACAAGAACGAGCTTAAGACCAACACATTCATGTTTTGCAGACAAAAAACTCCAGAAAAACTAGGATGGCTCCTCATTGAGTGCTTCGAGCGAAGGTGTGGATGATTACTTGTAATTATTTCATAATTGAAACTGTTTAAAGGTTATCCTGGCATTGTGTGGAAGTGTGTTGACTGCTCACTCTGGTGAAGAAGGAAGTGTCCAGATCATCAGTGAAGTCCACGGTGTCGTCTTCAAGGAAACTAGGAGGCATGAAACTCCGCCGGCGACATCGCCCGGCAGTGCTGTTGGCTAATGTCCGGCCCTGACGAGCGGAATCACACACACACACACACACACACACACGCACACACACACACACACACACACACACACACACACACACACACACACACACACACACACACACACACACACACACACACACACACACACACACACACACACATTATTACTTTCAACAGACTGAGGTGCAATGATGCCCGACACTTTATCTGACGGATCCCTCGACTAGGCGTGCTACCTCCTTATTGATAGTGTCTGATGATTGTGTCAGCTCTGCACTGCTGGAATATTCTGATCCAGTAGAAAGCTGAGCATTTGTTGTGCATCATCATGGACTATCATTGCCGTATTATTATTGGCTTGTGAGACCCAATAACACTCAGATACTCTCACATCCATTCATCCCTTTAAATTGTATGTGCAAGGCTGTTACTAGAGTGCCACATAAAGAGAGTCGTCTGCACTGTACTGTAGAATATTTAAGACGAGTTTAATCAGAGATAAAACAAGCTGATCTCATAATTCATAAAACATGCTTGCACACACTTGAATGCACAGATAAAACCCATCCAACCACGTGTGTAAGAGACAGAGAATCAGAATAACACAAGATTATGGAGAATATAGTCTGTGCATGAAAACTCACTGTTTTCTGACTATACTTCTTGTCTTTTAAAGAATTTTACAACTATATCCAGAGATTATTCTCCTTTTCAGATTAAAAGAACACAGCCTGTTTGAGACTGAATTATGGCTGGTCCCAATGTGCAAAAATACACATCGAAATGACAAATGATCTAAATGTCAGAACAGAAGCTGATAGTAGTTAAAAAGTGACAAGCACAGATTTAGCAAAACACTGAATATTTGGTGACTTCACAAAAGCTGCTGCGTAAAGAAAGAATGAACAAACACCTTCATCAAAGCTGCTGCAGCCTTGAGGCTCATGACTGCGACAGACTCCCGTTTGCGTCGACGTGGCAACCGGTTGAGGGCGGAGCGTGAGCTGGAAAAGGAGCAGAGGGAGGCGGTGCCGGGCGTGATGGGAGTTTGCGGGACACTGAAGCCGTCTACCTCTTCCACCATGCGGAAGGCACGACCCCGAGCCAGGGGGTCTACGATCTGCGCGTGCACACACACACACACACACACACACACACACACACACAAACTGTGTTGGTTCACCGCAGCTTGTTTTTCATACTCAATTGTCAAGCCACAAACAACAATAAACACACGGCGACAGAGTAGTGAAAAGCAGGATAAAACACATCTAAACTAGGGTTAGATTGATGGTCCAGATCATGGAAAGAAGCTTAATCAGTAGGTTTTAGTGATAGAGAGTTGATAATCATAATTCAAATAAAGGAAGATCAAGACCTTTTCGACACAAGACAGTCGTACTATTGAAACACTTATTTTGTCCTCAAGGTCCCCTAAATCAACACAAAATGAAAGTTTATTGTAGTGCTTTAATCAGATTACATAAATATACTACCGGTGCAACAGTAGTTGTTCATGTCTATTGTGGGACTAATGCGTGAATTGGAGATTATTATCATGACATATTCAAAAACATCTACACACTAAAAATGTATTAATGTGGGAAAAAGTCATCAATTGAACCCAGGGAAAGATTGCAAAGCAAAGAGGTAAAGCAAGCGCCGAAGACCTAATGTGACGTAAAGAAATAAAGTGAAAGGGTGAGGCAGAAAAGGTGAACGTCTCTCCCTCCGTGCCTCTAGCGTGCCCCCGGCGCTGCCCTACCCTCTGCATGCCATAGTGGTGGTGGGGTGGGAGGTAGAGGGGAGGAGGGGTCTCAGTGCTGGCCATGGAGATGTTGTCCTGGCTGTGGAGCTCCATCTCCCTCATCACCTGCGGCTTCAGACCCCCGTACAGATGGCTGCAGTGCTGCAGGCTCTTCCTCCTCCATCGCTGGGTGCTGTCGCTGTCTTTGCTCACGCCAAACCAGTCAGCCGTACCCCTGGGGAGAGGATGGATTCATGAAAACGTAATATTCTGACAATTTTTTGGTATTGGTGAGGAGTTTCACTGACTTTCACTGGAGCTCTTTTCTACAATTCAGGTATTATTAAAGAGTAAAATAATGTCTTCCCATTTTACTGCTCAAAGGCAACAACACTGCCTCTAGAACTTTCATATTTTTCATATTTTTATATAGCCCCCAGAGAATCCTGACACACACACACACACACACACACACACACACACACACACACACACAATATTCTTCGACAGTTTGAGCCGTACATCCGTCCTGATTAGCAGAACAATACGATGATTACTTGATTGGTTGCAGCTGGTTGTTGGTGATTAATTGACGGCTTAATTGGTTCATTTGTTGATTGCTTTCTTGTCTGTAAGGATGAAGAGACTGAGCATCTTTAGACGTGAGACCTGACACTTTTTTTTTTTTAATAACAAATTCAAGACTTTTAAGCAAAAAGACAGAAACTTTGACCAGCTTGAGCTACCAGTTTTTGTAATAAAAACAATGACTGCATGGCGGAAATTTACCAAAATAGATACATTTAAATCGCCCAAATCAGCTTCAGCTTTACAATGGATGACTGTGAAGTTATTGGATGAAAAATCAAGTTAAATTTGGGCCGCCATCAACAGCACACAGTGGTCGGGCTGCAGCCGGTCAGCTTCTTAATCTCGGGTCTCTTCTGCAACATATAACAGAGGAACAAATCCTCACTGATTCAGCTTCCTTTTTAACCTTTCTCTCCATCCTCTCTCTCTCTCTCTCTCTCTCTCTCTCTCTCGCTCTCTCTTTGTGTACATGTGCATGTTTGATTACATGGAAGCTGCCTGTACAGCTTAGAGA
Organism: Myoxocephalus aenaeus; assembly: GCA_038501785.1. Taxonomy (NCBI): domain Eukaryota; kingdom Metazoa; phylum Chordata; class Actinopteri; order Perciformes; family Cottidae; genus Myoxocephalus; species Myoxocephalus aenaeus. The sequence continues at coordinate 923,976 of JBAMJR010000278.1, read as the reverse complement.
GCCTGAATGAAAAATACTGTCTTGATTCTCACACGACCTATTGCTCTCTGTTCAGTCGGCGTCGAAGAAGCAGATGTTGCCTGACAGCCCTGCAGTTCATGAACTGACTTGGCTGTTTGTGTGTTTCTCATTTAATCTGAACAAATGTGCATCCAGGTCCCCTTTTTTTCCCCCTCATGAAACAGTGCCTGGGTGACAGGCTGCTTTTTAACCGACGGGGAGGGGGGAGGCCACACGGGGTGAAACTGTTTGGAGAGCAAAACACTGAGTAATAAACACTCAGCCCTCATCGCCAAGAAAGACGCCAGCTGGGGAAGCCTTTTAAGGCTGCACAGGGGCAGGGAGGGGGGTGGCGCGGCCCTGATCGTTGTCCTTCCCCGAGAGGAATGTTTGAGGAAGACTGAAGTCAGACTGGGCCTTTGACAGGAGAGAAAAAGTAGAAATAAAATCCTTGTAACATCCACGTATCAATCAAGATGAACATAACATCCACTATTGACGGTAAAACATGACGCAAACTTTCTGACATTTGTTTGTGTGTTTGTTTAGATAAGCAGGTATTTGTCTTCGTGCGCACATGCCCCGACAAGCGAGCATGTCATATTCGCCCACACAAAACCATAAATAAAGGATTCACGACTGGCTGATGACAGCACAAATCCATCACACATCAAAGATTAAATTTAATGTTAAGCCACATCAATTAGCTTTTATATCCTCGAGGTAAGGCTGGTGCAAATGAAGCAGCAATCTACCGTTGAGTAATTATAGGCTTAGACAGCCTTCATTTCATCAGGGGGAAAATGCCAAGGGGCAAAACTTAGAACAATCCTCACAAACACTATCACTGAACAAATAGAGGACATTGCAAATAGGAAGGAATAAGAACGTTTCTTAGATTTCTGATTAAATCCGCTGATGTGAGATGCTACTTCACCGCTGAACAAAAACCTCCAAGGACATGCTCAAATGTTATGTTATTTTTTCCAGAGTTCACATTGTTTTGAAAGGAAATTCTTCCTTTAAAGTTATGAATGTCAAGTTCACAATGACTGGATAGGTATGGATGGTCTTCTTGCCATAAAGTAAGGCTAAGCACTTACAAATAATTGCTGATCGGAAATGCTGTTTCACACCGTGACAAAAAAGTCTGAATATTTGTCTTTTTTGGCAAAAAAGATTATCCAAAATCTAACTGATCTGACTTCAGCCCAATACCATCTGTATAATTTATTGAAACACTGTAGTGCATTTTCAGATAATGGTAGAATGCACCTAACAACATTATCTCAGGGGGATGAGTGGTCGTCCCGCAACCACAAGGTAGCCGGCTCGATCCCCAGTCCCCCCATAGCTCACATGCCGAAGTGTCCCTGAGCAAGACACTGAACCCTTAACTGCTCCCCGGGCGCCTCACAGGGCTGCCCACTGCTCCCTATCCAGGGATGGGTCAAATGCAGAGAAGAATTTCCCCAAGGGGATTAATAAAGTGCATGTTTCTTTTCTTTTTTTCTTTCTTTTCTTTTCAAGTACAATCATTAAAAAACTAATTTGATGAACTTCTAAATGCATCTTTATACTTCTAATCCAGTTTATTTTAAGAGGCAAACTTTATTTATCTCACAGCTATCGTTCCTATAGTTACTTTGCAGTTTCAACAAAGTGTACAACAAAATGAATGCAAAACATAATGTATTTTTTATCTATTACACTCATAAAACAGCAGTACGACAGTGTAGAAATACCCTGCATTTAAAATGTCGGCCTCTGTCATTGCTACATTGCATATACTGTGTATTTCTGTATGTTAAGTAGTGTTGGAGCTGGTCAAAGTAGCTGTAATTTTAACTACCTCATATATTGTCAGTGATAAGTGTTGAGCAGTATCTGTCTTCTCATTTAACTCTTTAAATGAAGTAAATAAGCACATTCCCAAAATGTCAAATATTTATTTCGGTATCCGTATACTACATTCCAGACTCATAAAAAAGACTTCCCAGTTATCCCAGTTCAGTTCAAGACTAAAAGATATTAGAACATGAGCTTCCAGTCTCAGCTAAATCATATATTATATTTCAAGAAAACCTTAATCTCTCCACAATAAATGAAATACATCAACAGGGAATTTGTTCAACATTTCCATCCACAAGCCAAAGTGCCCCAAAGGGCACACTCACCTGTCCAGAGAGCTCCAGGAGGGGTTTACGGTCTGGGTCATACCTTTGGGGGGCAGGGACTGTGGAACTGCAAATGCTCCATCGCCAGCATCACGAGCATACTGTCCCCACTTACCCCCAGACCGGCATTAAGCCCTGATCCGCTGAATGCAAACTGATCCTCTGCAGATCACATACAATGTTCCATGAGGGGATTTCCTAATATTCAGCCCAGCAGTACCTTGTAACACTCGCTGTTACGCAAAGAGAGGATGATCACCACATGTCCAGACTCTTGGTAACATCCCAGTCCTGCTCAGTGATCTCCTGGTTAATCAAAGGTTAGAGGAAAGCCTGAGTTGATCTCCTCCGTCAGACGGGAATCTGATCCCCACGACGAGTGCCCTAAAGAGGACTTCCAGTCTTCCACCAGCTGGAATCGCTCACTCAGCGCACTGATGAGCGGGAGGATCTCACATTTTCTGACCTTGTGTCCCCAGCACACAACACAATATGGCTTGTGTGTGTGTGAGAGAGAGAGAGAGAGAGTGTGTGAATGTGCCAGTGTCTGGCAGGCCTCCCAGTATCCCTCCTCGAGAGTTCGCTTTAAAGGATGTGACCTACTGGGCAAAGCAGACAGCGGCTCTGGTCCTTGTCAAGCTGATTATTTCCTCCTCCCCAAACACACCATTCAGAGCCCCAAAGATCACTATCAGTGAGGTCCTCCTCTCTCTTTCCCTGCCTTGTTTTGCAGGAGTGTGTCTAAACACCAGTTCCACACAGCACTCCACAGGAAATGGGAGATTAGAAGGAGGGAGAGAGAAGAAGGATGGGGCATCATACACATTAGGAGGGAGGAGGGACGGAGGGAGGGCACTGGGACATGCCTGAACATGACACACGCAAACATACACACTCATACACCAGAGCTTCAACCCCACCTTTGCTTTCAGCGATGTATTTGTGTCAGCACTTAAAAGAAGTCCAATGGAGCGTGTGATTGGAGGTTTAAACACCTATCATTACGAGCATCAGTGGGACTAAGATAAATTATTAACTCTGTGACATCTGTCAAAATGAATGGTTCCTTAACATGAAGAATTTCTGTTTCTGTTCCCAGATCAACAAAATCAGGGTGTCCTCCTAGATTCTCTACAACCAAACGTTTGCAGCAAACCACCCACTGACAAAACGCTTTGTTTGAAGACTTCTGGTATTTGTGCACTCTTTTGAGGATCAGGTACACACACGCAAACTTTCTCTAAATCCCATTATTCTCTCATAAACATCAAACGCATTAATTCAGTGTCTCTCACACACAAATACAAGGCTAGTAAACCTCACATGATAAAGTTAAGACATTAAGACACTCCTTTGAAGAGTGTCTCTAGGTTTTAGTCAAACATTTACATTCAATTTAGCGCTTTGATGTGGCCAACATGCTTTGTGAGGCACATAGATAGTCTGTATGAGTAATTGTGTTATTTTGTTTGCCTCAAACCATGTGGTCCTGTGTGCCACCTGGACTGATACTGATACACTGTGTGTCATGGACTTTGTTCACGGCCTCACATCTGTGGCACAAAGAGGCTACCATGGGACTTTGTGCAAAACTCAAGACGTCAAAGGCGGAAAGTGTTGCAAGAAACAGTATGTTTTTGGTCTATTCAGTTTTCCTCAACCGGCCTTTTATATAATTAGTTCATTTTCAACAATGCTGTTTTCTGCACTGAAGCTCTATTTTATTTGTCGTGAAAATAATAAGTTCTGCTTTAAAGCTGTTGTCTTATTTTTTGGCCACATGGAGGGCAGCAGAAACAAGCTGTAACCTTTATTCTGACATATACAAACAAACAAATGATTTAACACATCAAGCAGATATGGAGCACATTCATTTGAAGTCATGTGTCTAGCCACCTGATGAATTTAAGTCCAATAGCTGTCCTTCTAGCTCTGTTTTGGTTTCCACCAGCTCCTGGGGGAAACATCTGACTCTAAATGTTCAACTATGTTCACCAGCTGGTTGCTAATTTTTTCAGTCGGCTTTCTGGTGTTGAACATGTAGCTTACAGTACGGTATATGTCCCCTGCTGCCTAAACCTAGATATTGCTTATAGCTGCTTTAAACTGGAATTGAATATGTGGTCAGTTAAATATCACCACGCGAATAAAAAAGCCCCGAGATGTGTGCTTCTGCACATTTACATTAGCTGTTTTAACAGTGCTTGATACATTTTATCCCCTTTTACAATGTTATGATGCTTATTGTGGTTGCATCTTGATGGCTGGAATGTATATTCATTTTAAGACCATACCATCCAGTTGTCCCCATAGCTTTATGGTTGCACAAATCATCTTCTCTTACAATATTATACAGTATTCGTTGTTTGATCTCGTTATTTCCTGCCAGCAGTATGATGATTATACTGAAATATAAATTCTGACTTATAAGTGCACCATTCCTTCCATCAAAGCAAACTATTCGAGATTGGTTATGCATTATTATCATTCACAATTTCCCAAAAGTAAACCTCACATTTTATTTCTTTGAAAACTTTTGTCTCTTCACTAGAAATTATATGATAGTACTGAGGGTTTGAAATGACCGGCACACCACTCAGTCTGCCTCAAAGCATTTGGTCAATATAGCCAAAACCGGACACCTTCAAACTGCTGTCATCAGCTCCCTCCCTGATCCACCTCTCCTGTACCTGATGATCAGTTTGGGTATAGATGAACGCCGTCGGGTCAGTATCTTGGGGATGCAGGACCGCCTTCGGAGGGTTGACTCCCTCCTGGGCCCCCTCTGACCCTTTGGGGGAACTGTGTTGACCCGCTCAAAGCGCACCCTTTTCCCACTTAACGCACATCGCAGCGTGTAGAGAAGAAGACAGGGAGGCAGCGAGGGAAAGGCCACAGAATGAAGGAAGAAGAAAGAGAAAATCAGAGAAAAAGGAGGATAAGGGAGAAGAAAAGAGAGCCTGATTAATCTGTGTTGAATCAGAAAGGAGGCTGCAGCTTAAATTAGTTTTGTTAAAGATTTATTAGTGGAGAAGGAAGTAATACGACAGGCTGAAGCCATAAGAAATTAGCAGCCGGAGGAAATCAGCAGAGAGGAAAGAAGAGAGCGTGTGTGTGTGTGTGTGTGTGTGTGTGTGTGTGTGTCTAACCTCTTGATGGACTGTGTGAAGGAGGGCAATCTCTCCAGAGGAGGTCTGAGGTAGTTGTTGGAAGTTTCAAAGGCAGCGATGCACGTCTGAGGGTTTTCACCTGGCATGCTGACGCTGCGCTGACGTTTTATCGGCTGCAACACACAGACAGAAACACACACAGACAGATGATGCCTTCTGTGCCAAGTTGTGTGCATTTGATGTCAAACATAAGTGTCTGAGAATACATTTGTATTCAAATTAATTCACATTTACACGGCAAATTGTGCTGAGTCGTCTCCTCTACTCGTCTAAACTACTACTCTAAATACAGTGCTATACCTTTCCGACTTGTTTTTACCTGGGTGAGTGTGGGCGTGTCGTCCGGTGTTAGCTTGATGGTGGGAATGTCCAGTTTGAGCCATGGCGGCTTCTTCCTCTGCAGGCTGCTGTTCCAGCTTCCCGGCTCATCCATGTTTGCCAGCTCCCCCTACACCTGCCAGCTGGACGGCACAAATAGAATAATTGGGTTTGTAGAACAACGCACAGAGTCAAAATACGGTCGCAGACATGTGACAGGCAAAAGCGACAATCAAAAGCCCAAAGAACTGACCAGCTTTGTTGAGTAATTACAGACAGCGGGCAGACTGTGCGGCAGTAATCCACATCTCCCTGTTGTGGGCTCAGACAGACCCAGTGTGGAGGCAAAATGCCCGAATAAACAAACTGCTTAATCCAAATGTTTAAAGCCACTAGTCTTCTGCCATTCTCTGCATCTTCTCCAAATAACCTTCATCACAAGGCGGAGGGTCACCACCGACGCTGAACAGGTCTAGGTGGTGTTTCACAGCACGAGCTGATGGATGTGGATTGAGGAGAATGGTCCGTGCACTCGCAGGGGAAAAATATTTTCTCAGCAAATTATTTTCTCATCAAGCACAACCAGATGCAGTGTCTTCACAAAGACGCTCAATGTGAATATTTAGCCATGTATAACCCATACTGATATGAATACAGGTTGAATTAATGTGTGTATAGCGCAGCAAGAGTTTGGCCTCCCTCAACAATGACATGTTCTGCATGCTCTGATTCATGAAGTAGCTCCTGTGATGGCGAGCCAGGATTAAAGCTACTGTGCTCCAGGTGAGGCTTGAACTCACAACCTCGGCATCACTCATGTACTGTCTTATAAGTACCGCGCGCTGACCGATTGCGCCACTGGAGCCTTGTTTGGCAGTAATTCAGGGCACAACTGCAGCTTCAACACCACAAGAGGGCATCAGGATTCTCAAAGAGTCAGTCTCTCACACACACACACACACACACACACACACACACACACACACACACACACACACACACACACACACACACACACACACAATCGTCATTGAACGAAGAGAGACAGACAGAACAGAAAGGGATGCTGTTACTCGCTGATGAGTGTGCTCACACACCTTTTAAACAGACTTTACATCCAAGAACAAGTGGTCTGAGTGCAGCAGACAGAGAGGGCCTGATGGATCGAACAAGTGAGCGACATAAATGAAGGGAAAACCATAGTAAGCCAAAGCCTCCACTCATTCTGTTGTTTCCTGGTTAATGGGTAAAAGAAGGCATTTGGAGAGTGAAAGGGTTTTTCCTGCTTAACCATTTCAGTGGAAGCACAAGCGAGACATCTCTGCATCTCTAGAGGCGAGCAAGCGGACCAGTGCAAATGAGGCAGTTTTCCTATGGAGGACTGTAAATGACTTAATTATAAATAAATAAATGCAGGAATAAATACAGGAATAAATAAATAAATGCTTAAATAAATGTAGAAATAAATAAATAAATACAGAAATAAATAAATAAATGCTTAAATAAATGTATAAATAAATAAATAAATACAGGAATATATAAATATAAGTTATACCTAAACAGGACATCATTAAATAAATCTATTTCTACATTTCTGTATTTCATTTAATTTATTTATGCCTGTAATTATGTGTCCACACGTATTTCTGTCGGGGCGAAATTCTCACAATAACTCAAGTAAATGCCCCGTCAGATATCAAACACATTTGGGGGGAATTGATGACAGAGAGAGTAATTTTTATTCTTAAATACTGATGAATGAAGAAAAACATTGGGCTCCAGCAGAAGGGGCACTTTTCTCATCCAGGGTAAAAGGGCAGGTTGAGCACCACTAGGGATCAGCGGATCATTTCTAAAAGTCCTGCCGGGATCAGGCTGCTCTCGGCGGGCAGCACAGCGCTGACGGCCCGGTGCTGCGGGACTCACGGTCCAGCGAGCAGGAACTCAACTGGTCGCCGTATATTTTTAAGTCGGCTGATTCTTGAATAACCGATCACAGATTTGATGCTTAAACAACTAACTTCTCGCCTGAAAACATCCTAAAAGTACATGTTGTGACTCAACAACAGCAGTATTTAGAGAACGTCAACTTTCAGTTGTGTGTTTCCTCATCAAGTACAGAGAAGAACGCGTATTGAGAAACGGCCGCTGGAGACATCTTAACGCTGATTGGCCAAGACTTATCAAAGATCTTCTATTATGAAGATCACGACCACTCCAATCTCAGAAACGCTGGCCGGCCAGTTCATATATTTTGATTTCAAAACGGCGAATTTCGCCGTAAGGTGACAAGTTTGCAGGTATGCAAAAAGGAGGACAAATACGCGTCCGGCTTGATGCTGCGCCGGACGCCGGACAGGGCATTGAAAATCCGGACTTCTGCTAACGGTTAGCTGAGCTTGCCAACTTCAACAACATGTGAAGGCAGAAGTAGTAGAGCACAACATACCAGGAGCATCACACTCCTGTGACCAATCACGCTTTAGACAGAGGTTCGGACCGCCCCAGCTCATTTGCATACAAGGACACAGAAATACAGAAATAAATAAATGTATAAATACGTGTGGACACATAAATACAGGCATAAATAAATGAATAAATACAGAAATGTAGAAATAGATTTATTTAATGATGCCCTGTTTAGGTATAACTTATATTTATATATTCCTGTATTTATTTATTTATTTCTACATTTATTTAAGCATTTATTTATTTATTTATTCCTGTATTTATTTATTTATTTCTACATTTATTTAAGCATTTATTTATTTATTACTGCATTTATTTATTTATTTATACATTTATTTAAGCATTTATTTATTTATTCCTGTATTTATTCCTGCATTTATTTATTTATACTTAAGTCATTTTCAGTCCTCCATAGTTGCAGTGGCAACTTTTAATATGAAGTGTCAACACAAACAATAATCATTCCTTTTCCCGTGGGGTTATGCACTGTGAAGCTGCTGAGCTGGTCAGGTGAAGCACAAACTCCAAACCTCAGCACCTTCCTGCTGCTCACTGTGTCACTGGTGCCACATACTGTGGTGACAATAGCTCTTCATCATGCACTGAACACCTCCTCACGTACTTGCATTAAAGCTGGGGTCGGCCATTTTTGATCGCTATCAAAGGGCAAAAATGTAATAACCTTCCAGCATGTTGTAATTCAAGGGGTCTGAGAGAATCCGACTTCTGCACCTCCTCTTGGAGGAGGATAAGCTGCTATACATCCACAGCTGGTGGTTGATAGCATGAGCGGATTGCTATATAAGATGTTGACTGAGCCAAATGGGCAGGGAATAAAAAAGAATACGGTTTTAATATTTTGAGCAGCTTGTTGTTTGTTCAGTAAACACAGCCAGATGCTGTGTCTTCACGAATATGCTCTTATTTTAAAAAGTAGACAAATTCCCAGTATGGAAATTAGCCAGATATAAAGCTTAGTTTAACATTAGTGCAGCTGGATTCAATGAGTGTAATGGGCAACATCTGTTTGGTTTTCCTCAACAATGACAAAGTCTGAATCCTATTATTTATGTGGAATGTCATCATCTGCCAAGAGTATCCATTGTGACTGCCGTACAGGTTAAAGAATCTATGCTCCAGGTGAGGCTTGAACTCACAACCTCGGCATCACTCTGCTGGCTACTGTCATATAAGTACCGCGCGCTGACCTATTGCGCCACTGGAGCCCTTTAAATTAAAAACTTGAGAAGAGACAAGCTGCGGCTTGTAGCACCTCATGCTACACCCGCTTTGCACTAACTCAGCCCGTCACTTCGACCCTTAGCCTGACTATAGTCGAAGGCAGCATGCTGTGAGTTGCTCCTGAGGTGCTGCAGGCCACAGCTGGACCAAATTGAACGATCTAGCACTGTTTTGGAAGGGCAGTAGTGCATCTTCAACAGCACGAGATGGCATTCTAAAGACTCTCTTCTTATACCGAGACACGCACACATATGGCCTCAATAAACAGAGACAGATGGAACAGACGGAACTTGATCACATCCATATCCATGACTGTTTCTGTTTAGAATAAACTGCTCTTAATGTGTCCACTATTTCTCTCTAATCCATTGTCATTCTCCTATGAACCTGTCTAGCAGGTACTCATAATAAGTACCACACACTGATTGATTGCGCCGCTAGAGCCACTTTGGTACAGGTGATTGAGTTTGGATGGTATGAAGTGCAGCTTCAACACCACAAGATGGCGTCAGGATTCTCAAAGGCAGGACTGTCTTCTTACACTCACACACAGGCACACACACACACGCACACACACACACACACACACACACACACGCACGCACACACACACACACACACACACACACACACACACACACACACACACACACACACACACACACAGGGCCTCAATGAACGGAGACAGACAGAACAGAAAGGGATGCTGTTACTCGCTGATGAGTGTGCTCACAAGCTTTTTAAACATACTTTACTTACATCCAAGTACAAGTGGTCTAAACGCAGCGGGCCACATACTAACAGACAGAGTCAGACAGAGAGGCTGATGTGAGCGACATAAATAAAGGGAAAACCACAGAATAGTAAGCCAAAGCCTCCACTCATCCTGTTGTTTCCTGGTTAATGGGTTTATGGGTAACAGAAGGCATTTGGAGAGTGAAAGGGGTTTTCCTGCTTCACCGTTTCAGTGGAAGCACAAGCGAGACATCTCTGCATCTCTAGAGAGGTGAGAGAGCGGACCATGTGCACATGAGGCAGTTTGCAGAAGCCACGTTTAATACGAAGTGCCAAAACATACAATAATCATTCCTTTTCCCGTGGGGTTATGCACTGTGAAGCTGCTGAGCTGGTCAGGTGAAGCACGAACTCCAAACCTCAGCACCTTCCTGCTGCTCACTGTGTCACTGGTGCCACATACTGTGGTGACAATAGCTCTTCATCATGCACTGAACAGCTCCTCACCTTATTGTGCCAAAAGTGCTGGAGCGGAATTAGGGACCACAAAGTGCAATTGACCATCATCTCCGTTCTCACGCGGCACATAATGCAGCTTCCAATGAAAATGGTGGCAAATGTACCTCTCGAAATTCATGTTTATTTTTGGTACAACGGATAATTTACTTTACTAGACACATAAGCAAGCACATCTCATATGTTATGACTATATAGATTTGGTCACAGCTGTAACCGGGAGATTTATAAATCAATGTGTTTTGACAAAGGTCACGCTATCGTGGACGAATCCAATAAAGATTGCAGTTCATTTTAAGAAGAAATTCTGCAGTCATATTTGGATGTAATAATACCTTGAAACATATTTCCCATGGGAGATAAAACACAGTGGGTGGGCTTTCGTTAACAGGATAGTTTTTGCCTAACCGATAACCCCACAACATGTAGTTTGGTAATAAATGGCTCCTTAGCCTTGCAAGTAGTGCTCGGTTTCCACTGTTAGCTAGTTAGCTGGGCATGCTAACATTAGCATCTCAGCACATCACTGGATTATAGTATTACTATCCATATAGCCTGACCAATACTCAATTTTGAAACCAATAATACAGTATCCATATTTGAGAAAATCTGAGGAAGATGAATTGGCCATTATTATTTGTTTTATATGAACACATCATAAAGAAACACTTTCAATACAAATGCCTTACATTTGGTTATTAATGGGTTGTGACAGTGTTTCTATAATCTCATATTTGGTCTGTACTACAGTTTACTCTTAATAACCAGTCATAGATCATACCAATATACCTGCAATGAGCTAATATCGGCTGTCAATTTAAGCGACTAGTCAGATAATGATAATTTTTTTAAGGCAAAGCAGGTCATGGACCAGACAAAAGAGATAAGGGTATACCTCTAGCTACGGCCTGTTGAGGTGGTGAATAAAAGCCTTGATTGGTAGTTTTATAGCGTGTCTTGTCTTGTGTATTGGTTTTTTTCAAAATTTGTCTGGGCTGCAGCTCAGCTAGCGAAAACATTGGTATTTCTGTCTGGTTACAGCGCATGGTCCAAGGGGAAGTCATTGAGCAGGAGTGGAGGGGATTATTACTGGATAATAGGATATCTGCATGGGGCTCTGGTGAGACGTGATGACCGACCGCCAACGAGGAGCTCCTGTAGACCTCAGCTGTGAATCATTCTGTCATTCATTGCTCTGCGAGAAATCACAGGCTCTCCGCTCCAATTCGATAAAGCCATCTATAGCTGAACAGTAATCTCCAACGCAGTGCTGGAGCCGGGATACTCAAACATCTGGCATCAGCCTAGTCTAACGAAAGATGAAAGATATTCAACACAGCCCACCCCCTGATTTGGTTTCTCTCACTTATACAGTACAATCAGTCTTAGTGCACGAAATTCTAACATTCTCTTTTTCTTGTGTTTGGCCTACATCGCCTACAGTTCCCAGAAAGCTGTGCAGCAATGCCTGAAGAACAGGTGTGAACTTGTAGCTCTCAGTAAAACGTAGGTGTTTGGACAAATAAAAGGTGTGATTACTCAGCTATTGATGAAGCAGTAGCGCACAGCAAGAGCACGAGCTGAGCATGTGTTTCCACCCAGCAGCTCAACAGAGCTGTCAAACACATCATGGCTTGTTCATTACATACTGATCTACTGAGGTTACCGGGGGTGTGGATTACAATGTCTACAATGGATTTGACTCTGTGAATTTAGATGTAGAGTGTCATACCTGATTGCTTTACTCTCCTAATGAATGCATCCTAATGACTTTGGTGACCCCTTAGCTCTTCCTCTCGCACAAACGTCATTGTCGCACTTGTACTTTCGTTTATGACGAAATACGTTCCCACCAGCTGTACTTTGAGTTGCAAATATGCATAGTAACTGTAAACTCTGAGGCCTGACTAAACAAATACCTTTTGAATAGAAAGAAATATGAATTATTCTCCTCAATTGTCATTTTTAGCAGACATGTTGGTATATACACACGCGTAGACCGACACTAAAGGCACAAAGTGACTTTGAGTCCTTTGGCCTCTCGGCTGCCCGTGTCAGTGTGTGTTTTGGTCTCTGCGGCCACATGTGGAAGCCGGTGTGTTCTCTTACGGTCCCCGAGGATAAACACACTCCTGCAAATAGAAACCTTCAGCGGGACAATCCATAACCACATCCTTTGCTTATTCTGCGGTGGTGATACTCAGTGTGTGTTGATGTGCACTCTGACAGCAGCGCAGACTCAGATGTACTGACACAGTAAAGCATGATGCACATGCAAACCTGCACCCACACTCACACGCATACAGTCTTATACAACACTCACTTGACAGCCTTTGCTTCAGCATCACACAGCAAGGTGTTTTTTGTTGCAATCCTCCATATGGCTGAAGACGAGATGCCGTGGGGGCTCTCATCTTGTTTCCAACATCCTACATCATGATCTCTCTTCTTTTTTTTTCTCCAGCTGGGTTTTCATGACAGGCAGATTAGGGCCTGTAATCCCTGCGCTGTACACCACATGACATCGCTCCTGCTGTCCGGCCACAGAGGCTCATACTGACCCCTGATTGGATGGCGATATCGCTGAGCAGGAAGATATTCATCTTCAACGCGGGAGAAGTGAAAGTCATCACACAATCGAGTAAACTGCTAGGCTTTAACATCTAAGCAATGTTTCGTTTTTTTCAATAATGCCAAGTGATGGCTGTTACCCATTGAGAAGTATCACAGGAAATGACATTGTGTGCCTCATGTGCCTATCGGGGATTGTAGCAGAACAGCAGCGTAATTGGATCATTTTAACATTTGGGGGGGCATTTCCTGACATGCCAGGACAGAATGAAACGAAGGCATCCCCTCGGCACCCAAGCAAGACTTGTCCCGACACTGCTCCCTGATTCTGGTCTTTGATGCCGAGGCCCCCAGCCACTGTGGCATGGAAACTCATTGCGACTGCATGTAAACACGCTTTAATATTCAGTGGATGGGTGAATGGATCTTTATGTTAAGCAGTCAAAGACTTGATCTCTGCTCCGTCTCCTTTTATTCTCTGAATCGATTCCCGTCCCCCTCTTCCTCTCTTCTTTCTCCCTCTGTCTTCTCGGGTTCCTGCTCCACCTTGCTTATAGAGTCAGGTTATTCTGAAGCGACCAAAATACAGAAAAGCCGATCTTGGCACTATGTGAACCAAAGAAAATCTCAATAGCCTTGACTAGTCTGGCTTCATTTGAGCAGGCTCTGTTTAAAGGTTTAAACGGGTGTGTATTTTCATTTAAGTGAATGGTGCAGTGGGGGAAGAGTCGTAGTCTTTTCTTTTTTTTGCACTCCAAGAGGAAGGTGTAAACTGTAAAATTGTCAATTACCAGAGCACTTCCAAGTTAATTGGTTGGGGACTGAGCAGCAGATTAATGCTCAGGTAGGTTTGAACTCCATCCCGCCGGCCTTGCTCTGCTCTAACAGGCACATTAACCTGCCCAACAACACCACTGGGTCCTTTCTAACTTCAGGGTTAATGCAGTTTTTTCAGGACGATGCTTTCGGGAAGCTGTGGTCATGGAAACTGCCCGACTGCTGCCTGCTCCAGGTGAAAGCCCAAGTCTTGAACTTCACATTGGTAAGCACCCTGCATGTAGCATGCTATCGTAATCTGTGATGCTTTGCACTAAAGTATATGAAGATATGTCATGTTGTTAGGGGATAGTCTCCTCTTATATTTTAGTTCATTATCTCCAGAGAAGAGACAATGCTTTACAACAGAAACTCATTTGGGGCATTCAGAAATGAATCAAATGCTTCTGATCATCTGTTCTATAGTTCCGCTGGTCTTTAAAAGACTGCATATCTGCATTTCCCCCCCCTCCATTATCCTGTTGGCTGTGATGTAACTAAGCACGAGTAGGTCACATAGATTAAGAGTGAGTTATGCTGTGTGCGCCCCACCACCACCATAGGACCACGTATATGCTCTGGACTTTCATCTGTGCCAGATGTTACAGTCATAGCACAGTATGTCATATCCTATGTGTGTAGTAGCATGAGTGTGAGTGTGTGTGTGTGTGTGTGTGTGTGTGCAAATAAAGAATAAAAATAAATTATTAAACATCTGCCATAACAGGAGCAGTATGTCCGTTGTGGCAATCGTCATCTCGTCAACTTATCTCTTACCCGACCAATATCTCATCCAAATTTCACATTGACTTCTTGACTTCCTGAGGCTTTCGTGACTCCACATTATCATATTTTTTTTAATCATATATACCAACAGTTTTGTGTATTCATGTCAGAAAAGCCAATTCCTTCATATGATGATACATGATACAACACTGGTTCCTGATTCAAAACGCTAACATCCATCTGTAGTTTAAAGGTTTTAACAGACTCACACCGAGGATCTAGATGAGTTGAAGCCATCTGTCTCAAGACGGCTTTGGTTGTCTTGTGGCGTTTGTCTTCCATCTCGTTACTACAGATTAAGAGTGAGGGGGAGCGGTTCATTATTCAATCAGCAGCTGTGACGCGACGCCTCGACTCACTTTGGTGCGCTGACCACCGACGTACACGCACAAACTGCAAAACCACACGCACAGGAAGCGGCTACTTAAAGCTACTGTGTACATACATTTCCCTTAAACATACCAACAAAGGTGAAACCAAGGTATAATTATGCATAATAAATTATACAGTAATTTGTACAAGCCAGTATCTTTGTCACTGCATGTGTTTTTTTTAAATCAAGACTCCTCTTAAGTCCCTTCACAAAAAGGCCTTTCAAGCATTGTATGCCCTCGACGTTCCCTCGTGACACTTGCTTTTTTCATTTTTAATTTTTTATCTGCCTTTCAATCCTAACACCATCTGCTATTGAGAGAAACTTTCAAAAGCTTGAAATCCACTTTTGGAGAAAACCAGTAATAATTACCATGCAACATTATGGAAAGATGAGTAATGTGTGCAGGTTGCTAACTTCTCTTTCTTCTTCCAAAGTGCTAGAACTCAAATGCACAAAGATTAGATCTGCGGCCATGCTGTCAATGCATACAGTAAGTCCTAAACCAGCATTTCTAGGGGACGTGTCACTTATTGCCAATTGCTTATCCATCCAGTTTACAATGTCAGTGACTTCTTCATCTCATAAATGTGAGACCGGATTTTGGTTCCTATGTGGCCAACCATTCGTTGTTATGGTTGTCTATTTTGAGTCCATCTGCTCAATTTGCCAGTGAATAATAAATTATTGAAAGTAATCAATCAGTTTATCTATTCAGCCCGCATAGATAAACTGATTGATTGAGAAAATAAATGGCAGATTAACTGATAAAGAAAATAATAATAAATAATTGCAGTATATGCTTTTTTCAATATGTTAAAAAAGCATATGATTAAGAAAAATATGTTTTCTCCTACAATGTCCTTTGGCCTTAATCAATAAGGGCATAGCATAAAAAGCTGCTTAACTAGACAGAGATAAACAGTAGCACACACAATCAGCGCAGATCAGAGGTCAGGCCAACATTCTTAGTCTGCCACTAAGCGCAATCCTCTCTCTCTCTCTCTCTCTCTCTCTCTCTCTCTCTCTCTCTCTCTCTCTCTCTCGACTCTACTACTCAGCTGTGTCAGCAGGAGAGATTTAATTGGCAACTTGAAGCCGAAGCATAAGCAGCGAAAGTTTAAATCCTCGGATAAACTTCCACCATTTTTGTTATGCATAATCAAAAAGTCTCAGATCTTTCTCACTGTGAGAAATGTCTCCCATGACAGTAATTAAGAGATGGTAAAAGGACTGGCAGAGGCTATCATGTGCTTCCTTTACTCTAGATTGGTGCGTGGCCTGTGGGAAAGCTGCTGATAATATTCAAACCACGGCCCGCGGCATTTTGTTTCGCACCCACACGTCTTCCAAAGTAGCCTGCACCCGAAGACAAGAAAAGAAAGTGGTGTGATCTTTGCAGGGCTTGATTTCTTTTCTTTAACTCACGGTTATTGTTGCTGTCTTCTGTAAAGATCTCAACACATCAAAAATGTTGACAGTAAACCCCGGTGACATTTAAAAAAAGGTTCCATAAGCGTTCGTTATGGTCGTAAATGTTCTACCACAGTGTTACATGACTACAAAGCTGCGGCCGCAAGCCGCACTGTGGGTCTTGTCTGCAGATGACCTGATATGTGTCAAGGCGAGGGGAAGAGGAAAATACAGCAACACATGGAGAGTGATGGAAAAAGCAGAGAAACTTGTATGTCATGTTGACAGAAGATGAAGGGAGCAAGGAGAAAAGAAAAACAAAAGGAAATCCATTGCATTGACAGTAGAGAATAAACAGTGTGATGCTGTGTGGAGGGAAAAGACAGATGAACAATGAGATGAAAAGCCACTAAAAAATATAGTCCACATTCCATAATGTGGACTGTATGTTGGTCACATTACGCTAAGCAATGTAATAACATCGTCCCGACCGACGGCATCGTCGCGGAAGCCGAGCGCCAGGTTACCACCGCTAGCTCTATCAGCACCGTTGTCGTTATTTGCACCGTTAGCTGCGAGCAGCTGGCTTAGCCTTTGTCAAGTTGAAAACCTCCAGTGTGTGGAGGCAATAGATATGCTCTGAATATGTTGCATCGTTAAACAGTCCATAATCACTGCCAACTGCATTACAATATGAATGACTTAATGGAAAGAAACTCCTTAAAGAAAAATCCAGCATTGCTATTCATCACTCCAACTGTTCCAACACCTCATGGGCACATTTGACTGCCAACCATGCCACTGGAGAGAGTATAATGGTTGCTCAGCTACTGTGCCAGGTGGAGGACTTGAGAGGAAAGTTTTCTCCGCAGACAGGACGTCTGGTTCCCTCCCGCTAGTCGAGTCTCTTATGAAGTAGAAGCTCGTGACAGAAGCCGCCAGAGACTGTAGGATGGTGTGATGGGAGATGAGGGACGATAGTTTTGTTTCTGTGTACTATGCCTTTTTTTTCTTTTCTCGGCCCACCCATTATCTTGCTCAATCTTTTGAAGAGCGGCCTCAACAAGCATAGCACACCTTGTGCTGACACAGCACTAACAGAGCACACATACAAGAGTAAAAGTAGGCTCAGACATGCATGCTTTTTTTAAATTCACAGTAGTGCTGAGCGACATGAAAATTTAATTTATTTGATAAATAATCATTTATATTGTGGATATGATGACTAGGTGGGTAAAGGCAAAAATAGAACAGCTAGAACAGTCCGGAAAGTTCAGAAAATTGCATCACTTTACTGTAATGCAGCCTTTAAAAACATCAATATCTATAACATTTTTATATACTGCCCAGCTGATTCTTTATAATAAAACCAATTCTGTTTTTTTTCCCCCGTCTACAGCAGGGTATTGCCTTGAATAAAAATGAATGTGTCTGTTTGAAAGGTTTGCCTTTTGGTACTTACTTACTTACTTCATTTTGCATTAGCAATATGGCAATTTGTTCTATATTCTCAGCATTAAGGACCTTCCTAAGTAGTCGAGTGATTGAGGCCAAAGGGCCCAATGAGGACTTACCAGGCTTTATAGATTATATTATAGCTGCAAACTGAATTATAGAGAGACTAGAGTGTGTATTATGGCACATTTAATGGACCTCCCAGAGTATGCACACACTTCTAAACTGGGACTCACCCATCCACCCTACAGAACGCACCAGTGATCTTAAATGAAGACCGCTGCTGAACTCCATGCACGACCTTCTGCCAAGAAATACAAACTGAGCTCCAAAACGTCCAAGAAAAGGCAGAACACTAAAACTCTTTTGTAACAAAACAGGGCAAACCAAACTTATAATCATGAGGTTTAGCAATTGAGGTCAAGTCTTTATTTTTTTACTTTAGTTTGAGTATTACTACTCAAACTAAAAATAATTATTTTTCAAAATGCGGAAACGATAACAGAAGCGGAGTTGATCGACCACATCTGCAGAATTAGCCCCATGAGTCATAGAGAAACAATGCTGTGAACATGGGACTGACACAGATGAAGAACATAGTGGAGCATTTAGCAGCTGAAGAGCCAGACATTTCCTTTAGTAGTTGGTGGAGCCCAAAACAGAGCTACAAAGAGAGTGATTAGCAAAGGGATTTTGTTACCTAAACCTAAACCCCACGCAGAGCTCAAACAAACCTTGGTCTCCGATGTCAAAGTCCTTCACTTTGCACAACCACCATCTCCCCTGACTACCTGCCGATACCTTTCCTGTGGTACAATACCTTTCCTCATCCCAAAAGATTTACAAAATTTGTAATTAATGTAATTTAAAAGAGATGGGTTAGCCATCATACATATTCACACAGCCTTGGTCTATTTATCCACTGGAAGATTCTCAAGGACACAGTACAAAAGAGAAAATGGAAAGCATTTCTCATTAAAGATTTAAGACTGCAAATGGACATCTTCTGATTATCGTACAAAAAAAATGAAAAGGTCATGTAACCACTCCTTGAGTTTAAATATAGCCGTAAATGTCGTTATACTCTCTTCCTTAAGGTTTTACTACGTATTTTATGGGTCTTTGTCTTGTAATGTAAGTCAGTAAACCCCACTGTGATCAATTACATCTGTCACTTAAGAATGAATGGCTGTTGGATAGCTAGTGTGAGGAGAATTCAATCAAACACAGCAAAGAGACGTGGAAAGAGAGACAGAGTGCAGAGCTGACAGACAGGATGAGTAACAAAGAGAGCAGCTCAGCTGACCCTCATATGAAGCCGCTTTGTGTCAGCTGCATGGTGACAGGAAGGGCACCACCACAATAAGAGTCTACTCAAGTACGGCCTCGCCTGGAGACATGAATAGACTCCTCAGCAGCCATCCCTGCCTCCCACCATCCCTCCTTCCTGCCGTCCCTCAACGCAGCCAGCAAACTCATGCTGAGAGCGCCAATACAACAGCTTCCTGTGTTGGCTGGCCTTGTATGAAAACGTGATGGTAATTGCCCACAGATGCCACATTAGGCAAGAAAGTGAGTGTGGGGGAGAGAATTGGCTCTGAAAAGAATATTGAGAGGAAAAAATGGAGATCATAATTGGGGTTTCAAAGCAACAGAGAAGAGTCATTCAGGATCTTGATGGAGGAGTCTGGAGTCCCTCAGGAGAACTCTGGCCGGGGGACAGCGTTGTCATCAAGCGGACATTAAAGTTTGGAGACCAGTATATGCCACATAATGGGCAGATTAAAATTCCTTTTTGCCAGCTTGCTATTCATCCAGACCTTTTGTCACCAGTTCAAGAAAAAGATGAAGGGCTCCCATTCAAGAAGTTCTGATGACAAACTTCCAAATTGATTAATTCCTTAAAGTCGACAAATACCATGAAAACCAACAATGGTTCTTTTGGATTTTCTTACCTTTAACTGGCATATAATTCCCCCCGGACACCGTAGTGTCTGAAAACTGAAACAGGAGTGAAAAGGACATTTGTTGCTGGGGACTATTTTCAGATGCAGATTCATTTGTATTTATGCTCGAGTGAAGGATAATTCATGTGGGACACAAAAACTACATTACATGTCACGCTGTGCAACAATGTGGTTCATTGAAGTCAGGCTTCAACTAGTCATATAATACTAGTGGGAACAATTCATTAATGATTTTGGTCTTTTCATTATTGCTTTGATAAATATATTGTGTAATATGTTTCGGGACAAAGTAAAATGGAATAATTCTTAAAAACAGTGATTTCCAACAAGTAGTACTTGTATTGTATCCTAGGTGACACTTTTGCAGTTGCCACGGTCGACATGGAAAGATCTACTTCACCATGACTAGAGCAATTTATTTATTAGCATTTGAGTGTTCATGAGCATTAACTAGTTAGCAAGCAAGCAGACAGGTATTATCAGTTGGCTTAAAGTAATGGATGAATGGTTGAAAGATCCACTCCAAGTCGTAGTAGTACGAATGCAACCTTAACCAAACCGATCTAAACATTCACTACTCAAAAATTGTAAGAACATCAAGCAAGGAGAAGCAAATACCAACTGCCCAAGCAGGTGCTTATGTGTGTTAAACCATCTCTGCTTTTCCTGGAAAAAAAACTGAAATGCACAAATATCGATTAAATATCGGTCTTTTAAAAAGAACGACCTGCTTTCGATCCCATCTGAAACGGGACTGTGGTGGCTCCGCTCGGCTGTGTAGCCATTAGTTGCGACAGTAAAATTGTTACACCGCGGTGAGGGTTGTCTTGTCTTGGGGTTTGGTCTCGTAACTTCCTGTTTTGTTTTGAAGTCTAACTCTCCTCTCGTTTCAGGTCACTTGCCCTTCCTCATGTGTCACCGTCTGATTGTTTCCACCTGTTCCCCATTACCTCCATGTGCTTATAGTCTGTGGGTGCATCCCAAGTCTCTAAATTGCATCCCCATTTCCCTCACTTGCGTCTTTTCCTTGCGTCTTAGTCCCTCCCACCAGGGATGCATAGAGAGACGCAAGGAAACCAAGCGAGGAGAGAAGACGCGAGGAAATATGTTTTAAGAGACATGAGACGTCCTTTCCTCTGATGCGTCACATGAAGCGACGTCGGTTTCTGATGACTGCAGCCGACTGACAGCTGATCACATCTGATCAGCTGTCAGGCACTTTAACAGCTGACGGAGTTTTGTCCAGAGAGTTTTTAGCGAACATTCCAATAAAAATACACTTAAAATATTGATAAAAATGATTGTATGTTTTCAGTTGATTTAATGGTCTTAAACTACTACTTATATTAATAAAGACAAAGTTATCATGAGTGTCAGAGTGGAGATGTTTTCTCTGTCGTCTGTTACCGTTTAATAAACTGCATTGAGTATTTATATACTGTGATGTGTCCTGCTTATACGCGCAGGATCCATTTCTACCGGCGTCTTATTTATTTATTTATTATTTACGTCGGTATGTTTTGAAATTCTGATTGTGACATCATTATAAAATAACCCCCAATATAAATATAGTTTCTCTTCATTACGTGTTGTAAACAAGTGTTTCCTCTCTCCAGCTCTCTGATTTTAATTACATACATAATACAAGTTATTGAGGGAAACAACAGATCAAATCTTTGAAGACAATTGTTTGTGGTCCTTTTGTTGTTCAGACCTACTATGAACATATTTTAACCAGATGGTGAATAAGAAAACAGATGTAATATATAGCTTGAGTTTAATCTGTGATCGTCTTCACTCTGGTATTAAACTCCAGCATCAGTCCGCTCAGCTGCAGCGTCCAATCACATAACGGATGAACAGTGAGGGGGCGTGTCCAGCATTAAAACACTTCCTGGAAGCCTGCTCTCGGGGCTCCTCGATCATGGCTCCTCCGATTTCCTTCCTCGCTCCTCGATCCTCGCTCCTCCGAGCCGAATAAGAGCTTTGGGACGGCCGTCAAGATGGCGGCGCAGAACCACTTCCGGTTCAAGCGAGGAAACGACAATTTAGAGACTTGGGATGCACCCTGTGTCTTCCCTTTGTCTTGTGCCAAAGTGTTTCGTCCTCGTCCGAGCACCTAAGCCCGTAACCTCAGTCTAGTTGATTTTCCCAAAGGATTTTTGTGCTTCGCCACAGGATCAGCAAGCAATAAAGTGCGCAAGTTCGTATATCTTCTGCATCTGGGTCCTCATTTTAGTCCAGGCCTGACAAAAATATCTCCAGTACCAGCTGACTTATTCAGAAGCAGGTTCTCCCCGTGACATCAACTCTGCAAAGATTTTCCTGACGTTTTCCTCAAACCTCCTCATGCAGCTTCAACCCAGCTGATGAAAACCTAGTTTGCATTTTATTGAAAAGATTTATGAGGTGGAAGGTAAAAAGTAACTGAATGACAGTCAAATCTGCTCGTTATTCATAACCCCCATCATACCCAGATTCAACGATCCACAGATGAACTCTCAGTGACCCGCCTGTGCACACTTCCAGTTGCTGATCCTTCAGTCTGTTGAAACCTCGACAATGTACAGTCCTATTTCTGTCTCTATCTCGAGGCTGGATAAGGAAAATGAAACCAGTCAAGGACTTTCAACACAGAGGACAAATTAAAACACTACCGGCTGTTGAAAGAGGGATTAGTATGACTGCAAATGTATAGTCACGTCAATGAGAGGAGCAACAATAAGTACCGAGTGTGATTCCTAATATTCATTGATACATTGTTTGTTTGTTTTTTTGCATTTTATTTTGTTCTGTAATGTTAAAATAGGATGCAAGTACGAACTTGCTTTGTGTCCTTTTCTATCATGTGTGACTGACACATGATAGAGAGAGACACACGTGTATCTGCCACGCTGATAAGGCCACCCTAGTTTTGAATCAATGTGAGGGAAAATGAGAAAAGAGTGAGTGAGAGAGAGAAAAAAGAGGGTTGGAGAATGCTGACCTGTGATCACTCAGAAAGACATTGATTGTGATATCAATGCCAGAGAGACAGAATCCCGATTAAAAAAAAGGTGATTCTTACCAGCATAAGTCGTCCACTACAGCTGATAACAGTGAAACCTACTGCCTTTCCTTCACACTGGTGACTCTCTCCGCAGCCATCTGAGGCGGCAGGTATCTGCTCCATCTGCGCTCTCTAACAGCAGTGCTGATGTCACTGTGACAGTGATACATGTTGTGCAACCGGCACCAGATGGTTGCACGATAACCACAGACACCTCCGTGCTTATGTGCGAATCTGGGGGATCCATGATTCTGTGTTGTTTGTGATGGAGTGGACTATAAATCAACAAGCCTGTTGGAACCCGAGACATCGGAAAACAGTTCACACAGTCCCACTAGTTAATCAAAACTTCCCTCTCTCCCTCAGGGCTGTCCATGACTGTGCCATCTGCAGATCTGGCAAGATTACGCCTGGAGCTTCGCTGGCTAACATGTTAATGATGAGAATGTTTAGGTACAATGTTTATCTACTAATTAGCTCTAAAGTACTAAGTACAGCTGAGGCTGATGGGAAAGTCACGTTTTGCAGGTATTGGGTCATAAACCAAAGTATTGGACAAAATCTAGATTTGACCTGATGATCGCGCTGAAGGCAAAGGAAGGGCTCATCAAAGTTCTTTCACCTCACCACGAGGGGAACGTGAGTGTCTGAACAAAATGTAAAAGCAGTTCCTCCAATAGATGATGAGATATTTCAGTCCATCACAAAGTGGTGGACCCACCGGCCACTCTTAAAGTATCGGTGCTAGAGAGATTAAAAACCTTTCAAATGATGTTCACTTGGAGCTGCAGAAGTTGTGATGGCATTTTTCACTATTTTCCGACGTCTGACAACATGACATCATTATAACTGATTATAACACACTCCAAGAAACGTAAATAGTTATCCAAAAGCCTCAGTTCTGTCAACAACCTGTATAAGCATCAGTTTAAAGATGAAACTTGCACAACATGGCAGTTTAGTACAATCCTCCCCATGCTGTTGTCTCCTGCTTTTGTTGAAGGTGCTTTCGTTGCAATCACTTGTCAAAATGATATTCACATTTTTCTACAGCATCCCGATATGTAAGAACTACTTGTGCAGTGACAAGCATTGTCCTAAAACACAAGCAAGGAAGACAAACAGCACGGCTCGTAGGCACTGGAGAAGATCCACTCGTGGGCAAACCGCCATGAAAAAGGCATTGTGAAAAATGCCAGAGGGCTCCTGGAAAAAACAACCAGCTTTCCACCCGGATGCACGCAGCGGAGGGCTCCCCGTAAACATGAAGGTGCATTTCATTTCTCAGAGCAGCGGCCCAGAAGTAAACCAGCTATTGTCACTGCTGCTTTTTCTATCCAGCCTGTTGTAACATGCTTAACACGGCAGGCTCAGTGTGCCAGAGGGGAGAGAGACTGAGACGTCAAGAAAACACACCTGCAAAATGTCACTGTGCTCACAGATACTACCGTGTTCACTCTCAACATCTTGCAGGATGCTGTCAGCTTCCTGTTTAGATCTCTCTCTCTCCTTCTGTGTGTGTGTGTGTGTGTGTGTGTGTGTGTGTGTGTGTGTGTGTGTGTGTGTGTGTGTGTGTGTGTGTGTGTGTGTGTGTGTGTGTGTGTCGACCTCAGACCATGTGAAGCACTTTCACTTGTAATTGTACGTGTCAAAGTCAGGACACTTTTATTGCAAAGCAGTTTACAATTAAAAGGATCAAGATTAGTTTTAGGTTCACTCAGGGGAGGTTAAAGGACCATTTCTACTTTTCCTGTGATCTGAGTTTTTTATCTTCTTTAAAAAGTATTTTCTAAATCTTTAATGTTCCTTTTTGATTTAGAATTTTTCATGAAGAAATACTAACATATTTCTAGTTACAGATCTCAAAGTAAAATGAGAGGATTGACTGCTTTTATCGGTTTGTTTTGTTTGTTCATGTGACAAACTGAATATCTCTAAGGTTTTGTATACACGTTAGGCATTTTTCACTAGTTTAAATACATAAAAAAATATTGATTGATCAAGAAAATCAGCAACAGGTTAATCGATTATAAAAATATTAGTCAGTTACAGCATTAATTGTCACACCTTTTACATGCATGCTCCAAAATCCCTCACTTTCACCGCCATTTAGTTCCTACAAGCAAAGGACAAGAGATTGAATTGGTCCAATCAATTCATCACTGTGAATGGAAAACTAGCAGTACTGCTTTACAAAGCTAGATCAGAATACTATCAAATGTTGATGACCGTATTGAAATATTTAACAAAAACTAAACTATTGCAGTGAAAACAACTTCACACACAACACTGCGTTTCCTTGGGTCCTGAGCAATCTACAAGCACACACCCAAGTCGCAGTTACTCAAAAACACCTTTGAAATACACCTGCAGTCTGGTTCATTGTAAAAATAAAACACCATGAACTGGACCAGCTATAGATGTATTATTACGTTTAGATATGAAAAGTACTGAATTATGTTAATAATCTAACTTGTTGTACCCTGATATGACAAAAGGCCCTTAAAGCCCTTAAAAGATATGCAATTCAGCTGTTTTCACAAAAGTCTTGTGTCAACCACTGACCTTATTTCAGCTATCTAACCAAAACCCATTAAAAAAGAACCTTGATATCAAGAAGAAGGAACCAGAAGTGCCAAATACTTACTCACTTTCTGGTTTGAGAACTCATTCCTGCAGAACTTTACATCCAGGATGCAGCAGCCAACGTGAGCTGCAGTCAGTGAGCGCTCTGCTGCTGCTGATGACATGCTGGGCTGAAGAGCCCTGAAGCTCCGCCTCCCGCTGCTGCTACACAGAGGGTGCAGAGGGTGCTCGTTTAATCTAATGTATTGCATGTTCAATTTGCATCAAATTCAACACACAAAAGAAAAAGCTCTCCATATGGTCCCCATGCAAAACACCCGCCATGTGTGAGATCAGGGCAGTTCTCGAGATATGCCAAGAACATAGATTCCTTGCTTTATAGTGAGATGTAAATTCCGGTTTACTAAAAGCATTGAGTACACCAGCTAACGTTCTCTGTAGGTACACAAGTCTCTCATTCAGTTAGATCCTATAAGTATATGACTAGATGCTTCCACCAGCTACAGTTTGGTGTGAAATGAAACAGAAAGGAAAGCTGGAATTTGTCAAAATACTGCTCCTTTGCTGGAAGTAACTTTTATTCATTTTGGAGCAAGACACGTCTCATAATAAAATAAAATCCCTGGAAAATAATATCCAGTCACTAAAAAAGAGTAGAGGAATGCTGGTCATGTGTCTGGAAGGTCCTTACAGAGTCTCAACACTGAGTGCAGCAGCATGTCACAGGTTCAAACCCTAGCCACTGGCCCTGTTTACCTCAGGACCTACTCTTCCAGGTGTGTGTGTGTGCGTGTGAGTGAGTGAGTGAGTGAGTGAGAGTGAGAGAGTGAGAGAGATTGTCAGTGAGACAAAAAGAGAGAGCATAAGGCTTTATATATCTCATGACCCAGAGGCAAAATCCCCTCTTTATATTATACTCCAAAATGCTGTAGTAAATCAAGTTGCATGCACGTACAGCACACACACACACACACACACACACACACACACACACACACACACACACATCCCTCATTGATGAAGTTCCCCATGCCTTGGCTTTCCAACAGTAGAGCAAGGCATAAATAAAACAAGGTGAATCATGGGAAGGAGAAAAAGACCCTCGAATAAAAGACCCAATTAGTCAGACAGAGGGGGAGTAAAACCTAACACACACACACACACACACACACACACACACACACCTTTCAACAATCCTGTTTGACTCCTGTCATGGGACTTTCACAAGAACATGAATTTGAAAGGCTCTCCAGATGTGTACACCTCTCCCCTTTGAGTGCACGTCACGCATTAACTGACACTGTCACCCATGGGGTCTCCCTCACGAACCTGGAGAGACCCCACCCTGAGCCCGACACCCCTGTGTAGCGCAGCGCCGTTAAATATAAAAAATAACCTGCATACCTGCGCTGAGAACCAGGTGCTGGCCGCCCGGTGCTCGCGCCGCACACACAGCGGGGTGAGAAGCGACATGCTCGGTGTGACACACAGCGGCTCCCGCGCTTACCTTCCAACAGCGAGTCCAGCTCCTGCAGCCCAGCACCGCGCCGACGGCTCCTCCGGTGAGCTGCCAACAGCCGGTCACTTCAGAAGTTATCCCCGCCACGCATGACGCGGGCGCGAGGAAGGAGTAGGTTCACTATCAAGCGCGAGCTCCAGATGTTAGCGAGGGCGGCGCTCACGTCTCATAAAGATGTACAAATGTCAGCCGGATGGAACCGGTGTCCTGGTTGAAGCCCTGCGGGTCCTCTGCCGCTGTCCGCCCGCCGCACCGGCTCAGAGTTTCGGTGTGACTGTAGTCTCCCGGTCCGCCCGCGCTGCCACCGCCGCCGCTTGATGTCAGAACACCGACCGACCGATTGCCTGACTGCCTGTCCGCCGGCCGACCTCACGGCGCCGCCTACCGGTGATGCCGAGTAACTGCAGGTAGCTGTTAAAGTGGGCTACCTGTTCCAAGTCTGCAGGTTTTGCTGTAATCATAAGGTTTGATGTTATTAGTTGTAAAGCAAAGACCCATCTGGTCATACTGCTATGTAAACTTCAAGAATGCATGACAAATATATACATGCATTAATGTTAAATGTTATTTTATATTTGTTTGTTTCCATACTTGTCCGTTCACTTTTTTTTAATGACAGCTCATGTAACTAAAAGGGGGGTTTGTATGGATTTGTTTTCCGTTGGGCTGTCAGGATGAGTTCTCAATCTTTGCTCTTGCAAGCAAACTTGAGTTTGAAGAATTTCCACTGGAGACATTTTGGCCTAAATCAGCTGTTTCAGATATTACACTTCTTGAAAGATGCCTCAAAACCTCAGGAATGAAAATGTAACCTTAAACTGCCCACACGGTCTTGAATTGATAAAGGCTTTGTGGACAAAAAGCGCCAGACACAGATGTCTGAGTCCACTGGTCACCTGGTGTTCATTTATTTCCCACATTCCATTATTCCCAATCTGTCACAGCGCTAACACACAGACACAACATGTTCACAGGAAGTACTTTTTTTTTGTTGCTCCATGTTTGCTCTGCATGATGTAATATTGAACAGATGAGCAGGTACAAGTTGGGTACTTTCCAGTCAGATGCCTATAGTAACCGGACTGCACACACACACACACACACACACACACACACACACACACACACACACACACATTGACAGATTAAATTTAGAAACATCTGCTGTGCTTGCTCCAAAGTAAGTGCATGAAAGCAACATTGTGTATTAATATATATATATATATATATATATATATATATATATATATATATATATATATAGTAGTGTCATTTTGGCCTTTTGTAAAAGGCTGCTTGACCTTCTTCTTTAGCCGAAGCAGTTTCCCCTGCAGGCTCAGTGTCCTGTTGCTCCAGCCCAAATGGATCTTCTTACTGTCCTCACCCACCACACAGTTAACAGCAACTTTTCATGGCTTCGTCCGACCACCAGCTCTCATTGCCGCCGCTCGCCACAAAACGTTCAGTCAGTGCAACAATGTGGTCGTCAGATGTGGAAAGGAACAGCGTGCAGGATACAGCTCAGCCCAAAGGATCATATTTGTGGTTCTAAGATTGGATTGTGCTCCATACAAGCCCGGCCAGGTGCTTCTGGGCGTGGTGGGGATGAATTCCCACTTTTGGTGTGGTGATGGAATACCTGAAAAAGAATGTCATTTACGCCTTATGGTTTCAGGTCCTTGGTTTCACAAGTATTTTTCAGCTTGTTTTCCAAATAGTCCATACTTGATTCCACTCTTAGGAAATAACAGGAAAAAAAGAAAGACAGACAGAAGGAAAGAAAGAAAGCATCATAGGAGTGAACTGGACCTGCATGATAACTCAGAGCTATAGCTGGTGTGGGTGTTAAACTTTTCTCACAAACATGTTAGTCTCAGTATAGAATTAAAACACGCACAACTGTCGTCAAATGACATTCCTTACTTATAGCTCAACCATTGTCCACAGGAAGTGGTCACAAGAAGAATCAGAAGCTTGACCTTTTATAAAAACCAACAGTCAAACAGCATTTGACTCATTTTAGAAAACACAAAGAGCAGCACAAATTTGTTTTTAGATTCCTTCTACGGCAGTGTGGCGTTTGCTGCTGCATAGCTTGTCATGAGTCCAAGGGGAAGAAGATACATTTAGTTTCAGTTTTAGTTTTGCTGCAATGTTTCACATTGTTAAAACATCTAACTTACTACATTTCTACATTTTAAATCACAAAGTTGAGCTAGTTCTAATTAAGTGGAAGTAAAAGCAAAACAGCCCATGTTGTTTAATCCGACAGAGGAGGAATTGTCAAGAAGGAAAATGAATTAACTCTAAAATTAAAAAACAGAATTCATGCTGTTTGAAATGTTTAAGTGTGTGTTGAAAGTCTCCCTTATGTCCGCTGTGCTTTCAGTGTGTTTAGCATGTTAGTATTGCAGAATAAATGACATAAATATACGCACACACACATCTGTCTCCATGCGGCCTTGAGGCTTGTTTCTAAACACGATTAACTGCAACACTCTTTGCTCTTTGTTGTGTCGCACACTGAGTGAGAGTCACATTACGTGCAGGACATACAGAGACCTGCTTTCCTTTTGTAGAAACTGCTTACAATGCGTAGCTGCAGGAAACAAGCTTTAAGGATAATCAGCTGTGCCAGGAAACAAAGGGAATTAAAGGGTTTCATTAAAAATAGGAATTGATTAACCTTTTCAACCTGCCTTTGGTTTTTACTGTTGTTTTTCCTCCATAAATGTTTCATAAATGTCAGTTTAGGTTGTGTGCAGAGGATTTAGCCAAATGGGAAACCAGGAAGTAATGTAATCCAGTTAAGGGATCATGCTAATGTCTGTGCATAGTATAGTTCATTCAAATAATACACTTTACTGCATGGCCACAACAAACTATCTCAAATGATTAACTGTAATGTGGTGCAGATTTATAAAAAGAAATACAAAATGACACTTACATTTACCCGTATGATAACAGGGGGACTTTTGGGGATGTAAATGATCACTGTGATGGACGACTGCAATCTAAACTCATGCTCAAATCAATAAATCAAACTCAGCTAAAATAAACTTCCATGCAAAATATACCATTTCTGTTGAGCTTTGATTTTAACATTAAAAAAAATCTATTACCGCCTCTGAATATAATTATAAGAAATAATAGTGAGACAACAGTAGAATAAAAAATGTATATCATGTTTTTATTATATTTTTGGCCTCATAGCGCCACCTTGTGGAGTAATGAAAGAATTATAATTGACAAAGTCATATTCCACAGAGATTGGGTTGTGTTCGTTTAAAATGTGATTAATGAATATGGCTGCTTCTTGTGGTTAAATTCCAGTCTGCTCCTATAAAGATAACTTTTAGAAGAAAAAAATACTTGTTCAGTTTACAGCTGGATGCCAGCAGGCGATGCTGTTGATGTTTCTGTGACTCAAGGATCTGTTGCTGCATGATAGCAGGAGGCGCCATCAGTTCCTCACCAGTCATGGTCAATGTTTCACTGGCTTGCTTTTCTGGGCAGTTACTTGTCAATTAAGACAAAGACTCATT
Source organism: Myoxocephalus aenaeus (assembly GCA_038501785.1). Classification (NCBI taxonomy): domain Eukaryota; kingdom Metazoa; phylum Chordata; class Actinopteri; order Perciformes; family Cottidae; genus Myoxocephalus; species Myoxocephalus aenaeus. Next base: position 893,269 of record JBAMJR010000278.1, on the reverse strand, counting down.
TGCATTATTTTAATTTACGCTACTTTTCATGAATTTAACAATACACAAGTGCCAGTGGCGCTACTGATCTGCGTGATGGTAAACTGCACAGTGATGCCTACGTGGTAAGGTCGAACTCCACATGTGGCAGATAAGTTTACCATGGTGGTTGACAAAGGTAAAAGACACTGATCGCAAGACTCAACCAACACAATCTAAATAGTGGACGTACCAGATACAACAAGTTTTAGGTTTTAAGTGGCTCTAATGTGTGATGCTTTTATCTTGTTAATCATCTGTTGCCCAGTGAGACTGGATGACTGAGTGGTTATTTCCTCGCGTGGGTTTAATCAAGATATAAACTGCCAAAGATGGGCTCAGTAACTTGCAGAGTGATGCACAGGTTGTGAGTTCAAGCCCCACCGGGAGCAGGGAAGCTCTACCTGTGAGGCAGGTGAGGTAAATTCAGAATCAGAATTATTTGCCAAGTACGTTGAACCTATGAGGATTTGACTCAGTGAAAGGTGCATAACAATAAACGTAGACATACAATAAAACAATAACAATATTATGAAACAATAAATATAGTGCAATAATAGATAAATTGACAATGTGTCAAACCTAATGATCACCCAGATAAATGTGTCAGTATTCAGACATTCAGCAAGTTGACACATGCCTCAATGTGTTTCTGTCTACAATGCCAAACAGGTGTAAACTGACTCCAGGTCAGCCTCTCTGATGTAATATACTTCTAAATTAGCAGAATTAGTCTAAAAGTTGAATAATGTAACATGATAGCATAGAATATAAATTATGTTAAGATGCTGGTGGACAAAGCGTCGCTCTTTTAGCCTCCCACATTGATACAAACAGCATGACAGTGCATGTTTACTGAACTGCATATGAGGTCATGAGATCCCTTATTAATGCTGAGTCAGCCCTCATCTGTGTGACAGTTAACACAGATCTGGTGTCTGGCAACGATTCAAATAAATAAAAGCTAAACATTTGAAGGTGGAAGAGTAAATTTATACTACATTTTAAATGTGAACAAAACTCACAAGATCAACCTGTTAAATCGCTGTTAATCATTGCAAATATGAATGATACATTAATGAATACGATGTGAGATTATACAGCATTAAACACAACTGGCAAAGCATGATAAGGAGAGGGTCATAGAGGGTTGCACAGACGTCAACCCTCTATGAGGAACACCATTTGCCTGTTTCTGTAATTTCTCAAATTGTTGGCGATCAATGCGTCTGCATAATCCCCATTAATAACCAGAGATGATCTAATGCATTGCCCATTGCAAAGATGTAGAACAAGTCGCATACTATATCATCCATTTGAAGATTTCCCTCCTTCATTCTCCAGTCCAGAATAAAGATGGAAGAGGACTTCATTTCCGTTGAGCCCATCTTCTGATATGTCTTCAAACCTGGTTCTATTGTTTTTGTTCGTTCCACTACTGGACTAACTCACTTGATTTAAAGTTCTATTTTGTGTTTTCATGTATTGTATTTAGTCTTCGAACAATCCAAGTGACAAAATTGTTTCATCAAATTGTCACTTGGCTGTTTGCTGCAGCTTGTTAGCGTGTGCAATTATTGGATGTCTGGTGTAGCGTCCGGAAGAACTTAGTCAAACAACTTCTCTCATTCTCTGAATTTATTTTCCTTGATCACAAGTAGAGTAACAAGCGCTGCAATCGCGATAGCAGGGAGTCGTCCAGTCAACACGCAGGTTGACCGTCCAAAAAACACCCCGAACAGCCGGAAGTTCGGCTCTTTAATACACGGTCTTCCGTCAAGAACATCTAACATTTCTATTGGCTCTAACCTTTCTAAGAGGAGGAGAGTCGCGTCCTCATCTATTCTCACAGGGCTGGAACGTGCAACGACCAGTCTGCTTCCCTAATGTCAACATACTGATAAACAGGTGTGAGTGTTGTGGTGCAGAGCGTGGAACCTTGAGGAACAGACAACCGGACTGTTCTCACAGAAACTTCTCACAGAAAGTATTTGTTAAACTGACCTCGCACAACCTGAACTCTAATAGGCAGAAGAATAATGAAATGAAGAATATCTACAGAATATAACGATTTATATTATCAAGCTCCAGACAAAACCCTGAGCCTAGAATTAAGACTGGATCGGTGGGCAACCGTCCTGGAGCCCCAGACCCCCAGGAGCCCAGGGGCCCCCAGAGGCCTGATAATATAATAACTTGTAATATGTTTGGTAAATATGCACTACTGATGTATCAAACAAGAAAACTGTTACCACTTGTTGCTTCTTCAAACATAGTGGTTATTGACTCTCTGTTCAAATGCATTAATAAAACCACATGTTGTGTCTTTAATGCATCTCCATGGCTCTCCAAATGGTATCTGGAGCCGGCTGGCCTCACGCCCACTGTCCCTTGATCAGCAGCTTATGGAGCTGCAGATAGCAGCAGCTGAAATACTTTATCTGAAAAGCCGTAAAATATATTTGGCAGGGAAACCTCTGACTCACATTTGACATGTTTCTTTCTTGTCATGGTCTAGACTAGAGAATGAGGCAGTCAGGAGACACAGAGACATGTGGAACAAGAAGTAGCAGCTCTATTTGGAGAGGGGGAAAATAAATGTAATTAATGCATAGCTTGACTTTTATCTACTTAGTTATGAGTGTGTAGCCCTATAAAGCATATACAGCACTCCAACCTTCTCACAGTGTTGGACAACCTCGCAGCAGGGGGACTTTGACGGGTCAGGCACATCAATGTTGTGGTAGAAATCTCCATCGTGACGCACGTAAAGCAGCAGATAGCGCAGTGGTGCGCAGCCCCCACCCTGCTGTCTGCTGCCCGATAACACAGCAGGGCAACAACACGCTGAGACCTTCACACAGAAAGATCTTTTGAACTTCTACTCACCCTCCGTTTCTGCGCTTTGGGGATGATAAAATGGTCGACTAACGCCTTTTTGCGCACACGTTTGTCCCCCTGCTGTGAATCTGAATCTGAATATTCAGCTATAGAGTGAATCCAGGCTGCGATGCTCTCAAAGAAGCAGAAAGAGCTCATTGCAGAGATCTGGGGAAGCCTGACTCCTGTTGCGGAAGATATTGGAGCAGACGCGCTTCTTAGGTGGGTTCTTGCTCTGTTTTGCATATTTCCTCAACAACTGCGCTAGAAATGAAGGTAAATGCATTTTTACCAGAAGTAGTATGGATGGATAGTTAAGATGGACAGTTGGATGTAGGCCACCTCTCTGCCACAAAGATCTGGTGTGTGTTTATGAATGTTCCAAAGATATATTCATCATGGCTCTTGATCCTAACTTCAAAAAATAAACAAACGCTGTAAATCTAGGCCCTTACTAATGACGTAATAACTTCCTGTTTTATTAGAAATTGAAAACGCTTTCTCTCTTTTTTTTAATGACTTAATTTACATGTGTTACTAAATAATTCATGGTTTATTACCATTTATCGATACGTTATTGACTTTTATACCTGATGACTGTAAAACATCGGTAAATTATGGATTATTAACGTTTGGTTTGGCGATTGATAAACATATAAATCACGACACTGGTGCATATAATTTGCTGACTCATTAAACTTCAGATAGTGGTGTGATACTTGATCAGTGTAGTGAAATGTTCAAATGAGTGGGCTGTGAGTTGACAGATAAGATGATGAATGATGAATGATGATGGTGATGGTGATGATGATGATGATGATGATGATGATGATGATGATGATGATGATGATGATGATACCAATATCAATCTCCATGTATCGCCATACTCAACATTATTGATAGTGTTTTCTGTGTTCCAATTACAAATGTGCATCATTGCAACACCACTGACAAAACTTCAAATCCCTCCGCAGGATGTTTGCCTCTTATCCTGGTACCAAGACCTACTTTTCCCACCTAGACATCAGCCCTCGCTCCGCTCACCTGCTCTCTCATGGGAAGAAGATAGTTCTGGCCATAGCAGAGGGAGCCAAAGACATCAGCCAGCTGACCGTCACTCTGGCTCCTCTGCAAACCCTGCACGCCTACCAGCTCCGGATAGACCCCACCAACTTCAAGGTGCCTTATAGCAAGTAAAGGGACTTGTTGTAAATAGAATACTCAATTCAGCATACAAGTATTTACATATATTCAGGGAAATGTACTTAAATTAAAAGTAAAAATACCAAATACAGAAAAAAAGGCACCTGTGACAGTGACAGTAATGATTATATTTTAGATAATTAGATTATTATTACTTCTGCCTCAATGTAAAATCATTTTATTTGTAGTTGCTTGAGATGGAGCTAATTTCTTAGCATTTCTTACAGGACTGCAACTAATGATGTATACATGCATTTGATGATTATTTTCTCGATTGTTTTTGAGAAAATAGTGATAAATGCTCGCTGTCACAATTACCCAGAACTTTACAATACTTGTTTTGTCTAACCAAGAGTACGAGCCTCAAAATTATTCAAAAATAAATTACATGTATTATTTTTTGCAAGAAAAATGACACAATGATCATCAAAGTAGTCGCTGTACTTGTAATTACTGTGTAATACTCTAAATGTATAGAGTAACTAGTAACTAAAGTGTTCAAATAATTGTAGTGTAGTAAAAAGTAAACCTTTCTCTCTGAATTGTAATAAAGTAGAAATGTAAAGTATGAGAATAAAAATATGTACAAGTATGTCAAATTTAACTTGATACAGCACTTGAGTAAATGTACTTAGTTACATCCCACAGCTTATTGAATTGTTCGTAAAGTTTGATCCCAGCATATGGTGTTGAGTTTTCAGTGGTTTGAAAGTCAGGTAATCTCAAGTCCATATCAATTCAAACAGACGCCAGCTGTTCAGCTTCAAAACAAACATGCTGTCATATTTCTACCAACAGCTCATGTAGCTTCACACATACTGTTGATGTTCATGAAACAAAGACAAATGGTACATTTGCATAGAAGGATGGAAGGATTTTACAGTGAACTAGTTGACCTTTTTTATTTCATTATTTTTAATGGAATTTAGGCCCAGCTGGAGTCAGCATTCGGTCCTCTGTCATTAACGAGCCCTGACCTCTCTGCAGCTCTTCTCACACTGTATGCTCGTGGCCCTGGCCTGTCACATGGGGGAGGACTTCACGCCGCTGGCACACGCCGCCATGGACAAGTACCTGTCGGCATTCGCCGCCGTACTTGCCGAGAAATACAGATAAGACACAGCCACATAAATGAACCATTTATGATGCCATATGACATTCATTATTTATGTATGTAGTTGTCATAATACAATATTTTGTAATAATAAAATGTGCAAATAACACCTTTCTTGTTGTGTTGTATTATATAAAGCCTCGTAAGACATCGCATGATTTATCCAATTTATTACAAATGATGTACTGCGTCACATTTTCAAAGCATACTATGAATAAAGTGTATACAATGTGTAAATAAGTCCTTCTCACAGCAGCCCTTTTGACATGTCATTGCAGGGTAAACACAGTGTGATTGATGACATTCATTCTAGTCTTGTTCCATTTATGTGGGCCATGGCCCTGTTTTGTACATATTGGCTGACTGAGACACCAATTAAAATGAAACCATATTTAATTTGATCAATTACACCTGTGTTTATCCTGCTGTCAAAACAGCTGCGGTGAAAAGGACCTATTGACACTTGTAAAATTCCGAAATAATAAAAAAAATAGGAAAATTCAATGATATAAATACATTTTATTTATTTCAATTCGATATTTTCCAATCATGTACTGTATATAAGAAGTGGACGTAGCCATTGTGACGTTACTCACTAGTTTGTGGATTGGCGTTTTGAAGCGTCGAGATCTGTGATTTGGCCGTCGCCATCTTGGATTTTTAGCAACCAATGTATGGAAGTTACAACATTTGGTGACATGGTGACACCGTAGATGGCTCATAGTGGCAGCAACCTGTCAATCACAGTAAGCCCGCCTTAAAGCATACTTGTGGTCTATTTAACTCTAAACTGGAACATAATTTACTCAAATGAACATTGTGCTGAATTGAAGAAGACTTGAAGCTAGCAATTGAGACCATAAATTCATGTTTACAAATCAGGCTGATGCATGGTCACATCAGTTCACCTACTGATGTATATATTCTTATTAACATGTAAACATAGCCTATCTGGCATGTCTATATTTTACGTATAGCACATGTGTATATGCCTTTGTATTTTTCAAGTCAGACAATGTTTTTGAAAATATAAAAATATAACAGCAATAATATGTAAAATCTTAAAACAACGAGGAAGCTCCAAAGCAAGTAGTCATTAAGGAAACATGTGAGGTAAATAAATATCCATTGATCAAATATAGTATTAATCAATAAGGTAAACATTAATCTGTGGCCATGGTCCAAATTGTTTCACCTTTGAAAAAAAGAAAGAATGCGAGCTGGTACTAAAAGTAACTGCGTCAGTAAATATGGAGCTGTCCTTGGTGCTGAAATAAACAGTGTGAATTTGTGCTACCTCAAAAATAGAATACTTTTGACAACTTTAGTACCTTTTTTCTTGGTTGTTCAATTAAAAACACCACACCATGGTCAGTTGACAATCCAAATAATTATCACAAAAGGATTAGAAGACAACAGTTAAATCAAATAAGTTCAATAAACATAGACATAGAATAAAACAATAACAATATTATAAAACAATAAATATAGTGCAATAATAGATAAATTGACAATGCGTCAAACCTAATGATCACCCAGATAAATGTGTCAGTATTCAGACATTCAGCAAGTTGACACATGCCTCAATGTGTTTCTTGCATGTCTACAATTCCAAACAGGTGTAAACTGACTCCAGGTCAGCCTCTCTGATGGAATATACCTCTAAATTAGCAGAATTAGTCTAAAAGTTGAATAATGTAACATGATAGATAGAATATAAATTATGTTAAGATGCTGGTGGACAAAGTGTCGCTCGTTTAGCCTCCTCCCACATGTCAACCGTATACAAACAGTGCATGTTTACTGAACTGCATATGAGGTCACGAGATCCCTTATTAATGCTGAGTCAGCCCTCATCTTGGTGACAGTTAACACAGATCTGGCGTCTGGCAGCGGTTCAAATAAACAAAAACTAAACAATTTAAGGTGGAACAGTAAATGTATACTACATTTTAAATGTGAACACAACTCACAAGATCAACCTGTTACATTAGCACTGGGATTTTGTAGGCCTATACTTTATTTTGGTTCTATGATAGTATTGGACTTTCACATTAATTTGTCATACTGTCAGATAAAAAGGAGCACAACTGTTCCATTGAATTTGACACCTTGGACCCTGTATTTGGTGGGAGAATGAGAAATTAACCGTCACAACAACAAAAACATAAATAAGTGGCATGCCGTTATTTTCCTTAATGTCCCAGCAGTGTTTTCAGATTTGTAAACAGATTAATCTGTGAACTGAAGCTTAAAAGGACTTATTTCCCTTTCACAAGAGAAATGTACCACTGACTGGATACGTGGTTGTCTAATTTAACGTCGCTATGTAAATAATCTCTTCTGTCATAGTTTCTATGCCTGTTGGGAAGTGGCACTATAGGTCGAAATGAGGTCATCTTGTTTGTCTTTATGTCGGTTGGTCAGATGTCCTGATGTGGCTTTGGCCTGCTTTTTTCAAACTGAGGCAGCTTGATCAGTTTTGAACTGCAGTCTGATGTTTGCGTGATGAGTTCAAGCGTCTCACGAAAATACAAGACTCAAATCCACTTCAGATGACACAGATTTCTTCACCATATATGACCTCTGAGAGGTCAAATTAAAAGGGCAGCCGCCAGCAGAAAGTCATGGTTAATTTACGGAGAAACATTTCCAAACCTTTAAGATTAAAATTGTTTTTAGTTATTTGTTAGATAATTAGGTAATCTATTTAATCTCTACCTTTTCTTGCTGTTTTAATATAAACAAATAATCACATAAAGCCATGGTAACTTTATCATTTGTTATTTGATCCATCCCGCAGTAATTCATGCATGAAAGCATAGCTTTACTGAAGCATACATGTATTATAAAGTGTTACCACCTCATCATTAACTCTATTTGTGTATTTTTTGTAATACTGTTGATTTTTTTATTCTGGAAAATTCTTCTTGGAGTCTCTAATTTTGCTTTTGCTCAATCGGTACCAAACCTGTGTGATATGGCTCGATAGCTCTGCTTAAATACGCACGACAACAATTACACTTTGCTTCAGCTTGACTTTAATTCATTATTAAGGAAGCAAGCACCAAGTCAACAGACGTCAGATCTCCTCCCTGGTGTCCATGTGCGGAAGCTGCCGCTGGGTTTAGTGGTACTGCTTTCCCAGAGCGGACACCACCACAGCCAGGAACTTCTGGAAGACCAACTGCGTATCTGGTGTGAAGGAGCTTCCCATCTTGGCGGCGACGACGATGGTCAGGCAGTCGGACAGCACCTATACGGAGGGAACAAATCACTGAAGTCAAACAAGTCCAGAAAGTGCGCGCGCACTGACAGTAAAGTGAGAGAAAAGGTACCCTGAAGTTGTCGGGGTCGACATGCAGCTTCTCCGAGTGCAGGATGCTCAGGTCGGTGTACGCGGCATTGATGTTGTCCATGTTCTTCAGAGCCAGGTCCAGACCGTGCAGCACCTTGATGCCGTGGGCTGCGACCTTCGGGTTGCCCTGGATGGCCGCCGCATTGGAGAGGTTGCCGAAGGAGTCGAAGTGCCTCTGAGTCCAGGGGTAGACGATCAGACACCTGCAGGGTGAGAGCAGGGGATGTCATAAGGATTCCGTTGGGTTGACAATGTTCCTGTAATTAGTTTTTTATTCAACTTAACAAATTAGAGCTGTTGCGTGTCAGGAGTCTTCCGTACCTGCTCAGAGCTTTGGGACCGATGTCCTGATAGTCCATTTTGGCAAAGATGCCGCTGATGACAGCGCGCTCCCCGGCAGTCCAATTCACCATCGTGGCACTTGTTTAATTTGAGTTCAGGCTTGATAGAGAGAAAAAAAGCGGGAAGGTTTTCTGTGACACTGTAATTCTGACTACCGCGTCTTTTTAAAGGTCTCACGCACACCACTCCCCGAACAGCTGTGATTGGCTGTAGATGAAGAGCGTCAGATAAACTGCAGACTCCTCCAGAAGTTTCTGAAATGCCAGGAAAAGAGATAGTGTAATCATAACAGAACATTTTTGTTTGTTTTTATTTGTACATGATTGAATTACATATTTGCAAAGATTGACGTCGACTGTTAATGTTCAATTTGAATCAGTCAATATGAGCAAAGTGTTTTCAGGATGAATCTTTTCACACATTATGGAGGAGATTTGGTCACAGACTTGTGCTATAATGAAACGTACGGTTAGCACACTTCATTTCGGTCGTTTCCTTGTTTGAAGGTGACCCTCTTCTATACTTCAAATCTGAAATAAACGACACATCAAACGCTTTCGAAATTGTAGTTCTCCATTAGAGACGTTTGATTTGTGAACATATTTAATGTAACCTGCAGGATGGGCCAATCAGCACTCAATCATTGAATATTAAACTACTGATCTGGTCTTGTTGGTATTTTATGCTATTTTACCGAAAATAGTATTGCGTTTCAGTCATGCTTAGGATACCATGTTAATTATTCAAATGTATTTATTAAAACACTAAATATACGTTAATAAACATTACATAACATCCAATGTCACTGAATTTGCAAAGCAATCGGAGTGTCGCATGCCAGCTGGTGTTATCTAGTAAACCACCCTGGTTTTATCTCCAGTAGCACACCATCCACCCTTGGCACCAGATGCCAAACTTCACCATATGTGTGATAAAGAAAATAACGGCGATAAACGTCATGAGCGCAGTTTCCTCCCCTTGAGGGAGTACATTCATGGAGCCAAAATGCCGAATAATAAAAAAATCCCTGTTGAATCTTATACGGTTCCACTTGTAATTCTGTAATTGTTGTTTTTTTAGGAAATCATTAATCAAGTTTACGTGGTAGCTATGCTGAAATTAACTTAGTAATTGTGTTTTTTGAACAAATGCAGAACGCACGAATACATTTACCTGCTTCTGTATACGTGTTCTTGCTTTGTGTGAGTTAAATGCTCAAAATGCACTTCATGACGTAATCGTATCAATTATTGCTTAGAAGCATTCAATAAAATTATATTTTTGTACAGTTTAAATAACGAGGGATGGATTAATACTTCACAGGAGTCAACGGAAGATCCTCACAATGTGCCCAAAATGTATATTTTCTTCTGTGAGGCCTAAAGGCCGTTTAAACATAAATATATTATATTAATAAAACGTTAATAAAAGTAAGTGGTCTGTATCCAAACAGGATTTCCTTTTGAAAATGGTGAATTTTCGTCTGATCCTAAATTGCTTCAGGCCGCAGCAAACTATCAATTTAACATGGCTGGACTGGTTGATTGAAGTGGGAAATAAGTCTTGTATATCTTTTATAAAAATGAGAGCAACTCATTTTATATTTTATTTAGAACAGGTTTATTGATATTAATTTTACTTCACATGGAGTAAATTCACCCAGCCAACCCATCGCTGCTGCTGACGCCTGTGACCTGAGACGCCTGTACTGTACTATAGACCACATGTTGGCACTTTTGCACGTAAATATGTTTACCAACTGACGCCTTCGATGCAACCGGCTGATACCCCTAGAGCTGGCAACCGGCCACCGACGTTTCTATCAGGCGGGGAGGAAGGGTCCGATATGCGTCAGGGGGACGTGGCTTGGCATCAGTGGCCATGGGTGTGTCTCTGGCAACTGCATTTAAGTAGGGGTCCAAACCCTCCGGTCTGGTATCTAGAAACCGAGAAAGAACCAACATGAGTTTGACCGATAAAGACAAGACTGTCGTCAAGGCCCTGTGGGGCAAGATCTCCAAGTCTGCGGATGCTATTGGGGCTGACGCTCTGGGCAGGTAAGTGTTTCAAGTTGCTGGAGGTAGTTTTATCATGTGCTTTTTGTTTATTTCTGCAGCCGTATATACATATTAGTTGCTTGTGGAACAAAATTACATTTAGGCTCTATCTAAATGTAACGCAAAACAGACCCAGTTTGAGCGTATTGTAATGTGGTACAAAGTAACTCATCAGTGACAAAGAAGCTACTTTTCAAACCAATGGAACTACAGTGTACTTTTTAATGGTTCCCTTAAAATATTGCTCCAGGTGAGGCTCGAACTCACAACCTCGGCATTTCTCGGCTGAATACTGTCATATAAGTACCGCGCGCTGACCGATTGCGCCACTGGAGCCTGGTTTAATTGGACGAGTCATACACATACAATTCATGTCATAGAGTTTAGAAAGTCCTATCCAATTTGTATATTTCACACTCAGATGCGCCAGCTCTTAGACATGCCCACCATTTAACGTCCTCTCCTCCTCCACAGGATGCTCACCGTCTACCCGCAGACCAAGACCTACTTCTCCCACTGGCCCGACCTGAGTCCCCACTCTGCTTCCGTTAAGACTCACGGAAAGAATGTGATGGGTGGAATTGCTTTGGCTGTGACCAAGATTGATGACCTGACTGCTGGCCTGCTGGACCTCAGCGAGCAGCACGCCTTCCAGTTGAGAGTGGACCCGGCCAACTTCAAGGTAAGACAGGGGTAATTTACATTGTGATAGAAGATTTACGCTGAGATTGCCTTATATAGTTCCTTCCACGTTATATCGAGGTTAGGATGCCTTGTGCGCACTTTTACGCACGGGTGGAGCTTTATTTACGCATAAATTACGCATCCATGTGGTGTAAAAATAAATCTAGACCTAGTCTAGACTAAGATTATTTATTTTTTTAAACTATTGAGATGTATGTTGTCAGTATTACACATAGACTTGATTTACAATTGTTTATTCTGCCCTCCACAGATCCTGTCCCACTGCATCCTCGTGGTTCTCGCCATCATGTTCCCAAAGGAGTTCACCCCCGAGGCGCACGTCGCCATGGACAAGTTCCTGTGCGGCGTGTCCCTGGCTCTGGCAGAGAAATACCGCTAAGCCGCCGACAGTGTGGAATGCGGTCTGCCACGATCATGTAACTCATGGTGACAAACATATGGAATAAACTGCATATCCAAAATTGATTATATTGTGTTTTGTTATGTCTCCTGAAATGTGTTTTCACTTCATACATGCACAACAGTATAGAACGTCTCCAGACATGTTTTATTTTAATTGTTTTATGGACAGCGGAACGAATGAACAGACACGTTTTGTTCTTTATTTCATACTGAAAAAAATGCACACATGTGATCACAGCTTGACATGGAAGAAAATAAAAGTACAGCATCAAACTGACTGCATGTCATTATGGCATGAGTCAAGAGGACTGGCATATAGTGAGGCATACAATGTTTACAGGTTTATTGTCACCTGCAAGGCAATAAACACCCACAATAGAGGCTCTTATGATTTCATAACGACTCGTATTTTATCATCACCCAGAACGAGCCTGAAAGACAAGAGGGACATTGTGAGTCTTATGCGGTATTACTTATTCATTTAGTTATTTCAGTCATATCTGTTCTCTCACCTGAGCAACGCAGCGGCCACCAGACCTCCCCCGATGGGTCCCACCCAGTAAACCCAGTGGTAGACCCAGTAGTTGGTCATCACAGCTGGACCGAAAGCCCGAGCAGGGTTGAGACACGTTCCTGATACGTCACCCCTGCACCGACAAGAAGAAAACCCAAACAGTTGAATGTTGAATATAGTTCAAAACGTATACAAATATAATGCAAAATAATCTCTCTCTCTCTCTCTCTCTCTCTCTCTCTCTCTCTCTCTCTCTCTCTCTCTCTCTCTCTCTCTCTCACCATTAACATCTTCTGGTTGTAAGATCAGAAATATATATTTAAAAAGAATATATATATTGTTAAATACATTTGCACTTGCATTTCAGCATACATTCAAGTACTTATTAATTAATTTAAATAAGGATCTTAATATATTTTGTAAACGATTTTTATTAAAATAGATGAAGACAATGTAATTAGATGAAAAAAAAGGCCTATCAAATGAAATAAATAGATTTTTTTTTTGTTGGACACCTTAAAGTGTAAAGTCCACCCACTGCATAATTTGAAAAAAAAAAAAAAAACACACATTAAAGGTTGGCTTGTAGAATAGAGATATGTCATTTGATGGATTTACTGTTTATCAGACCACAAATGAGACAAGCAATAAACCCTGTGGCTCCTCCGCCTCACTTTCTGCTGCTGGGAGACTACTTAGCCGGGGGAGGGAGAGCAGTGAAAGTAGCAACACGGCAGTGAAAGTAGCAACGAGGTAATGTTTAACACACCGCACAATAAACTGTTGGCACACATCATGGCCATCGCCCTTTTATCTCACCCTGCCAGGACGTTGATGATGACAGTGCAGCCCACCAGGAACGGAGCCAGCGGGGTTTTCGTCTTGCTGTTGACCGCCACCAGCAGCACCACCATGGTGATCAAGCAGGTCATGGCCACCTCCCCGAAGAGGGCTCCGGTCAGCTGGCTGTCAGACTTGAGGATATCGAACGCTGCTCCGGTGGCGTTTAAGTAGCGGTCTGTCGGGGTCATTATCTAAAAAGAAAACGTTATTATCAAGGATTTTATTAATTGGATTTCACATGCTTAAGTGTGTGCAACAAGAGCCCAAACCAGCATCCTTTCAGAATATTGTGCAATTTGATTAGCTAGTTCACTTTCAACTGACCTTGGCCATTCCAGCTCCCAGCACTCCTCCAATCAGCTGACTGGCCAGGTAGGGTCCCACCATCATCAGCTTCATGCCGCCACACAGGTAGATGGCAATAGTGAAGGGAGGGTTGAAATGGGAGCCACTGGAGGAAGAAAAGCAGCAGAGAAATGTTAAGGTCAGATGGGAATCATGATCAGGTTTTTCTTTTTTATTCCACTCAAAATATAAGACTGACAAATGCTGCATCTGACTCCACTTTACTTTACACATTTTTACCTGATGTTATCCATCACCGCCACCATCACCGCCACAGCCAGTCCGTGCACCAGGGCCGGCTGCAGCCGTCCAGCCGCCGGCACATTCTCGATGACGGACACGCAGCCGACGAAGACGAAGAACATGGTCCCCACTACCTCGGCCAGGCAGGGCTGGAACAGAGTCTCGTATTTGTTGGGAGGTTTGGGCGCGGGGGTCTTGTTGCCCTTCTCCATGAGAGTGTAGTCTGTGTCTTCCATTTCCATTTTCTCAACTCCCATTGCTGCTTTGTTTTAGTTCTGCCTTCAAGAGACCTCTTCTCCAAGGAGGATTGTCACAAATACTCTGCCCCTCCAGCACACCTGACCAAAGCCTGCAGACTAAGTCAGGGGCACTGCAACGCACGGTGGTCATATATATATATTCATCTCCAGCAAGCTGGCACACTGAACTGTTGCATCATGGGGTCATAAAACATCAAAGCTGAAGGCTATACAAAGATTCATCGAATCAATACAATCCCCGCCCAAGCAAGTCCTTGACACCTCACCAGATGGAGTCAGGCCAGGTGATCTTTTGAAAAAGAGGTCACAAGGTTTGAAACCAAACTCCAGCCATTCGTGGTTGACCTCAGTCAGTGGGTTCAGATAAATGATAGTCATCATAATTCAAGGGCGTAAATTACCGTCTGATACCAAGAACCCTTCTGCTTCTGTGCAAGATGCACCGGGCTGTCAAGTAATACAATGTAAAACCAAAGCCTCGTTATTAGACACTCAGAGAAAATGCTCCAGGAGAGTGGTGACATAAAATCAACAGGGTAGGTTTAACAAACACATGACTAATGTCCCAATGTTACATTAGTGATGTTGTATTCCCGTACTTATGTTCCGTTTGACCTAGTTTACCTGATTATTTGAAGCCCAATCACAATGTTTTTCTGAAACCTAATTCACAGCGTTCACCACATGTTAACTGCGACCATGCGTTGGGCTCCCCAGCGCATTAGAAAGTGAAGTCAAAGGGTCCGACAAAGCATCAGCATATGTGGCGAGTTGGATTGGGACCGTGTTTCATGATTTCTGTACATGGATACAAGTGACCATAATATAACATTAGCCCAGGGCCGGCGATTGCTATAGGCGAACTAGGCGACTGCCTAGGGCGACAAATGGGTTGGGGGCGCCCTCACAGCGCACATTTCAGCACTGTGAGCAATTCGCAAACACGCGACCGGGGGGCGATTCAGCTGTGAGTTTTCTCATCAAGTACAGAGAGACACGCATATTGAGAAACAGGCGCTGTAAACATCTTAACGCTGATTGGCCAAGACACGTCACATCAAAGATCTTCTATTGCAAAGATGGCTCACTCCAAAAAGAAAATCGTTTGTGCGGTCTGAAAAATGTGCGCGATCTGAAAAATCTATTGCGCGGCCACTTTGACTGGCCCGTGACATTTGCAAAAATGAAGCGGTCTAAACCATCTGGAGCACAGGGATGAAAACGAAAAAAGGAAGAAGAGGAAAAGAAAGTCAAGTATAGAGGTAAGTCTTCTCATCTCAGCCATTAAGGTGTCAAACAAAATACATTTAGTATTGTGCATCACCTAATATTGGACGTTTCATTGCTGTCACTTAGGCTAGCTATAGCTAGCTAGCAACTGTTACTTTGCTAATTTGCTACGTAGGCTATTACTAGCAAACGTAACTTCACTGATAACCTACATGGATGTACATGTCAAAAGACCAGTATCTGGATAACGTATGCTGGTTATGAAAAGTACAGTTGCTGTCTACATTCATTATAAATGGCATAAGTTCTGTTTAGTGAATTCACAACTAGCATGTGCATACACACACAGTAACCATTTGGGGGATAGTGGTGGTGTTCACCCTTCTGTACAGTTCCTCCCCAGGAATATACTAAAATGTATATGTGTTTTTTGTTTTGTTTTGTTTTTATTTTTTATTTTTGTTTTAAATTGGCCAGATGCACACTATTGTTATTATTATCAATTATTACTTTCATAATCACATCACATTAATACTACTAATTGTAATCAGTAGCATTATTTAGCCTTGTAGCAGTGGTGGCAGTAATTGTAATTTATCTACTACAAGTTACATGGTCAGATAAAATGTATTTGTACAATGCAACTATGTGGTGGGATGATAGAAATGACCAAATGCAATTGTGTAACGAACAGCATGGATGAACTCTGTGTTTAAATACAGCTGCAGGAGAAGGGACATCCAGTAGTACTCAAGGGGCCAGGAACACACAGCCTGCATCAGGTGAGTCTATTTAATAGTATTTATTCAAGCCACATCCATACTTTAAAGTACAATAGAAACATGTTAGCATGTATTAAATACAATAGCTTGTTTTCTTAAAGAAGTTCAACCACATTCATGATCATTTCACTTATTATATTAAACACCGCATGTCTGGCTATACAATTTGCTTGAATACAGGTGAAGGTGAAGGGACATCCAGGACCACATCAAGCACTCAGGGCACCAGTGAAACTACACTGCCGCCTGCAGACACCTCACCCTCCGCAATTCCTGATATCCAGGGAGAACCTATAGATCCTGCTGACTGGCCAGCCTTCTGTGTTTGTGTGTAAGGGAAAAAAACCTGTCAAACCTGTCAAACCTTGTTAACCATAGTCATTCCCTATACAGCTTGTACCATGTTTTGAGGTTTGTTCAATAAACATATTTGAACAAAAGAGTGTTTTTGTCACAGTTTATGGAGTTAATTTAATCCTAACTTTGAGTGTGTAATAAATTATTTAAAATACTAAAAAAGAAAATGTTCTGAAACTATTCTGGTGTTTGTTGTGCATGCACCATTTATTGTTGAACTGCAATGTAGAATAGTAGAATTATAAGTGGGTGAAAAACTGCTATGCAAAGTAAAGCAGTTAAGTTAATATATGGGAGGGGGGGCGAAAACTCAATCTCGCCTAGGGCAACCAAAGTGCTAGAGCCGGCCCTGCATTAGCCTATATAGATAAAAGAGCTGGACCATACACTTCTGCACATGGGTTAGTGCTTTTGTGCACTCTACACTCCTCACCTAAAAATGACCTTAGATCATATCAGGTAGCATACATTTATATGTGGTAACATTTACGAGTACATTTCACAGTACTGTACTTAAGTATCATTCTGAGATTCTTGTATAGTTCCATTTGATCTTATCTTGTGACCCTTTAGGACAGGGCTATTTTAATGGTTCCCAGGTTGGGAACCATTAAAATACCTACGTGAATATAAAGTAACTAAAGTAACTTGTCCGACTACATCTCGAACATATGTATGAGGTAACAATCTAATAATCCCATATACTAAAATAACACACACATTCTGCAGAATTACTACTTGTATTTTGACTACTTTAAGTACATTTTAATGATAATACATGAGTTCTACTTCTTTACTTTAACATTTTGAATGCAGGACTTTTACCTGTAAGGTAGTATTTTCACATGTTGTACAGGTGCTTTTACCTAAGTACAGGAGTACGTAGAGACTGGTACCACATACAGAGGATGAGGAGTTACTGAGTAGATACACAGGCAGTGGTGGGAAGTAAGTATAATTCTGAGGTACTTGTACTTTGAGTGTTTCTATGTAATGCTACTTTATTCCTTCTTACAAGTGTTTAGTCTATAGTTGAGTCCTGATTGTGTAAGACTTGTGTTCATCCCCCTGGAGGCCTGGATTGTCTTTGACACCCATCTGCCTTTTTAGTAGTATCCATATATTACAGAACCTTTATAAGTTGTGTTTGTCGGTATATTATTTGATTAATCTTTGCATCCCTACCTTAATGAAGCAAAATTGATATATGCAGTTTCTATGTGTGATTGCTATGGTTCTGCACCTCCACAATACCTACAGTGCTGATGACCTACTTGTTTTTAGAAGGCCTTTCATTCTAACTTCCTGCTTTGTTTCAGTGGATCTAAGGACACCAATTTATGATTCTAATCTAGCAGTGGCCTGTCCTTGGATCATCTTTTAAGTAATAAAGCTATCAAAGCAGGGTTTTCCATTGAGGACTTTGATCCAAACACTGAGAACAAAAAGACTGTTAATAGATAACAGAGAGTGTGATCATTTGCATGAAATTGTATGCATGAAATTTATTAGCAAATGTCTCTGGATGTCTTCCAGCAGCCATCGAGCATGTAAAGTCCAAGTTTGGAGTAGCTATCAGTTCCTTATCATACCATCAAACACTTTATTGAATCTTGATATACAAATATTTCATTTAATAGGTGCCAACAATTATCACCGGTTCAAGGGAGATTATATTTGCACATATTTTGCTGACAAATTAAGATATTACAGTCTAATATGAACATTTAAATGCAAACATTGTCATCAAGTCAGTCGGGATGTCCTCTCTCTCCTCTTTGATAAATGACACATTCACTTCAACACAATCCTGGTCTTCTTGTCACCCAACAGCAACCTGCAAAAGAGTGATTTGTCAACTATCCGTCATTCACATCAACACAGTAAATATCAAAAAGAATATGCAAAACAACTATAAAAGATGCAATTGTCTACAAAGAGATGCAAAACCAATTGCTTTGAACCACTTTGAGTCTAGGGATATTTGACATATTTTAATCACTGTCTCATTATCTTTAGAATGTTAAGAAGTTAAATAATAGCTTGACTGAAATAAAACAGACAAGTAGGTCAGAGGTCAGACTCTAATAAAGCTGAAGCTCACTGGGTGCAGTTACAGAGGAGGAGGGAGTTTGCTACTGTTATCAACTTACTACTAGGAAAAATCCATAGACATTAGATAGTCACCTTATACATCGTCGACTCACTCGTAAAAACATTGTACCATAGCGCCCACTAGTGGTCAAAAAGGTAACAAGATACCTTTAAGTTTCAACAACAGTTCCGAATACATCACCAACGAATACTTAAAAAAAATCTAGAAAGCCTGTTAAATTGTAACAGTGGAAAACTACCACTGTGCTCTCAACTGTAAATACTGTACCTAACAAAGACGACAGTGAGCAGCGCGCCACAGGCGGGTCCGACCCAGTAGACCCAGTGATGGCTCCAGTGGTTTGCAACCACTGCAGGTCCGAAGGCTCGAGCAGGGTTCATGCAGGCGCCAGACAACATCCCCCTGAGACAACAGCCAGCAGAACAACACTGTAACTCAGCAGCACAACCTAATGCTTTTTGTAATGGAAATTAATTAACCTTATGAATCTCCTTTAGAGAAAACAAATGCGATGTGAAACACTTAAATGTCTTTAAGCATTTATTAAACAGAAACTTGGAATAATTCAATTGAATGGACAGAGCTCGTCACCACAGATAGTTTGGAGGTCTGACCCCGAAAAATAGTTCAACATGAGTTTTATACATCAACAATTATTATTGAAATGTTTGCCCTTCCCTCCCCTCCACCCCTGCTCCTCCTCGCAGTGTCCTCCTTCCCTCCAGACAAGCCTTGATGCCTGTCTGGAGGATGTTGTTTGGCTGCGGCCCTGACAGGCAAGAGTGAGAGAGAAAAGGAGAAAACAAAAGGAAAGGAATACAAAAACAATACCGAAATCCACCTGTTATTGCTTCACACGGATGGCGCTGATTAGACTGGGTCAAGATGAACTGAACTCTGCTTTCAGAGTTCAGCTACACATTTAAGAATAAAGCACTTATGATACATTTCCACCACACTTTTTTCATTTTGGAAGTGGTGGTTAGCTCAGCAATAAAGACAAAAAAGAAGCAATGCAATACTTATTTTGATTGTTTTTTTAATGCATCGTAAAATCTATAATTCTTCCCATGATTTGTTATTTTGCAGATTAAAATGTTGAAACAAAATACGAGGGTTTCATCAAAATCGTCCCTGGATGTTTGATATAATTATATTTGATTAAACATTAAACTGCTTTATCAAGGTGATAACCAAAACCAATGATGAACTTTGTCATCCATCTGATAAATTATAACAATAAATACACATGTGGAGGAAGGTTCTGGCTAAGGAGGCAGAAAATATGACACATTGTGGTCATCTGTATCTTTCTATTTTAAATTGTATTACATTTTTTATGCGGAATTCAGTATTTTCAGACTTAGTATATTTTAAGTTTTAAACGTTTAGGCCAACAGTAGTTAGATATTGTTGTGTTACTCCACCAGAATTTAATCCTGTAATCTTGTAAAATGTAGGGAAATAAAACATTAATTTCTTTATGGGTCCATTATTCCCTAAAAAGTCTCCTGGAGATAAAGATGTATCATGTCTTGAAAGACATAATGTTTGTTTTAGTTGGTTGACTGTGAGCAGTTATTGATTTCCAGAGAAATAAGAACTGCGTTATATAAATACAACTTGCAGAAACAGCTAACTAACTAAATAAATGAAATATGAAAACTATTTGTCATCTCCTCAGTATTTCAAAAATTGTGTCTAGGATCTGGAAGACATAGCTGGAATAATGGTGATGGAGTCTCTTACCCTGCAAATATGTTGGCCGTCACAGTGAGGCCGATGCAGAAAGGAACCCCCGGTGATCGGGTCTGGTTGTTGACGCCGCCCATGCACACCACCGTGGTGAGGAACAGGGTCATCATGGCCTCGGCCAGAGTGGTTTGACCCAGATTTGTATTGACTATGTTGAAGGCTCCTCCCAGGGAAACAGCATACACATCAGAGGGGAACATTGCCTGAGAGTAGATAAAAGTTTAATATCTATTGTCCAATGCATCATAAACTTGACTGGTTTTCATTTCTTTTCATCTTTTATTTCTTTTCAACGGAACATAGCATTTCTGGGCAATCAAAACCAAGTGTTTCCGGGATTAAAAATTAATGGTTTTGTTAACTTTTTTTGTACTATTACCACCTTTCTGCACTAATATCCAAAATGAATTGTCCATTGTCATTGTTCGATATATATGTATATTGTACATATTAGTTCAATGTTAATGTTGATGATTAGTTTCTGTGTTCTACTCTGTTGTCTTTAATATCTTTTTTTAATATTTATCTTGTATTTGTATATATGTACGACGAGAGCAAAGTGTAACCGGAGTCAAATTCCATGTATGTGTACACACATATGGCTAATAAAGCTGATTCTGATTCTGATTTAGTAAAAGTACAAATTAAGAAAAAAAGTAAAACTATGTACTTACAAAGTCAAACTTAAACTTGAAATAAAAAAAATATATATATTTTGAATTCCTATGTCATGATTTTCACAGTTTTTTTTCTCACCTTGGTCAAACCAGCACCGATCATGCCTCCACACATCTGAGCCAGCACATAAGGCAGCAGCAGGGGAAGCCCCATCCCTCCACACAGGTAGACGCTCAGGGACACCACAGGGTTAAAGTGGCCCCCACTGCAATACAATTAACTTCACTCTCAAATGGTGTTGCTGACCATAAATAAATTCTAAATAAATTCTAAATAATGTCAACTCAGACAATATGTGTATATATAAACATGCTTTTAGGAGGGAAGTAAGACCTTTCTAATATTCTAAAAACAATAAATATTCAGTCAGCTCAAAAACATACATGATCAAGTATTGAACAGTCTTTACCTAATTGGCCCAAACACCATGATGAGCACTCCCAGCGCCAGTCCATGTGCCACAGCCGGCTGGATGACAACACCCCCTCCCATGTTCCCAATAACAGAGGCACACCCCACAAACACAAACAGGCTGGTCCCAAACAGCTCCGCCAGGCAGGGCTGCACATACTGCTCAAAGATGCATCTCTTCTTGTTTGTGTTGCCTCTCTCAGCTGCCGATTCTCCCGCCTCAGATATTGTGAAGACGTCTGTCTTCATTTCTGTCCCTGACATGCTGGCTTGAAAAAAAACCGACCCGTTCTGCCTTGTGCCACTTGTTCCACTGGTGGACCACAGCCTGCACTGGGTGATCTGATGAGTGCACGCTTATGTATATGAAGCATTCTCAAGGTGATCTATTGAGGACATACGCAGGTCCCCATTTATCTCACCTCCGATGCCCCACCTTCCTGCAATTGTTTATACTCCCAAGACGGCTGGCAATCAGGAGAAGCTCATAAAATTATTGGAATGGTGTTATTGAAAGATAAGAATGAGGGGTGTCAGCACAAGCACTTGTTGTAAAACAGTTGAGGTGTTTGTTGAGGTGATATCACATATTTTTGTTTTTTATCAATACAATTATTATAATACAGCTGAGGGGGCAGTAGACACAACCCTTATGTATTATCACTATTAAGTTATTATTAACATGTTAGCAGTGGTGGAAGAAGTATTACCTTATTATTATCTTTTATTTAGGTAAAAGTATTAATACTTAATCAAGTAGAAAAGTATTAGCATCAAAATATATTTAAAGTATACTACTCATTATGCAGAACATCCCATTTCAGAGTCATACAGATTACTGGATAATAACTGTTGCATTAATGTACATGATGCTTACAACACAATCCACTGCATAGTACTCACAGCATAACTAAACACACAAACATCCATACACCTTACTATAATGATATCAGTTTGTCCCTCCCGCTTTTTTTTTAAAGAAGCAATAAAGCAACACAGTCTGACACAAAATTACTTTTTCATTCAACTGCACTTGAACATCATTCATCAAATATAATATATCACAAACTAATGTACTGTCCTCTGTTCTGTTTGAAAACCAAACTCAATAATTGAAAACATTGTATGAGCAAATGTAAATAAACCAATATTTGCAACATATTGCATTTCTTGCAGCTTCTAACTAGATCCAAAACGTGCATGTATTGCATTTGTCTGGAAGTACAATTGATTCATAAATTAAACCAAAATGGCACACAAAAACAATAAAAGGACATCTTAAAAAGTCACGTTTTCATCAATATCCAAGCAGACTGAAGCAAATGAATAAAGACAAACTTGATTCATTTCACAGTTGGTAACTTCAGCGCCAGTGTGTGGGACAAACCGCTTCAAAGTACTCATTGTGATCAAAATCTCTGAAAATCTCTGGAAAAAAATCTCTGAAAAAAAATCTCTGAAAAAAAATCTCTGAAAAAAAATCTCTGAAAATTCTAACTTTCCAAAAGAAAATCTCTGAAAATCTCTTATTTTTTATATGTATTGGGTAACACAGGATGCTCATCAAATCACCTTCTGCTGATGCTGGGACTTTCTGCACCGGAACAGCTCCTTAAAGGGCTTGCTGGAGAATACACGCTTCCTCTTTCCAAATGTCTCCCTTCGCACATCTTCTCCTGTTGTTGATGTTGGCACAGACACATGTAAAGCATGTCCAACAGTGGAGCAGTTTCACCCTCAAAACGTCAACTGTGACAGACCTGAGGAAACAGAGCATGACCTGTTCCTTTAAATGACCACCAGACATTCAAACGGAGAGGATGGGTGGAAATATGAAAGGCCTAACACATAATAGTAACACAAAGTAAATACGATAACGGACAGCATGACGTCATAGTGGGTGCAGATGAGCCTGGAACTGAGCCGTGATAGTTTCATGTTTCCTACTACAGCTACCGACATGCCCATTCATGTCCATGGAAGTGGAACGTAACATATGCATTGCCCAGATTGAGTTTGTCCTTGGTGGCCCAGCAGATACTGAAGCAGTTGTTGCAACAGCTCCCACTCAGGAACTCCAGACTCAATTCTATAAGAAAAAAAAATAAAAATAAATATTTCATCATCGGTTCAGGAATGTGAGCTTCCAAATAAACACACAGTAATAGTTCATTGGTTCTCTGTCAAAAATATACAATCAAATACAACATTTTGGGTTTAGTTTTTTTATCCAATATCTACTTGGTTGGGGACTTGAGACTTAGAAAACCTAAGTACTGATGCCGAGTTGGCATGAATTATTTGACAGGTAAGCGGCTTATCAGATTCAGATTCAGATTCAGATTCAACTTTATTGTCATTGCACAGAGTACAAGTACAAAATGTAGTTTAGCATCTGACCAGAGTGCAAAAGAGAAGCAGTAAAAGTGCGGTGCAATGTGGTGGATAAATACAAATTAAGACAGTATAAACAGTGGATATGCAGATATATACAGTCGATATATATATATATATATATATATATATATATATATATTGTGTAAGTTATTATATAAGTGTGCAAGTGTGTATAGAAATTGAAGGAAGGTGTCTGGTGTGTGTGGGAGGGGAGGGGTTGGTGGTGGTGATGGGGGATATCACCATGGTGCAGAGTTAAGGATGTTGACAGCTGAGTGGAAGAAACTGTTCCTGAGCGCTCCTGGAACGGAGGTTACTATAGCGCCTCCCAGAGGAGGTGGGGGACGAGTCCGCCTACAGGTGGGAGACTGACCATCTGGAGACCTGGTGCAGCCAGAACAACCTGGAGCTCAACGCTCTGAAGACAGTGGAGATGGTTGTGGACTTCAGGAAGAACGCAGCCCCACCCGGCCCTCTCATCCTGTGCGACTCCCCCGTCAACGCTGTGGAGTCCTTCCGCTTCCTGGGCTCCATCCTAACCCAGGACCTCAAGTGGGAGCTGAACATCAGCTCCATCACTAAGAAGGCCCAGCAGAGGATGTCTTTCCTGAGGCAGCTGAAGAAATTCAACCTGCCAAAGAAAATGATGGTGCAATTCTACACTGCCATCGTTGAGTCTATCCTCTGCTCCTCCGTCTGGCATGCTGCAGCCACTACCAAGGACAAGGGCAGCGCATCATCCGCTCTGCTGAGAGGGTGATTAGCTGCAATCTGCCGTCCCTCCAGGACTTGTTTGCTTCCAGGACTCTGAAGCGAGCTAGGAAGATTGTAGCTGACCCCTCTCACCCTGGACATAACCTGTTCGAGTCCCTTCCCTCTGGCAGGAGGCTGAGGTCCATCAGGACCAAGACCTCACGCCACACTAACAGTTTTTTCCCGTCGGCAGTCGGGCTCATCAACAGAGCCCGGGTCCCCCACTGACTGACTCTGTCACCCCAGGACTATTTTTCTTTCTTTTCTTTCTTTTCTTTCTTTTCTTTCTTTTCTTTCTTTTCTTTCTTTTCTTTCTTTTCTTTCTTTTCTTTCTTCTTACCGGTCAATCCCCTGCACACTTCATATTTAAACACTCATGCCACTTAACATACACTTTTTAACATAAACACACATGTCACTTTAACGTACACTTACATTAACGTTATCTGTTTATCTGAGCACTTTATCTTATACTTGATTTAATATCATTGCACTGTTGTTGTCGTTGATTGTTGATTGTTGTTTGTCTCGTCTAACGTCTCATGTCTAATGTATGCACCTTCTGCCTAGAAAAATTCCTTGTTTGTTTAAACATTCCTGGCAAATAAACGGTTTCTGATTCTGATTCTGAGGGGAGGAGGGCAAACAGTCCATGGCTGGGGTGAGTGGTGTCCCTGACGATGCTGTGCGCTCTCCGCAGGCAGCGCTTGAGGTGGATGGTCTCGATGGCAGGGAGTGGAGTACCGGTGATGCGTTGGGCAGTTTTGACCACCCTCTGCAGAGCTTTCCGTTATGAGGCAGTTGCCGTACCAAACTGTGATGCCGTCTGTAAGGATGCTCTCGATGGTGCAGCGGTAGAAGTTTACCAGGATCAGAGGAAATTTTCTTCAGTCTCATCAGGAAAAAGAGACGCTGGTGTGCCTTCTTGACCAGGGTTGAGGTGTTGAGGGTCCAAGAGAGGTCCTCTGAGATGTGGAACACCCAGAAACCTAAAGCTGGTGACACGCTCAACTTCCGTTCCATTGATATGGATGGTATGGATGGGGGTGTGTGTGCAGCCTTTGGTCTTCCTGAAGTCCACAATAAGCTCCTTGGTTTATGCTATGATCGATCTATGGGGCACATAAGCTTGCTGGCTAATGTTTGTCTGTGATGCAAAATAGCAAACTAGCAAATCAGGTCATCGCAGCGTCACATTCGATAACATTTTACAGACGTCCTGTGGTATTGTCATTGCGTCTTTCATTTTCATGTTTATTTGCCAGATCACAGGCATTAAATACATGAATGGATGTAGAAAATTAAGCCATAGATTTTACTTTTTGCTTGAGCAATGTGGCACCACCACAGCTGAGTCGGTTTGTGGAGGAATACAGGGCTTTTCAGCGTAAAATGTGATAAGTTGAGGAAATAAGCCCCAGCTTCACTCACAGTCACTGCCAGATTGTTCCCTGCATTTATGCTAGGCCCTCCCGTTACCTATCCTGCCTGTTTGGACTTCCCCGCCTTGCCTTTCCCCCGGAAAACAGCCATAGCCTTCTGACCCCGACTACGAGAAAGGCCTTAGCCTCCTCTGGGTCCTGTCAGCCTTTTCCATGCAAGCAGATCAAGGACTATTGTTGGTATTGTAAACCTCTGTCTGGAATAAAGCTTTTCCTAAATGATTCCACTGGTTCTGTTGTACTGCATCTGGGTCCTTACTGCACCCGTTACACCGTGGGTCTAATTTCTGAAGTCCTTGTAGCCCTTATGCTCCATTTTCCAATAAAGGACACGTGGTATCACTTTATTTGAAAACAGTATTATGTATTCGGAAAGCCATGAAATAAAATAATAAAGATAAATGATACTTGGGGCAATTTACAGGCTGCAACAAGGCTATAAGCTAGTCGCAGGAAACCGAAAACCACTATTTTCCTCCCCGTCTGCGTTCATCTCTCTGCAGGGTTGTAGACTAGGGAATTAGAAGAATGTGCTGCTTTAGAAAGGCAGAACTCTGTTCATGGGTTGTTTTACTTAACAACCTGTGATTTCCATAGATGTAAACTGTAGCAACTTACCCTCAGAGCTGGAGGTTTTTCAATACATTTTTGGGGTTTGTTTATGAAATGGGAAATACTGTGGGCACCTGCAGTTATAGTATATAGTTACATCCTTGCATTGACTTTATGTAATTACTCGCCCCGAAGGAATTGCTATTGTCTATCAATTGAGCGGTACTAACTTATACTATGGGTTTAAAACCTAGTTTCACCTAAAGTAGTTGCAGGGCGATACTCATGGGGCAGTAGCGACTTTGGTACGACTGGTGCTGTAATTGCCATCACCTGGCCTTCTACTTGTATTGTTCCAATGCAAGATTATATTTGGGTAAATGTGCTCCGGTGTGGATATAAGCAGTAGTTTGTTATTACGGGTCGTTCAGAAGAGAACAGGTCATGGGGGTCGTTAACATCATGTAAAACTCTAGGCAAGGCAAGGCAAGGCAAGTTTATTTGTATAGCACATTTCAACAACAAGGCGATTCAAAGTGCTTCACATAAAACCATTAAGAGCATCAAAACATAATGCAGAGAAAACAGGATTTAAAACAGTTAAGAAAACATTAAAACAGTAGAAAACAGGATTTAAAACAGTTAAGAAAACATTAAAACAGTAAAAAAGCTAAATAAAAAATTAAAATTGAATAAAAGTTGCAGTGCAGTTTAACAAATAAAATGCAGTAGTGAGATGCAGCAATTGAATCTGGATCAATTAAAGGCAACAGCAAACAGAAAAGTCTTCAATCTGGATTTAAAGGAGCTGAGGGTCTCAGCAGACCTGCAGCTTTCAGGGACCTTGTTCCAGATATGTGGAGCAGAAAAGCTGAACGCTGCTTCTCCATGTTTAGTTCTGAGTCTTGGAACAGAAAGTAGACCCGTCGAAGACGACCTGAGGGGTCGGGATGGTTCATAAGGTAGCAGCAGATCACAAACATACTTAAACCATTCAGTGCTTTATAAACCAGCAGCAGGATTTTAAAGTCAATTCTTTGTTTGACAGGAAGCCAGTGCAAAGACCTCAGAACTGGTGTGATGTGATCCACTCTCCTGCTCTTAGTGAGGACTCGAGCTGCAGCGTTCTGAATCAGCTGCAGCTTTCTGATTGACTTTTTACAGAGGCCTGTGAACACACTGTTACAGTAGTCCAGTCTACTGAAGATAAATGCATGGACAAGTTTCTCCAAATCCTGTTGAGACATAAATCCTCTAACCCTTGATATATTCTTCAGGTGGTAGTAGGCTGATTTTGTAATTGTCTTGATATGGCTGTTCAGGTTGAGGTCTGAATCCATAACTACACCTAGATTTCTGGCTTGGTTTGAGGTTTTTAACGTCAGTGATTGAAGCTGAGCGCTGACTTTCAATCGTTCGTCCTTGGGACCAAAAACAATTACTTCTGTTTTATCTTTGTTTAATTGAAGAAAATTCTGGCACATCCAGTTATTGATTTCTTCAATGCATTTAGCCAGCCCTTGTATGGGACTATAGTCCCCTGGTGATATAGTTATGTAGATTTGTGTGTCATCTGCATAATTATGATAACACACTTTGTTGTTTTTCATAATCTGAGCCAGTGGAAGCATGTAGATGTTGAACAGAAGAGGCCCCAGTATTGAGCCTTGGGGACCACCACATGTCATCCTAGTCAGCTCTGATGTGTAATTAGCTACCGACACAAAGTATTGTCGGTCCTTCAAGTAGGATTCAAACCAGTTAAGTGCTGCGCCAGAGAGTCCTACCCAGACTTTCAGTCTGTCTAGTAGTATGTCATGATCAACCGTGTCAAACGCAGCACTGAGATCCAGTAATACTAAGACTGAAGTTCTGCCACTGTCTGTGTTTAAGTGGATGTCGTTGAAAACCTTAACAAGAGCAGTTTCAGTACTGTGGTGCTGACGAAAGCCGGACTGGAAGACATCGAAACAGTTATTTTCGGCCAAGAAGTTGTTCAGCTGTTGAAAAACCACTTTTTCCATTATTTTACTTAAGAATGGGAGGTTTGATATTGGCCTATAGTTTTTCAATATTTCGGGGTCTAAACTAGCCTTCTTTAGTAGTGGTTTAATCACTGCAGTTTTTAGGGCTTGAGGGAAGACACCTGAAAGAAGGGATGTGTTTACAATTTGTAAAAGATCAGCGGTCATGCAGTGTGAAATGTTTTTGAAAAAGTGTGTTGGTAGAATATCCAAGCAGCAGGAGGATGTTTTCAGATGTTGTATAATGTCTTCTAGGCCTCTCTGGTTAATTGAGTCAAATTGTGTCATGATATTTGAATGGCTGTTAGATGGGGACAACACATATCCAGTGGTTGGTGTGGAGCCACCGACTGCTTGTCTAATTTTCTGAATTTTGTCAGCAAAATAGGAGGCAAATTGATTGCATGCACAGGTGGATTGGAGCGTAGCAGTTACCGACACCGGAGGGTTTGTTAGCCTGTCGACGGTAGCAAATAAGGCATGTGTATTGTTATTGTTTTTGGTTATGATGTCAGAGAAGAAGGACTGTCTTGTATTTCTAAGTTCCAAATTATAATTGCGAAGTCTCTCTTTATAGATACCACAGTGAACCTGGAGATTAGTTTTTCGCCACCTGCGCTCTGCTTTCCGGCACTCTCTTTTCTCTATTCTGACCAGCGTGGCATTTCTCCAAGGGGATCTTTTCTTACACGAGACAACCTTCTGGGTGCAATGGCATCAATAACATGTTTTACTTTAGAATTAAAGCCATCCACAAGCTCATTGACTGAGATGCAAGAGAGGGCTGGTGTGGAGGAGAACTTCTGAATAAATAGTTCACTGGTATTTTCAGTGATGTAACGCTTCGTCACAACCTTGGTTTGGACATTTGTGTGTAGGGAGATTGCACTCTCAAAGAAAACACAGAAATGATCAGAGAGTGCAACATCAGTCACAGCAACCTTGGAAATGTCCAGACCTTTGGTGATGATTAGGTCTAGAGTGTGCCCCTTGTTGTGGGTGGGACCTGTTACATGCTGTGTCAGGTCATAGTTATCAAGGACACCACATAGCTCTATAGACCCTCTGTCCTGGGGATTATCAACATGGATATTAAAATCACCAACAATGACAACACAATCAAAATCAATACAGATTATAGACAGCAGTTCAGTAAACTCATCAAAGAAGGTTGCACAGTATTTCGGTGGTCTGTAAATGTTGAGGAATAAAACTTGAGTGGAATTGAGAGCCACATATTCAAAGGAAGTAAAATGACCAAAAGACATCTGCTTGCATTGAAGAGACTCATTATATAAAATAGCAACTCCACCTCCTTTCTTATGCACTCTTGTTTCACTCATGAAACTGAAGTTGGGAGGTGTTGATTCAATAAGAACAGCTGCACTGTTATCTTGGTCTAACCAAGTTTCGGTTAAAAACAAAAAATCTAGTTTGTGCCTAATAATGAAATCATTGATTAAAAATGTTTTTCCTGACAGAGACCTGACATTTAATAAAGCTAAGTTTAATGTATTTAAAACTCTATTTGCCCTATTTCTTTGGATAGGCTGACAAGGAATGAATGTTAAATTGGATAAATTTGCAGATTTACTAATGTTTCTTCGCAGCCTCACCTTTCCTTTTCGATAAGTCAGGACAGGAATTAAGAAGGCTAACTTCATACAGGGCCCAGACTGTTCCTGGAGATAATCAGTAGTGTCATTAGCCTTGTAGTCCGGACCCAAAAGACATCAATTCGTGGCATCAGGTAGGGGAGATAGAGGATGGTTGTGGAGCCGTTGTGGAGGCGGGAGAGGGGCACGGCGCTTTAACTTTGGTGTTTGTGTCAAAGCACTTAGAACCAGTGGCGGAGGTCTAGCTGGAGGGGTTTCAGCACAGGAAGTGGGAGTGCGGAGGGGAGTGAGTTTGATTCCAGCAATGACCATCTCGTTCATGCGGTCAGTGAACTCCATGAGGGGGGAGGATGGGGAGGAGGGAGAGAGTAGAGAGGAGAGGGACCTGGATGAAGTATGGGGGGTGGAAGTAGGTGCTGGTGAGGGAAGTAAAGACTCGTCCTCTCCGAGAGGGGGATCAATCCTTGATGATGATGAGGGTGGAGACTCCTCCTCTCCGAAGGGGGTATCGATCCTTGATGAGGGTGGAGACTCCTCCTCTTGGCTCTCCTTTGGCATCCTTCCCATGAGGTCTCCACGGCGATGCTGTGTGGTTATCTCTTGTTTAGACTCCTCTTGTCTCCTGTCCTTGGCAGTGGGAACAGACGGGTGATGCAGGAAGAAAAAGTCAAAGTCAAAGTCAAAGTCAGTTTTATTTGTCACTTATTCCATATTGTGCAAACATACAGAGGACCTGAAATTATGTTTCTCTACTGTCTGAAAAAAAGTGAATAGTGCAACATTTAAAAAAGTAAAAAATAGACAACATATAACATATAAACATATAAACAACATCTAAACTAGAAAACATATAACATATAAACAACATATAAACATATAAACATAGTGCAGAAACATAAAGTGAATAGTGCACATTTTTAAAAAAAAGTAAAAAATAGACATATAAACATAGTGCAAAGACATATAAACATAGTGCAAAAACATATAACATATAGTGCAAAAACAGATTAAGAAACTATTTAAGTGTGCGTTAATAGCAGCGGTCAGACAGTTTAGCAGCAGAGTCTAGATGTGGGAGTGGTGAGGTAGAGAGTTCAGCTTCCTGACAGCTTGGTGAATGAAGCTGGTTGACAGCCTAGTGGTGCGAGCCCGGAGGCTCCGGTATCTCCTCCCAGAGGGCAGGAGGCTGAAGAGACCGTGTGAGGGGTGGCAGGAGTCGCTCACAATCGTGGTCGCTTTGCGGGTGAGGCGGGTGTTGTATATGTCCTGCAGGGAGGGGAGGGGGGGGGGAGTGAGGCACCAATGATTCTTCCAGCTGCATTCACTATGCGCTGCAGGGCTTTCCTGCTGTAGTCTGTGCAGCTTCCGCCCCACACAGTGATGCAGTTGGTCAGGATGCTCTCGATGGTGCCACGGTAGAAGGTGCACATGATGGATGGAGGGCTTCCTGCTTTCCTCAGTTTCCGGAGGAAATAGAGGCGCCTCTGTGCTTTCTTTGCCAGGGTTTTCGTGTTGACTGTCCACGAGAGGTCCTCACTGATGTCCACCCCCAGGAACTTGGTGCTGCTGACTTGTTCAATGTCAGCACCGTTGATGGTCAGTGGTGGGTGTTGGGTGTGGCCTTTCCGGAAGTCAACAACAATCTCCTTGGTCTTGCTGTTGTTCAGAAGGAGGTTGTTGTCTCTGCACCACGTGGTCAGAAGGTTGACCTCCTTCCTGTAGTGGGTCTCGTCATCCTTGGTGATGAGACCTATCAGAGTGGTGTCGTCTGCGAATTTGACCATGTGATTGGTGCTGTAGGTGGTTTTGCAGTCGTGTGTCAGCAAGGTGAAGAGCAGTGGACTGAGCACACAGCCCTGAGGGGCCCCTGTGCTCAGAGTGATGCTGCTCGAGGTGTTGTTGCCGACGCGTACTGCTTGTGGCCTCTCACTGAGAAAGTCCAGCAGCCAGTTACACAGCGAGGTGTTGAGCCCCAGCTGGTCAAGTTTGCAGATGAGTTGTTGTGGGATGATGGTGTTGAACGCTGAACTAAAGTCTATGAACAGCATTCTCACATATGAGTCTTTTTTGTCCAGGTGGGTGAGGGCTGGGTGGAGAGCAGAGCAGATTGCATCCTCCGTGGACCGTTTGGCACGGTATGCAAACTGGAAAGGGTCCAGTGTGGGGGGGAGAATGGATTTGATGTGTGACATGACTAGCCGTTCAAAGCACTTCATTATTATGGGGGTAAGTGCCACTGGACGATAGTCATTAAAGCAGGACGGAGTGGATTTCTTTGGCACAGGTATGATGGTGGTGGCCTTGAAGCATGATGGAACAACAGCTTGTCTCAGAGAAGTATTAAAAACATCCGTGAAGACATCCTTAAGCTCCTCTGCGCAGTCCCTCAACACATGACCAGGGATGTTGTCTGGACCTGTTGCCTTGCGGGTGTTGATAGTGGAGAGAGTCCTCTTCACGCTGGCAGCAGACAGGCACAGAACCTGGTCATGGGGAGGAGGCAGAGTCTTGTGTGGACGAGTGCTGTTCTGTGCTTCAAACCGTGCAAAGAAGCTGTTGAGGTCGTTTAGCAGAGAGATGTTGCTGTCGCAGGTCTGTGGCGTGGGTTTGTAGTCTGTGATGGTCTGAATGCCCTGCCACAGGCTCCGTGTGTCTCTGCTGTCTTGAAAGTGACAGGTTATCTTGTTTGTGTAATCCTGTTTAGCTTTCCTGATGCTGTGGGACAGGTTGGCTCTCGCTGTTCTCAGGTCCGTTTCGTCCCCAGCTCTGAAGGCCTTGTTTCTGGCCCTCAGCAGCCGATGGACTTCCCCTGTAAACCACGGCTTCTGCCATCTAGCCCAAGATGTCTCTAAAATAAGTTAGAGGTAAAGAGTTTTACCCCTGACTTGTTCAGGCAAACTCCATCTGCCTTAAAAAGATGTATACGCTCCCAGAAAATGTAAAATTTGTCAATAAAATGTACTGTATGGTCAGTACATGCAGTTGACAGCCATCTGTTCAGTTCAAACAGCCTGCTGAATCTTTCATCTCCTCTCCTGGCTGGTGGAAGAGGGCCACTGATAAACACCTCAGCATTGACAGAGCTGACTGTGTTTAACAAGTCAATAAAGTCTCGCTTCAGAACTTCAGACTCTTGTTTCACAATATCACAGCTTCCCGTATGCACAATGAGGTTTTTCACTGTGGGATGGTCAGCCATGATGTTCAGGATTTTGTCTCTCATGTTAGAGACCATATCTGTCGGAAAGCAGAGTATTTTGGTATTCTTGCTGCACATCGTTCTGACAGATCGCCAGGAGTCAATCGTTTGTTTATGAATTGGGTAATACTGTGGGCACCTGCGGTTATATACAGGAGTATATGCGCAAATGAGGCACATTTTCGTGTCACAGCATTCGCGTCATCTTGTGACCGCCATGGCATGAGGCAGGACCGGCTCCAGACAGCCACGATCCATGGAAACTTGAGGCAAGAAAGCAGAGGCTCCGGGGAAGAAGTATAGTTAGTAATGTGCATTGAATAGACATGAATTCATCCAGAAGGAGAGAGAGAAAAGGAGAGAGGAGCTCAGTGTATCCTAAGATTTCCCCCGAGCAGTCTAAGCCTATAGCAGAACTTCTGAAAATTGGAGGGGAATCTCTCTGACGGATTCGAGACACGAATAACATACTTCATTGTAGAAAAAATAATTTAACTGAATTTTCTTTGCCCTGCAGCTTTAAATTCAGGTCATTCAGGTGTGAAGTGATGTCAATCAAAAAATACATTATACAGTATTCTTAAATTATTAAACACTGGAAAGATGCATGGAACAATATACGTCACCTTTTAAGTTGTTGACCTTCCTATATCCTGACAAAATGTATGATAAATTGCTCTTATACCATATGAATGGTTAATAATGTATGTGAGTAGCTATATTATAGATATACATATAGAGTAGATATACAATCTTTTTCTTAGCTGTCCTGCGTATATATCAATATGGACTATTTCTAGTCCTAGTTATGCTCAATACATATACCTACATCAATATAGGAGAGACCCGTATCTCATCTATTCTATCTATTTCAATAGATATAAATTGTGCCTTAGTGTCCTCTTTTTTTATTATATATTATGCTTTGTTTGTCTTCTTTTTTTTTTTAATCTCTCTGCGGTTGCCCCCTGGCTTGTTGGATATTTAACTGTATTTCAATGTATTTTGCCATTTGCTATTGTCAACTTATGAAATTGTACATGTGCAACTATTGAATAAAAAATAAATAGATAAAAAAAGTCCATCGGCAAAAGGAGCATCCTGAACATCACTTCCTGTTAAGTCTGGATATTTACAATTAGCTCACTTCCTCTTCAGTGCAGCTATTCACAATCGCCACTAGGTGTTGCTAAAGGACATACAATAAACCAATACACTGATTCCAATACACTCCCCGCAGAAATATGCCCCTATGTACATATTCACCCAGTCTTTTCTAATGCGGGTCTGCACAGGAGAACAACTGCTACGCTACCAAATGTTTGACTGCAGTTTTACACTCAGCGACTTTTCTTTATCCCACCTATGGCTTTGCCCTCAGCAAGATTTGGACTGTGAGATACGTCATTGCCATGATGTCACCAGTTTAAGCTGCTCCGTTATGGACCTCCATGCTGCAGAGATTGGCGAGTAGAATGAGAACCGGTTGGGGTTTCCTTGTCATGCTGGGAGAAAAGCAGGACCACCTTGGAAACGGGTCTGGAGAATATCTTGACCGACTGATTTCCTCCCACTTTGACTTCCACCTTTCTTACCAGTCCATCTTCACTAGGAATAACATTCACAGCAATTCCCATTGGCCCTTGATTTATTTTTGTCTGACTGACCTTCATCAGAACTATGTTTCCTTCTTTGAGATTGGGTTTCGGTGCTTGCCACTTCTGATGTTGCTGTAGTGCGCCCAAATATTCTTGCTGCCATCTAGCCCAAGATGTCTCTGCCAAAACTTCAACCCTCTTCCACTGGTTCTTGAACAAATCTCCTTTTGAACACTTACTAGCTAGACAAGCAGATGTGCCCATTTTCTGTGTCAGTAACATGGACGCTGTTAGAATGAGGGAAGCAACTGGGTCAGTAGATATTGGGATGAGTAGTGAATGAGTGGCATTCACAATGGCACTGACCTCTGCCATATATGGGATGAGCACTTCATGTGTGAGTTTCAAAAGGTCCAACTTGGAGGAGCATGCCATCTGAAATTCACCCTGAGACTCCAATCAAGCGCTCCCAAGCGCCGCCCATATGAGAGGAGTGTGGACGGTTGAAAACTCAGTTGTACTTTTGTTGAAGGATGTAGTCTTCTGGGCAAATGTAAATGAACCAGTAGTTGCAATATAATGCATTTATTGCAGCTTCAAACTAGCATGTATGCATGTTTTGTAAGAAAATGAGTCTGGATGTACAATTGATTCATAAATTAAACCAAAACGGCACACTAAAACAACAAAAGGACATCTGAAAACGTCATACTTTCATTAATACCCAACACAGGTGAGCAGATTTTGAAATAATAATTTTTTTTGAGCAGACAGAAATGTCTGTAAACAAATGAATAAAGACAAACTTGATCCATTTTACAGTTGGTAACTCAGCACCAGTGTGTGGGACAAACGTCTTCAATGTACTCATTGTGACCACCTCTTATTTTTGACATGTATTGGGTAACACAGGACCCTCATCAAATCACTTTCTGCTGATGACGGGACTTTCTGCACCGGAACAGCTCCTTAAAAGGGAGCTTGGCTTGCTGGAGAATACGGGCTTCCTCTTTCCAAATGTCTCCCTTCGCACATCTTCTCCTGTTGTTGATGTTGGCACAGACACATGTAAAGCATGTCCAACAGTGGAGCAGTTTCACCCTCAAAACGTCAACTGTGACAGACCTGAGGAAACAGAGCATGACCTGTTCCTTTAAATGACCACCAGACATTCAAACGGAGAGGATGGGTGGAAATATGAACGGCCTAACACATAATAGTAACACAAAGTAAATACAATAACAGACAGCATGGCGCCATAGTGTGCATTACCCAGATTGATTTTGTCCTTGGTGGCCCAGCAGATACTGTAGTGCTGAAGCAGTTGTTGCAACAGCTCCCGCTCATCCAGGAACTCCAGACTCTCAATTCTATAAGAAATAAGTATTATTTCATCATCGGTTCAGGAATTTGAGCTTCCAAATCAGCCAACATTCATGGAGACAAGGCCGAGATATCCTGACTTTTAGTTCCTTTGGTTTAATCTCCAAAAATCGGATGCCACACTTCCCATAATGCAACACGGTGATATCTTTTGTCGGACCCATGGCCACTTCTTTCAAACTCCACAACCCCATTAAATAACGCAGGTTTTCTGTTAAAAAATGTGTCCCCACTTGCTGGTTGCCTGCATTACCTTCCTATGTCCTCCTGGGGCAGCATACTGTAGACTGTTATCATGTCCAGAGCATCAGCATGCTGCCAGCCCGTCTTCAGAAACCGCTCCTTCTGCAGACAACGCACATTAAAACCCATTGCTAATTGTTTAAATAATTCTCTAAAAATAAACTTGTTTTGTGTGTCTTGGTTGTGAAATATTAGGTTTAAGTGCTTGAGGCTACCTGAGAGTCCAAAGACTGACAGGCCTCCACTCCTGCCAGGGTGCACTGGCGACGCTGCAGGTTCTCGATCATCACCTGGCCAAATCGATCACTCATGTTCACCTGGATACACAGATCATGTTGAGAGGTTACATTATTCAAGTTAAGCTCGAGTACTGCTTCCGTCTATACAAATACCTTTATATGAACAGAAAAACCCAGATACCTGCATAAGGTGTTCCTTGGATATCAGAAGCGAACAACTGTATGTTTCTACTGTGCCTGCCTGAAGTAATTTCTCTCGTTTACCTGTTCGTAGTTGATGAACATGGCGGTGTGGAAGGTTTCCGCAGCCCAGTGAACTATATTGGAGGACTGGGAGGGCGTCATGTAGACCAGCACACACTCCGACAGGAGCAATGTAGGTAATCTGAGAGCGAGGAGAGTCGTACACTTTACCACAACATAACAGGAGAGCACTTAAAGAGATCGTCACTCTGTTATCTGGATTCAGATATGCATCAAAGTAAACATGATTTACTGTTTTTTCATTCAGTTGCGCAAAGTAGAACACAATGAAACTGTAATTCAACCCATCAGCCAATATGCCTTCAAACCAATGAGTTATCCTGTCTGTTATCCTTCGTATAATCTTAAAAAACTACCTACGCTATAAAATCTATCATATTCACAGAGGATTATTGCATTTTCGCTTCAACTTTTAGTGTCGGAAGGCAGAACACAAACATCTAACTATAAAAAACTAAAGCGTTTATTCACATCTGGCAGCTTCCTGAAAAAGAGAGCATCGCTTTTAGTCAAATTTCCTTAGATAAATAGAGGTAATAATGTGGAAGTTACGAGCTGGGGCCACAGAAAACACCCTACATAGAAGAAAGCACGTCTGTGCAATCAAACTACTATGAAACAGAGATGTGGATTGGTCTACTGCTAAAAAGATACTCTACTCCACCTTCAAGCATTTAAGAATCAGGAGGCTTGAAAAGGTTTGTGCTTTGCTCCCTCACAATGAACTAGCTCATGTCTGTTACAGTGGATTCAAATGGAACAAATGATTAAAACATCTCAAAATGTGGTTAACAGAACACTGTTTGTAAACACAACATCTGCAGCATAACATACGGCAGTGAAAGCGAAACATATCTTCACATACTCTGGATTAAGCTGGAACTTCTTCAGTTTTTCATCCAAACCAGAGATGTCTCTGAGGTCAGCCCCAATGATACAGTAGCGGTCCGAGTCGAGGCTGTGGGCATCTGTGCAAACAAAACCCAAACACACACTGTGAAGGAGTTGGAAAACGTACTAAACGGACGGACAGAAAGATGTTTCTGAGCTAAACCACATACAGGACATATGTTATCTAATGACTGTGACTTTTGCTCATTACCTAGCAGTAAGGAATCTGTTGAGTGGGTTTCGATGAGGGGTTTGGACAGGGGCGGTTTTGTCCTAGTCAAAGAACAGTGTTTATATTAATTATATTGCTTCCATGACCATAAATGTGATAATATTGCACTTACAGCAGTAAACAAGATGTTTATGACTTAACTAGTGTTAGACACACAATTATTAAGAGAGCTTAGTGTGAATACTGATAGTTATTATTTACATATAAGACACATTTTATATATATATATATATATATATATATATATATAAAAATAATACAGTATAAACACGCTGCCACTGATCCTTGAATTCTTGTGTACTACAGCTGTAAATGCAGCTTTGTCTCCCTCTACAGATCTCAACCCCAAATTGCAATACCAAAGCCATCTTCATACATTTGTACTTCTTAATGTACTTCCTAACAATGCTAGTTATACTAACTACCTAAAGCTTGAATTCAAAATACATTTTCCACATATCATAATATATAATCATAATAACCAGATATTCTGATCTATAAAAGGGAAGCTTGTGGCTGATTTGGTTCATGTATGGCACACGGTATGGGGGGATACAAATAAACTATAATACTAATAGTTATGATAAATAGAATAATTGCATGGTTGTCTTACTTGATATTGTGTATTTTCCTGGCCACAACTGTTGGAAAGTCAACTTCAAAGAACTTCCGTGGCATGAGGTTTTTATCCTATAAAAAACAAAAAGCCACGTCAGAATGGTGGGTCACATTTAGTCGAGTGCTGGCAGTGAGCTGCAGTGTTGCAAACCTTAAGTCTCCAAAACGTGGTGTCCAGTCCAGCCCCCAGGTTGATTACTTGACAGTCACACTCTGTTTTCCTTATAAACGCATCAAGGAGATGGTCAACTCCTTGAACACGGGCATAGTAACCTGTCAAAATGAGATAAGAGGGCGACTAAAACACACTGGGATACTTCACGTATAAAAAGACAATCCTCAGGCCATTTCTGCAATTTAGTACTGAAAATACGATCACAAATCAGATCACAGATACACGCCTTTGTAAATATCTTGACTGTGCGAGCGGGAGAATTTACCGCTGACAACTCCTCAAAGAATAAGTGTTGATAGCTGGTTAGACAGTCATCATTACTCAATGCACTGCACACATTATTTCAACTCTGCGGTGTTGTGCGGATGAGGGACTCATCTCATGTACTGCCAATCCTGCAACTTTAATGCAGTTTATGAATGTTATAATTTGCACCACATGATTCCCTTCAGCTTAAGAGTCCTTTTTGAATAAAGACCAACACATGTGAAAGAAGAGGCTGCATCACTTACCTCTGTTGATTTCAGGTGCCTTCCGCTCCCCTACAGATCTCACGAAGTATTGGATATAGGGGTCCTTCCAGTAGCCTTTACTGGTAGCAAACCTAGAATATGAATTATACATGTGATGAGGAAGTGACATACATAATGATATAGCCTGTTTCAATTCTAATTAAAAAATATTTTGTATTTAACCAATATGAAGTAAGTCCAAACACCCAGTGCAGTTTTCTGCTCTATTCTAGTGTTTTTCTGGGACAGTATGAACCAATGAGAGCATGTGGCGATTCAAGACAACTAGCAAAGCACAGTTTAATTGAAAAACAGTATTTTTCAGGACCACTATGTTGCTCTGTGTGTGCTACCGTCAGTTATTGGGCATTACAGGTCATAATAACGTACATGATGAACTGAACTTTGCTGCAGCCCTCCCTGCCGTTACCTTTTGCAGATGGTTGCATCGTCACAGGTCGCCCTCACTGCTTCATCGGCGGTATCCGTGTCCGTGAAGGGTCGCCGAGCTGCCATTTATGATCCTTGTGGTCACGTTTAGTTGTCCACATTAAAACTGTCTGCGCTGCGTAACCTCGTCCACCTGCTCTCCTCTGGCGAGCTTAAACCAGCTAAAACAAGCTAGCGGGCTGACTCAATGTTGACCGGTGGTGAGAGTATTTAACAACACGGGGAAGAAGAAGGAAGAAACGGTGAGCTGCTTAAGGACTCGTGTGGAGTAAACAAACCACGAATAGGATGGAAATGAGCTGTATTTGACGTTGGAGTGATATTTTGCTGGCTAATAACAACTCGCCGCTAGAAACGCAGGAACACTTCCGACTACATGACAATCACTTCCGGTTTGCTTTTT
This sequence comes from Myoxocephalus aenaeus, assembly GCA_038501785.1. NCBI lineage: Eukaryota > Metazoa > Chordata > Actinopteri > Perciformes > Cottidae > Myoxocephalus > Myoxocephalus aenaeus. The sequence goes on along the minus strand of JBAMJR010000278.1, from coordinate 852,665 downwards.
TCAGATTAAAAGCATCACTGCACTGCAGAGGTTGTCATTAAGCCTAATTCATGCTTCTCCGTCAGGTCGACGGCGTACCTACGCTGTCGACCTGACGCAGTCGTTGAGCATTCATAGTCCTGCGTCGAGGGTCTGCGTCGCTCTGCAATTAACCGCCATGCCGCCAGGGGGGTGTGTCTGTGTGGCTGTGTGGTTTCAGGGGTTATAGCCGAACCTTTGCTTTTTCTTCCGGTCACAGTAAACAATGGCGACCGGGTTGAGACGGTGGAGAATTCTTGGGAGACCAATAGAGTTTCGGCCTGAAAAAGCTGTGGATGTCGTCAAAGCCTGTGTGGTCCTACACAACTACCTCACCTACACAGATGAGGTGAGCACCCCAGACAGCAGATACATCCCACCGCATTTTGTGGACACTGACCGTTCTGGATCAGTGCAGCCTGGCGAGTGGAGAAAAGTGGTGGCCAATGACTCAAACCTCGTCGAATCTGTGGATGCCACACAGATGTCCAGGGCCCGTTCCACCAGAGCGGCATTGGCTGTTCGGAATGACCTGATGGCTTTCGTTCAGTCACCTCAAGGAACCGTGCCATGGCAAAATGAGACGGTGTCCCGAGGCACACTCAATCAATGATAATAAACTGTGTAAATCAGTTATGCATGGTGTTGAAAATAAATATCAAACAACTTTTTGAAAACAAACTTGTGTGCTTTATTCTTATGTAAAAAACACACACACACACACACACACACACACTTGAGTCTCAAATATTTACACACACACACACACACACACACACACACACACACACACACACACACACACACACACACACACACACTTGAGTCTCATATTTACAAAAAATATATATACACAAAGTTCAACGCTCTATTGTTGTCCATGTTCATAGATGAGCGTGTGCACTTTAAGCATCACAGCAGGCCTCTGGTCACCTGGCACCCTCCGGAGCAAGTCGGCCATAGTTTGTGCGAATCTGAAGCACTCATCCTCCTCTTTCATTAGCTTCTCTTGCAACTCTTGCAACTCCATCCTCCGTTTCTCTAGATTTGCAATGTCTTTACCAAGCACGTCGCCCTGCTGGTCCCTCTTCCTTTTAGGCCGAGACACTGGGGAAGAGGCCGGTGTGACAGACCGGGGGGGGGGGGGGGGGGGGTCGGTGGGCGACGGCGATGCAGATGCAGACGTAGATGCAGATGCAGCGGCCGTCTCGCTCTCCGATGAACCACACAACGTCTGTTTTTAATGAAAGAGTGGATGCTTGATTAGTCTGTGTTTGTTTACCAGTAGTCGCATTACATGTTGTTAATGTTTAACGTACACATAAGCACACACATAACCGATGATGTAGCATTAAAAACAGAAAACACATACCGTTGCCTTGTAGTTGGAATCCGTTTCTCGGTGTTTCACGTGCGGCGCCAACCAGGACATGAAGTGATAAAAGGCAGGCACTTTTTGGCCGCCTGGGTCGCCACTTTTTGTAGCGAGTTTTTTTCGCTGACGGACATATTTGTCCCGGAGGTTCTTCCACCTTTTCGTGCACTCCACGGCCTCCAGCCCCGTGTTTTGCGCGATTTCTCTCCATGAATTCAATGTCATTTGGCTGTCCTTGTAGTCGCTTGAAGAAAAGTCATACAAGTGGTCGTATTTCCTCACTTCCTCGATGAGTCGTTCTTCAGTTTGGTCCATTGTGTCTACCGGTCGACAAGAACTTTAAAAATGGCGGTATAGGAAGACTAACCGGAAAGAGCTACCGCCGGAAATTACGTTCTGAGCGGACCAATCACAGCGTTGCGGTCCGCGTCTACGCGACGCGTAGTTAGGATTTTTTGGAGGTGCGCGTCAGGCTACAGCGTAGGGGTCTGCGTCGCAGTATTTTTGATATGTTAAAATTGTGTGTCTAAATTATGAGCCAATGTCACCTTCTCCACTTGGTGCTCTTTACTATGTGTTGCACTGACCATCGTCTTTTGGTAGACAGATAATAAACAATCGCATTAAACCTACCAATAAACAAACAGGTGGTTTGTGTTTTTCTTACAGCAACCTGCTTAGGATCACTTTCTTCTCTGAAAGTTTTTTTTTTTTTTTTTTTTTTACATTTCAGCCAGGATAGTTTACAGCTTTGATTGGTATCCCAATCCTAATGTGATTCTGCTAAATAGACAACAATCTACAAAAGTAAAATATGCGCCTGAATATAATGCACCAGACGCAGCCAACCACTTACATCTGCATTATTTTTTAAGATGAGAGTGAAGTGAAGAAGAAAAAAAATAAGGAAAAAAAGGTCATGTGACAGGACATCCATCAAGTCCCATGTGAAATGTGGAATTCAAAGTCATTCAGTCTCATTTCCTTACAAATTGTGTGTGGAAATCCTGCCAATACAAAGCCAACCTCATGGACACCTTGTGTCACTCAGAATATCAAGAATTTCTTAGTGGCATCTCAGGAATGTTGTTAAAATCCCTCAGAGAACCTGATGCAGCATGTAGAGAGTCACACGAAAGAGAGAGAGGGACTTGTCCTACTTGTGGGAATAACAGCTTTATTAAAAATAATAGCTTTATTAAAAATCCATGGGAAGAAACCATACAGCTGAAAAGTCTGTGGCAAAGAATTTTGGAAGATCTCAGTTCTGAACAGCAATATGCAGAATTATATACATGTCATATGTGCTTCATGGACTGTTGCACAAAACAAGTGTCTCAAATATTTATAGATAGATTTCTATCGGGAAGTTGACAACCAGCTGAAAAGGTCTATCTAAGGATCTATATCTTTGATCTTACAGAAGCACAGTGCATTTTGCCTCTGAAAGAAGCCTGTCTGAGTCCTTTTACTGCTATCAGTTACTTGAGTTGCTTGCCATTAAGGGCCAGTATAGCTTTATTGCCTCAGCAAAAAGGATGTGGGTTTCTTCTAATACTTGTTTCACGTACAATTTATGTTTTCCACAGCACTTTGTATTAGAAAATAAGATCATTTCCAGTATTTTGTATCACATAAGGATGGAAATCCGGGTTCTGGTCTCAGAAAAACTAAGTGTACAAAAAGTGTCTGAAGCGTCAAACTAATTGTTAATCTAATATCAACACATTGGAGATAACAAGTCAGAGTACCTTTACTCTATTACAGATTTATGTAGATGGGTTAACAAATGAGTGTTTGGAGATGATCAGCTTGCACTGGGAATTATACAATATATTGGAAAAATTAATCTGACTTCTTCTCTCGTGACCCATTACACTGCATGAACACACTGTTTACATATAAAGTACTGCTCTTTAAGATTTGGATGCATATTATATTTGAAAGAAATGTTTTGATCAATTTTCTAGCAATTTCCCATGTCAGTGTCCAGGGGGAGGTGGTGCTTTCTGGCAGATGCTGCGGTACTTCCTGCTCTCCCTCTCCGCCTGTGTGTGTGTGTGTGCTGGCAGTGAAGAGGTGAGCCGCTGCTGTTCACTCCGCTCTGCTTTGGGAGAAAGCGGCCGACGGATTATCCAGCTCGGTAACGTTAGCTCGCCGGCTAACGGGTCAAGGCAAAGCGACCGAGGACGAGCCATGCAGAGCCGCCTGCGGAGCCAGTGAAAGTTGCCGCGGGACTGTTTTCATGCACGGGAACACGCGGAGGAGGAGGAGGTTTCTCGGATCATGCCGTCGCCCCGACGGGAACTTTTCTCTAGATTTTTCCACTTGGGGAAAGGCTAGCTTGGCAGCTAGCGAGGCTACGAACTATTTTTAATTGGCTTTGGGCTCAATGGCTCCTGCTTGTTTCTTCTGTCACGGCGGCAGCTGGGAGCGTTGACGCGGGGGAGAAGGCCCTGTGAACTTCATGACCACCCGGAGCCCGGCTTTTGAACGCGTAACGTCGGCAGACGAGACTGGCGAGGGACCATGAAGAAGCAGTTCAATCGGATGAAACAGCTCGCCAATCAAACAGTTGGCAGGCAAGTAATGAAGTTTACTAGCGACACACTTTCTTTTGGCCTCTCTCACCTGCCGTCCAAAAGCTCGTCGATTTTAATTTAACGTTTAACATGACCCGTCCCTAACTTTCTGGTTAGTTGTGGCAGTGGGAGGTTTAAAAACAAAGAGAAAATCACATTAGCGAATCTACTAGTTGGCTTTCCTGAATGAATGACTGAGTTGCTTTTTAATGGGTGACAACCAGCCTCAAGGATTTGACTGTGGATTAAAGTGTGGATGTGGGAATGCTCTCCTTGATGTGTCTGAACCCAACCAGATGTCCTCCTGGAGACTGGATGAGCATCCACGCAGACTTATCTGCATGGGAAATGACCACCAGGAGCCCAATGATGACCACCCTGTTGGACCAGTCCCCTTCTGTCATTATACGGTTTTACTTTATGTGTGTAGAATAGAAGAAATGTCTGATGAATTGAGGAAAACATACAGTAGGGCATGTGGCCAAAGGTAGGAATGCAACAATACATATATTTTTTTATATATGAGAGTTTCCCACACCATCAACAGTGATGTTAGGCATTTTTGCACGAGCCTTTTTATAAATGTAAATGATATGGTGATTATGTTTGCTGTGTAAGACGTGCACACATGACAGTACGCTACATCTAGCAAAATGCCATTCTTCCAAAAGGCCAAATATCGTCAGTTAAATTTTTTATTGGGATTACACTGATTTAGGTTTTCAAAGCAGATATCAGCTGAGAACAGACACCAGATTGTGACATTATATTATTGGTATGTCCTGGCCTTCGCTGCCCAGTACATCTCTGGTCATACTGCACAGGACTAATATGCTGCTGCAGCAGTGGAGGAGCTGTTATGTACTTTCCACCACAAGGTCCTCTTTCACTCTGCGCTGATAAAGTGGCAGTATGAGCCTCCATTTGTGAAACACTAGACGCTCTGCTTCAACCAGACATCAAAGTTAAAACTTATAAAATAGATTAATGCGTATAAGTGATGGATAAGTGTCTGTCTGCCTCCACTCCGAGCATTCGCCCCATCCGAAACTTGTAACACACCGCGGTGTCTCAGCTATTAAGTGAATGAATCCACCCTTCTCTTCTGAAGAGAGTAACAATGAGAAAGCATTCTGCAGCGTTGCCGATCGTTAACTAGTGCCACTATGCTGTTGTGTGATGATGACACACAGTGTCCCTCTGTAACTGGATATCTGTGGACAGGAGGGGAGTGAGGCCAGAGGATGCTCTCATGATGTGTGGCATTCTCTGTGTGTGTGTGTGTGTGGTGTGTGTGTGTGTGTGGGTACGTGGGGTGCTAACAGTGTTTGACACCTCAGGCGGACAGCAGGTGCACCCGAGTACTTGATTGTACCAGATAAAGCTACTGACAGGCTTTAAACAATAATGTGTCATCTTTAAGTAGGCAGAGGCAGCGGTGCCACAGTGATTATAGTTTCCACATTTAAAAGCATGAAATATTTCCCTGGAACATCAGTTTGCCTTTTTTAAAAGGTACAACATTTATTTTTAGCTTTTCCTACATTTCTTATCATTCTAAAGGGAATACATGATAGATGACACGGTGCTGCGAGAATAAAATAAACTACCAGAGAGAAGAGGAAAAAAAAAAAAGAGGCACAGCATTTGCTTTGCAGGAAATTATAGCTCTCTTTATTTATTAAAATACAACGTTTTGGCTAATTGCTCTTCATCAGAGCGACAAACATTTTTTGAAAAACTTTTCTGCTACTTTGGGGCGCAGCTGGTATACTCATAATTTCCTCACTGCAGTGTACCGGCAGTAAATTAGAACTGGAGAGAGTGTAATGCAGAAAACAGACGTGTGTGTGTGTGCGTGTGTGTGTGTGTGCGTGTGCGTGCGTGCGGTGCAGGTTGCTCCTTTGTATACACAAGTAGGTGCCAAGCCCTCGTGCTCTCGTATACATGCCTCCTTCAGAATGAGTGACCTGTTGGCGTTTGGATCAGGGCAAGCGAGCGCACTCTGCTTTTGTCCATTAAGTTTGGTCCCGGCCCGTGCATCTGCGTCTGCAAAAGTTTGGATCCGCAAAGGCCCTCGGCCGCTGCCCCCTGGGTTCCTGTGATTGTGCAAAGCAGAAACACTGTGTACAGCAAGCAGCCGCTCTGAGGAAGTCTCTCCTTCTTCTTCATACAAACAGGAAACTGCCTCCCAGAGACATGCAAGTGTTTTCTAGAGAACAGGAGAGAGCAATCTGGGGAGATTGATGTGGAGAGAGAGAGAGAGAGAGAGAGAGAGAGAGAGAGAGAGAGAGAGAGAGAGAGAGAGAGAGAGAGAGAGAGAGAGAGAGAGAGAGAGAGAGAGAGAGAGAGAGAGAGAGAGAGAGGAGAGAGAGAGAGAGAGAGAGGAGAAGAGAGAGAGAGAGAGAGAGAGGAGAGAGAGAGAGAGGAGAGAGAGAGAGAGAGGAGAGAGAGAGAGAGAGAGAGAGAGAGAGAGAAACTGAGGTGCAGGGGAAAGCAGCATGTGACTCATGCCAGGGAACACAACAAGGATTTTAATGTCTTTGTGGAAGCATATTTTAGTTCGCTATCTTTGAACTCTCTGGCCCCACACATGCATGTTTGCTGCAGGTTAACGTGGTCGAATCGTAGCACCTTTTTGAAGGAGCTAACGTGTGTGTATATATATATATATATAACATTGCCGAACAATTCAGGGTGACATTTTGTCAAATACGCAGGATGTCCCGCAGTGTTTTTTTTGTAGGTGAATTAAGGAGTGCCCGCTAACGTCAGCAGAAATAATGAAATTTTCATACAGTAGTAGATCATTAAAGTGATAGTTTGATGGGTTTTTTATTCACTTTCTAGTGGAGAATTGGATGAGCAATCAATCAATCCGACTCCAATGTGTCAGTTAAGGATGAAGCTACAGCCAGCGTAGGAACAAGGCCTGGATCGGCTCAGGGTCCTAGATGATGTCACACATTAGCTTAGCATTAGCGCTGGAAACAGCCTTGCGTGGATAAAAGGTGGTCTTATAAGCCTATAAAACACAACTGTTGTTTAACTGTACTTGCATCATTGTTGACTTTATCTGGGTTGGTAGGGTAGTTGTTTTGTCACAAAGAGAGTAACGTCATGAACTCGTCCAGGAAAATGTCCATGTTGAATTAACAAGGGTGTTTCACCCGCCCAGGGCCTCGGTGACAAAGAGGTGTGTCAGGTGCCCTGTGTGGCATGTCAATGGCAAAAATGAGGGTGTATTTTAATTTAATTATGTTAATCACAGTAATTCACCTCCGTCACAGGACGGTTGTACTAGTAGGCGGTGTTGAGGAACATTTTTTAGAAAGTCATTATCCATCAAAAATGTGAAATATTTGCTGATGCAAGTTTCAGATTTGCTGCTTTTGTTTCTCATGTGATAGTAAACTAAATATATTTTAGGTTCTGGACAAAACAAGCCTTTTTATGGGGCATATTGTGGAAATTGCCATTGACTTTTGTTTACTTTCATTAATTGTGACAACATTGTGCCAAGAAGGAAGCATCCTGCTTTGTCATGATGGACAGCTTTAGCTTAGAGTTGCTTTATCTTCACATGATGAAGGTCCCTCAGTGTGTATCCCCATGTTTTGCTCGTTCTCGTCTAATGTTTGCTTAACGGCTCACATAATCAGCCACATTACGGAGGTTGTATGAGCCGAGTCAGCTCCTTTTCATCTGGGGCCAGTATCCATTACCTTCTGCCTAAAGCTGCCAACTGTTGAAGCCGTTAGAGGCAGACCCTCCCTACTCCTCAGCCGCTGATTGTGTTGAGTGCCCGCTAACAGCCGCTCCATTGTGCTTATGGCTGCAGTATTCACTTACTCCCCTTCCACTAATAGTAGATCGCCATGGTTACCATTCTGATGCTGCGGCCACGGCTGTGTAGCGAGGCGCTCGTGTTGTTAAGGAGTCACATGCGGCGCTCGCTGACACACTTTCTCTAAAGGCGGCTGCTTCGACGAGGCACGGCGGGGTCAGCTCTGTTCGCTCTGGGTCAGCTGATGTCGGCAAAACAATTGTTTTGTTTGTTGTTGCTCGTCCTCACGGCCTCTTTTTTTTTTTTGCCCCTGTGACACAGTGCTTTTTGTCGGGGTTGGTCCACACAAGTGTTGCTTTTATTATGCTAGAAGTGTCTTCTCATGGGTTCTGATCATTCGATTATAATCCGTTAAAGGCAATAATTGCAAATGGCATGAAAACACCCACAGGTTTTCCTGCAGAGCTCAATTAATAGTGAAAATCTCATTGATCGGAGTTGCATTTAATGCTGTAGTCTGCCAAAATCCCCCAAAACACACGTTCAGCTAGCACCTCGATGACCAAGGTTATGGAGGAAGTCGCGCTCTTTGTGTGCATGTATACATGCCGAATGATCAATTGGCTCAGGCGGTGTGTGTGATCCATCGTTGCGTATCCATGACGGGATAAGTCTGCTTGACGAATACGCTGGTTTTAAAGACTGGGCCTTTGACAGGACCACATAAAGAGCTCCTCAGCATGTCGACAACACCAGAACATGGATTCCATATTGTGTGTGCGTGTGCGTGTGTGTGCGTGCGTCTCACTACTTTTTTTTCCTGCATCTACCTGGAAGTTATTCCCTGTAGGTCTCTGTGCTTTATTAGGTCCTCAATCACTCACTGGCTTGGCTATGACTCTCATCCAAAAAATATATCTTTCCATTCATCCCCAGCTACTAGATTAATCTGGTTTGGCACTTCTGGGAGTCTTTAACCCCCTCCACAACCAACATCTCTGTATTTGTATTTCTTTCCTTCGAACCCCCAAACTATCATCCCTTCTCTGTCAGTCTCTTTCTGGTTCTCCCTGCTCCCTGCCTGTGTGTTGTAATTGAAAGCAGCTGTGACGAGGTTACTATAGTTCAGAGAGCAGTTTTTGGAGGAGGGCCCGGGCTGCGTGAAGAGCTCCAGTCACCCAAAATGTAGGCACGCCACTGTATACACGTCACTTCAGTCAGAAGGTTGAACTTTCACTCGCAAAGGTTTACACGTTAGTTTGACACAACAATACCCCCACAGTCTTCATTTTGCGTCACAGTAAATAGAGAAAGTTTATTCTCTACACAAATGAATGTAATTATCTTGTGGAACATTCAATTTCCTCTCGGGGTAATTGAAAAAATCATACACATAATTCTGTTTTAATTAAACACACTGTCTGATGTTGTGCAGGTCTTATACGGTACCGTGACTCGTGTTTGAGAAATTATTCTGGAACACCATTTTTAAATCGTTGTTTTGCTATATGATTAAAAATAAGCTAAGGAAGACATTTTTAGGGTTGCACCGAGATATGAGACAATACAGATGGGTTTAAGAGCGTTGTGTTGACCAACATTAGATGACGTCTCTGCATTAATATCATACAAAAATAATTTATGTTTCTGCTATCAGTTATATTCCTCAAGCTATGGCTTGCCGTCAACTCAGTTTTTATGCATGCCTTGTGTCATATTGGCAGTAGCCCTGAGTTGTAGTATCAGAGTTGGCATCAATAGAGTAAAAGTTGGATCGGTGCACCAATTCTCTGATGAACAGGCAGATATAATAAGTGTTTGGCCTCTCGCCAATTGCATGATTGATGTCGTTGGGTGGTTTTGCTTTATAATCTGTATTAAAGTATTTGTCTGCAAATATTTTTTTGCTAAATTGAGTCTCTCTCATGGTTGCAAGTAAACAAGCTTGACCCACTTGACTGCAGTGCAGAAGCCATCAGCCAGTGTGTGAATGTGTTGATAAGCAGTGTGAGCTTAGCCTGTGTTTCCCAGCCTTCTCCCTTTAAGTGAATAATCTTTCTGACCTCTTCAGGTCCAACTATTAGTTTGCTATTAATAGGCTCAGGCAGAGCAGAGCTGCACGACACGCTGAGCTGTGGCTTAAGGAAACGAAAACGGTCCTGTGTGATTCAGCCGAACTGAGTCTTTGCGTTTTGTAATGTCCAATGTTTACTATCGGATATAATTCCATCACAGTTTATGACTTTTGGTCTGCACTGCAGCCGTGCAGTCCGAATGCATGTATTTTTTCCGCCTCCAGCCTGTGACATGGCTGGTTGGGCCATGGCAACAAACTACAGAGACCCACCCTTTCTTGGATGCCCACTTCAATACTGGAACCATGCGTGGAAACCAGTCTTTAAGAGAGTGGTGGCATTTGTCTAGCAGATATTTTCATGGTGACTGCACACTGTGTTGATGAACAATTACTAAACTGCTCTCTGTTGTCTTTTCTCACCCACAGAGCGGAGAAAACAGAAGTCCTCAGCGATGACCTCCTCCAGGTAAATCATTAATCTGACTGGAGAGCTCTGACCAGCTCTTAACACGGCAATGGCTGCATCCGTTCAGTTACTGTCCATGGATCAGTTTTGTTTAAAAATATATCCCGCAGTATTTCAATGGATGTTGAATGAAATAATTTCAAAAGGACAACTGTGTTCATCCTCGGCTATGGCGAGCCTGCTGTTCATCTCCCTGCGCCTGTAGTTTTACCACTTGTAATTTTCTGTTCTCAACACCTGTTAGACTTTTCTTCCTTCCCGGGGAAACTCTGCTCCAACTGTGCATGGAGTTGACTTATCGTGATATTGCTATATGACCGGTATTGGATGAAGAACACCCACCAAAGCAGTGAGCACCTCTGATACCATGCAACATTCAGACTACATTTATTTGGCAGGAAAGAGTCTTATTGAAGCTTAATGAGCAGCAGGACAATGTGCTGACCAAGGCCAAAAGTATGCAAGTTTCCATGCCAGCCAAACAGCAGCTGATACCACTTATTAGAGCCTCCTCTCTTCTCTGGTTAGCTAATCAGTGGGTGCAGCACTTGGTTGAAATTAAGACACGCAAGCTCTGGAAATGCTGACACTTGGTTGACACAAACACTTCTGTCGTAACAATAAGGGCTCAACAAGCTGCACAGAGATCAGTGACGCTGTGTTTTTATATATCTGTCACGTCCGAGGCGGACAGCTGGTTGGAACGAAACATTGGCTGCTCAGCAAAGACATTCCAGGGATGAAGACTGTCTGTCTGTGTTTGAAGGGGAGGTGTCAGAGATGTTAAATCAAGCATTAATCCCTGAGAACCGCCAAGGCCCCAATGCCTGACACCCTTTGTTGTTGTTGTTCTTCTCCGTAGCCACTTTTGTAGCTGGTGCATAAACATGCAAGACATTTAATACCTTCTTTGGTCTCGGGTGTTTAGGTGAAATATGGGAAAAAGTGACAGCTACAACTTAAGAGTTAGACTTTGAGTCAGCACGAGTTGTGTAATGTGGTGGACGAGCAATCAGCGGGGACTTAGGATGCTTTTCACCGAGGGGAGGACTAATATTATGACTGACAATCGATGTTCACTGTTCCTCAAAGACACAATCGTTCTGTTTCTGTCTGGAAGTATGTGAGACTCTTTGCAGTATGCTCCCCACTTCACTGGAAGTGATAAAGGAAAAAGGGAGTAAGGGATGGAGTGTTGGAAATCACTCGACCCCTTAATTCTCAGGATGACTGTCACACTCGAAACAAACACAAAGTGGTTGTCCTCAGCCTTCAGCCTTCTACTTCTAATACACTCCACAAAAAAAGCATTCTTGGTTTTACCAGGACTTTCACAGTGTGCTCTTCTTTTTAACCACTTCCATCTGCAAAGTCTGGGTCAAAAAATGAAAATGAGCATTAAAAAACAACAACATTGGAAGCGCCATCTGAGATTCACTCTGTCTCTTCGTTGGATTCCATGTACATCTCAGGTGTGAGTCCTTATTCTGAGCCCCTGCATCTCAAGACCTTTTTTGTATAAGGTCCATCAGAGTGCCAAAGAGCCACCCAGCATTCTTGGGTCAGCTGTCCGGTAGCAACCAGCTGTTGTTATCACTGTCATATATCCCTCATACAAACAAAGGGTATTTATTTGTTTGGCACTGCATGATTCCGCACTTAATGCGTCATGTTATGTTATTTTTGTTCATTCTGTACTTGTCCAGACATGTTAACATCCTCTCTTAGGAACCAATACACAAACGGAGGCAAACAGACAGACTGTTTGTGACACTCTGTCGGTCTCCTCCCTGTCTGTCCAACTTGGTGTTGGGATTCCCTGCTTTATGACGCATCATGGGATTGACCAAGTGTTGACCTCATCACATAGCGGGAGGAAAAAAACACACCCTGCCTCCTGCCGGGTGGACTTCTTGACGGTGTTGTGTGTCTAACCCCATTTTGTTACAATGAGAGGAAGAAGAATACTCCCAGTGCCATGTAACCCAAACATTTCCAGTTCGCCCACACGGGAACTTCGTCCCACTTAGAGCACGGGGAGGGGAATCCCCTGCTTGTTTTGTACCAGGTACTAACTGGGCTGAGTCTAAGAAGTGTTCCCAGGCCTCCAGTTTATTGAAGTGTGTGTGCTTGCCTGTCTACGCATGTGTTTGGCAAGTTTATATTTGACCCAGCTGTTTTGGGAATGCCGGGGGGCCACCATGGGTCGGGAATGACGTAAAAGGGAAAGGAGGGGACGGGGGCAGTGTTCGGAAGGCCGATATCGGCCGAGGAATTCCTTAGATCCCACTGCATTCTGTTTTTGGAACACAATTGTCTGGTATTTGGTTGATCCTCCCAGTGCATTTGTCTTCCTCCATTTCTGCTCATTTTGCCCTCTAGACCTCAGTGTTCCAATTTTATATTTGGAACATTGTTTGTCCCAACTCTTTAGTACATGTTTGTCCCTTTGAGACACTTGTGGACTCCTCCTTTCTCTTATCCGTTTTGCCTTTTAGTCTTCAAAAAAATATAAAGAATTGCACCTGAAGACACACCTGTTCTGTTTGGAAGCGCTGCATGCAACCTGCTATTGACTTTCTCACAAGCGCTGCCAACTGAAACCAGTTCTTTGCACCGTCAGACTTTTAAGTAGACTTGAACGGTAACTTGCAATCATCACTGCTATTCATGGGCTAGTGACAGCCAGTCTAATGTTGACACTGACTGTCCCAGTCAGACACCTGGCATGACAAGGACAGTGAACAGTCACCCTGCAGAGTTTCAGTTGGCCTCTGTCCTTAAGCCTGAATAGCTGCAGCTCTCATCAATGACAGTATTATATCTCGTCAGGCTAAAAGCACAGAGTGGATCTGTGTAGTTCGGCGAGCAGACAGGAGACCGCCTGTGCAATCCAAAAGGACTTTTAAAACCCAAAGAGCCCCTAGTTCGCGGTCACTGCCCAGTGGCCGTTGCTATAGAGACACTTCCGATGAGTCATGTGTTACAAAGATAACATTCCAGCATTGTTCAGCAGGGACAGACCTTATCAATCATGCATGCACTTTGACCCCCAACTCCCTCAAAGCAGCTACAAATCAAACGTCTGCAAGGAACTGGACCTCATCAGCCATCAACACTGCAGACCCAGTGTAATGATGCTTTATAGAGACACAGTGTGGTTATAAAGACTGCGAACCGTGTGTACTTGTACTGGAATACACACATGCAGGGTGTAGTACTTGGGTTCATCAAAATAGACCTTGTGTTTAGATTTTTTTGAAAGCTACATTTCTACAACCAAATGCTGAACTTTTCATATAACCTGCAGCTCATAAATTGTTGCACCTTGCTGTGGGAAGGTTGATGATGACGTATGACACGTGTAGAGAAGATGTCTGCTAAAGATCCGTTCTTGCATCTCTTGTCTTCTGCACAGATTGAGCGGCGCATGGAGTTGGTGCGTGTGGTGTCCCACAACACACACAAGCGGATGGTGTCGTGTCTACAGGGACACATCGGTGCAGATGCAGAGAAGAGACATGTGAGACATCGAGCTTGTTCCAATGAAACATTTGTCACCTTTTTAAAAAAACTAACCAGATCATTCGACTGTCCCAGGATGTGTAATGACCTTATTTTGTTATATCGCCTACCGCACAATTTTTTTATAGATGTTTTCATTCAAAGTGTCCGTAGTTGGCCTCCGTTCCATGATTTATCTTTTGTGTTTTCTACCCCACACCACCCAAAAACGCACTACAGTCCGTACCACGCCTCTATACAGGAAATGGTCAGGTAAACATAGATTACTTATTTCACCTCTCTGGTTCTCAGCGCCACTCGCTCCGTTTCCCATTCAGACATCTGTCATCTTTACTCACTATGCATGACACTTTGCCTTTGGGATTCTCTGGTTAAAAAAAACAGGATGTTGCCCACTTATAAATGTTTTGCACAGATGTAAACTGTGCAACTATAAAAAAAGAAGAGAAAAAAGAAAGAAAAAAGTGTTGTCGTTTGATAGATGTCTTCCCTAGTTGATGTCTAAAATCTAGTTGATGTCTAAAATCCCTTTAACACCTGTATTTTCCTCCTGTGCTCTGAAAGCTCTCTTCCTCTTCCTGACTGCATTTACTGCTCAATGGAAAGTCCTTGATGATTTTTCCATTGGCTTTAACGTCAAATACTGAAGCTACTGTATAGAATTGGGTACCCTTTGTGCATATTTAGTAGTGTAGTGGTTTATATCGCAATGGAAGTCTAATCATAGTCTGCATCCGTCCCTCTTCCACAGAAAAAGCTCCCTCTGACTGCACTCTCCCAGGCGATGGTGGAAGGCGGGAACCAATTGGGAGAAGACTCCTTGATAGGGTGAGTTTGCGAATGAACGACAGGCCAGATGAACTATTTATCCTCCTTGGCACCTGTTTGTAATGGAGCAGATGCACCCCAGAGAGCCTGACATACGAGGCCACGCACCCAGGGAGCGCAACCTTCCTAGTTTAACAGTTCCCTTATACGAGGTCCAGATCATTCATCGTAACTGAGAGAAACACAGAGCAGACAATTTTTGAGTTGAGGATCTAGAAAGTGAATATGCCCAAAATCTACACAGCAGCCATGTGTCTGTCTGAAAGTAATGAGGAAGGGAAAGTACATCAGATGGTCTGTCAGCCTAGACTGTGTTGTTCTTTTTGTACTTGGCCACTGTGCTCCAGGATTTGGGCAGCTGGAAATAATGACGATTATTGAGTGGGAACAGAGGACGAGCTGGAGCAGATTGCCATCCTTCTGTGATTATTACACTGGATGTCACACCATTCACCTAATAGTGATGGTGTGATAATTGGGCATAAAAACGACTCGGCTGCGACTTTAACACTCTTCTCTCTCTTTGTGCCGATATGTGTGTTCACAGGAAGATGATGGAAGTGTGCGGTGAGGCAGAGAATCGCCTGGCATCAGAATTGATGCAACATGAGCTGCAGATAGAGAAGGACGTTCTGGATCCTCTCAGTCAGCTAGCAGAGGTAAGAGACCTCACACCTTCTGGACATAACGGCAACTCAACACAAGTTAAATATTAGATTCTTATTATATATGAACCGAGCATTTGGGGTTGTTTCTTGTACACCTGCTACAGTTGTTACTCTTAACAAGCTGTTTGGTTTGGAGGGGCCAATACCTCCATTTACAGGTGTCTTGCTTTAGTAACTATCTGCCATTTAAGTGTAAATGTTAATTGTTAGCACTTACTCAACAAACTGAAATAAGAGTAAATGCCAGTTGGAATCAACCTTTACAAACTTGCAACATATTTCCATTATTTACCATTAGAAGGCTAATCAGGAGAGAACATTGTAAGATAGTCATCAATTGTCAGATATTTGTCATTCTAACTTCTCAGGCTCATCCAACCTTTAATTGTTGTGGATATGTTTTGTAGTTGGACATTCCCAACATCCTGAAGCAGAGGAAACAGCTGGCCAAATTGGTGCTGGACTATGATTCTGCCAGAGCAAGGTTTGTCCATCCACCGCTCACTGTCTTTCATCATGTTGTATGCGTTGATCTTTGATGTTGTCAGCTGATGCCTCCGGACCACATTTAAAGGAAACTGGTGAACGGAGCATCAGTTTTTTTAAGACTTGAAACAACATCAGGTTGTCTCGTTTACATTTTCCAATGTTCCTTTGTCCTTCTAAATTCAGATGGTTGCAGGCAACCAAGTCAATAATCTCAGGAACAAACACTCAAGCACTGACGGCCAAGGCTGACCTACTCAAGGAGGAAATGGATGAGGCCATGAACAAAGTGGAGCTTTGCAAGGTAACCATGATTCATGAGTAAAGATGAATCGTGGATCTTTAGAAGGACACCGTATTAGAGTCTTGTTTATCAATATATCAATACGAGAGGGCATTTATGGAGTTAAAGCAACTGGAATGAGATTTTAACAGATGTGTAAACTGGGAAACGAAGGACCACAGTAACCAATGGACTTCCCGAGACCCTTGGGCCCTCTGACCCAGTTTGCCGACGCACACACTGAAAATGCCCCGTCAGCTCAACGTGCGCGTGTGCTTGCATCTATTGAACAGAATCACTGCTGAGTTTTAGTGGCTGCGTGATGCGTCAGGTTTTCTATCCAGGAAGCGCAGAGCCGTGTGTTTCCCCCTGCAAAAGTTTCCCCTCCCGGTCTCATTGAGTCCTGCCAACAGCAGGAGGATTTATGACTCACGTAGTGCACAGACCAGCGGCTTAGCTGACCACTGACGTCTCCCCTTGCACCACCTGAAATACGCATTCAATTGACGCATGACACTGTTGTTCTTTTTGTAAAGCACATTGTGAGACTGTATTAAAATTATGTCTGTCATCTTTTAGTGTTTCACATTTAAATGTAATCTTTCTTCTTCAGGATCAACTCGCTGCAGACATGTACAGTTTCTTCTCAAAAGAAGGGGACTATGCCTGCTACTTTGTAACAGTGAGTACAGCAGCACATTAACAAGCCCAAAGATGTGTGTTTGCGTGATTTTTTTTTATTTTTGTGGGAGAAAGCTCACAGCTGCAGAGCAACTGGGGAGCACAGACTTGGCACAGACATTTTATTCACTTTGCTCGTCTTAGTCGACTCACCCTCATCTATTCCCCCCCCCCCCCCCCCCCCGGTTTCTGTTTGTGTAGCTCTTAGAAGCTCAAGCTGATTACCACAGAAAGTCTCTCACCGTTCTGGAGAATGTCCTGCCAACCATCCAGGCTCAGCAAGGTATGATACATGCAAACATGCCTTTATGCAGACACGACCTATGACCACAAAAACAATATAGCATTGCAAAAAGAAAAGACGTACAAGAAGGCTCTGTACAGTTCATAATACGGAACCTCCAAACGCATTTCCTTGAGAAGGAACCTTTTCCCAAGTGACTACTCATGTTTCTCCTTTAGTTCCTGTGTTGTTTGGTATCCCTTTAAACAAACCTTTTCCTGTTGGGCACAGGAGAAGTGTGAGAAGCTTGCTCGAAGGTGAGCTGCCAAGTACAGTAGTTGCTCGGCGCAGAACCCCGGTCCTATTCACCCTTATTGGCTGGGACATACAACCAGCTCCTGTACCTTTCGATTAAGTCACTCTGGTCTGTTGTTCTAATGTCCAGAAGGCAATTGTCAAAGATCACCATTGAGGCCCAGATTTGAAAGAATAGTCTTTCTGTTTTCTCCGCTCTCCAAAAAGAATACAATTTTACAAATTTTCTCCCTTTTTTTTGGTGTGTTTTTTTTCTTCTGCAACATCCCTTGTGTTTTTTTGGTTTCTGTGTTAAACACAAGTGGTCTAAACCAAATGAGCCTGGTCCCCCAGCATGTGGCGATGACTCACACACTCACACACTCACACACACACTCCCACCACTTCTCACATCACACACACCTGGGTTTTGCAAGCCCTCCCATCTCCTGCCTCCCTGTTCACTAGCATATTAGCTCACACACACACGCATGCACACAGAAAGAGGATTTGAACAGTCACTCCCGCTGATGAGGAGCATGTGGTTATTATTTGACGGCACCCTGTAGGGGGAGTGAGTACTGGTTAGGAACTGGCCTGAGGCAGACGTTTTGACCTAGAAATCTGCCATCCAGACCAGCAACCTGGGCCAGTGCTGATTTTAAGAAATGTTTTTTTTATGTTGCATAACGGCTTGCTAGACGATACAATATATGCAGTAAAGCAAATTAAATTACAGCGTTGCATCACTGCCACCAGTAATTTCTCTTTTTGTATTTAGACTCGTGGACAGAGAAGCCTGCATTTGGCACTGGGCTGGAGGAACACCTGAAAAGGAGTGGAAGGGAGATCGCTCTGCCAATAGAGGCCTGCATCATGATGCTGCTAGAGACGGGCATGAAGGAAGAGGTAAAGAAGTTAAAATGCAGAGAGATGATCCCGGAACAGGACGAGGAAGCCTGCCTTGTTCGTAGCATCCTGCATGATTGTTCTGCAGTATGGATGGAAAGACGCAAGCACAAATTGACACCGCTCATCCTCTTTTGTTAGATGTGTACGATAAGAGACTGAAAAAAGTGAAAAGAAGTGCATTGGTCACGTGGGTGTTAGGAGCAGCATGGGCTCTAAGGGTCGTGATGCTTCTGGACAAAATTGCTTAATTGCTGATTTCATTATTATACATTCTTCCTTGCCAAATTTCCAAGTAGCTCATTGTTTTTGTTTTTATGGTCCCCATATTCACTCAGTTGAGTTTCCGTCACTCTTACCAAGTCTGTTTTCAAGAGCAGCAGTCAGCCGCTCTCAGCCAACCTGCTCTGATAAACGCTCTGCATATTCCCCCCCCCCAAAAAAAGAAAAAAATAACAAAAGCTGCTTGGAAACACAGGGCCTGGTCAGGCTATTTCACTCAGAAGTTTGTTGAGACAAAAACAGAACTCAAAGGAAAGTGAATTTTGGACTTGGATCAATCAATCTGTTTGCTAACACCTTATATAACATAACGTGCTGTGGGTCCTCTGCCCCTTAGTAGCCAAAAAGTGCTGAATGCAAATATGAACGTATATTATGGTCAGATGTAATTTATCAGTAGACGATCATCTTTTAGAGCTTCTTATCTAACGCCAAGCTAGTTCCCTGTACTGAGATTTTGTTTGCTTAACTGGCATCACTGTTCCTTTTTGTTTTCCTTCGCCTGCCATGTCAGTAAAAGAAAAGTGCTGGCATAGCTCATTAAAAGTCACATGGAGCTGTGGCTGTGATTAGCGGCTCCGCTGGTCATTGACATAATTGAAACCAAGCTTTAAACTTGTTTGTTCAACATCTTCAGACACAAGGAAAAAGGCTGATAGACGAACCATAAACAGGGGAAACTCCTTCTTTGTAACGCTGTTCCAAAGAAGCTGTCAGCCATTATGCTGCAGTGAAGATTCATGATATGGTTGCTATGTCCCTCCCCAATACAAATTTAGAATACAATAGAATCTACTTGTCTCCTGTTCATAAATCAGATTATTTTTTTGGCGTGTGTGCGTGTCTGCAAGAAAAAAAGAGTGACTGTGCGAGTTTCAACTGCGAAGCACATTATTTGTCGACCTATATTCATTCCCTGGTGAGTCCAGTCTGTGTCATTCTGGTGTGAAGGTGCCTTTTGTTTAAGTGTCAAAGTAAAGAGCGCGCTGTGCTGCGAGTGGCGGGTGTGTTTGTTTGTCTGCTTGAAGGTTTCATTATGTGCAGCTGGCAGGGGGAGTTTATGTCTTGGATTTATACGGACAGTATCTGTAATTGAGTGTGAGGAAAGTGAGTGTGTAGGCTTCAGAGAAAGCACAGGGTGTCTCATGTGTGTGCACACTGAATGCCTGCCTGTGTCTTTGTTACTTACTGCGGTTTATTTGTCTTCGTGTGTGTGTTTGTGTGTCAGGGTCTGCTCAGAATCGCAGCAGGTGCGTCCAAGCTAAAGAAGCTGAAAGCAGCGCTGGACTGTTCCACGTCACAACTGGAGGAGTTCTACTCTGACCCCCACGCTGTCGCTGGTATGTCCCAAACCAGAGTCATGTTTGAATTTCACCGTTTCCTGGTGTACTACGTGGAACAATTCTCTCATTTCTATTTTGTTAAAATCCAGAAACAAGTAAGGTTGTATTCTAAGGGCAGTTTCAACTTATTTAAATGTGAGTATTTATTTCTATTTTCATGTCATCTCAGAATCTATGAGTCACTTTCTCAAACCTGCCACTTAAAATTTTGAATAGTGTAGGAATTCCCAATAAAGATGTCAGAACTATATTTGATAATGAACTAAATGTATTTCAAAATTCACTAATCATTTTGAAAGATATACTGAAACTTCTCCCAGGTGATGTTGTTGCTTGTAAAAGAGGCTTGAATATTAAAGATATATCTGCGGTTGTGTGGTTTCAGGAGCTCTGAAGTCCTACCTTAGGGAACTCCCTGAACCTCTCATGACGTACCAGCTTTATGATGAATGGATCCAGGCAGCCAGGCAAGTCTCATAACATTATCACTGCGAATATAATGTATCAATACTGAATGGGTCTATCACTGCACAGCAATGAGAAATGATAGGATGATTTATTTTGGGACATTTAGCCATTTAAACTGACCTCATAATGTGCTCTGCTTCCATTTTCTATCTCTCCAGTGTGTCAGACCCAGACAAGAGGCTCCAGGCGCTATGGGTCGTATGTGATACGCTACCAAAGAACAATAAAACCAACCTGAGGTTAGTTGTTTAAAGAAAGGTCATGACGGCAATGCTTTAATTTATTTGTTGTACGAGACACCGTTTACAGTTATGCTCATTAACCGCTGTGTTTCCCTGCAGGTATCTGGTGAAGTTTCTAGCCAAACTGGCGCAGGACAGCGAGGTGAACAAAATGACTCCGAGCAACATCGCCATCGTCTTGGGACCCAACCTGATGTGGGCCAAGACTGAGGGGTGAGCGGGGATTGTGTGTTACTGTGTAAAACAAAGGAAATGTAATGACCTCTGAGAGGCACGCGGGTGGTGAAGAGGATAGCTGGCTAATTTGGCTAATTCCAGCCCTCCATTATGTTATGTCCCCCCAGGAGTCTGGCTGAAATGGCTGCAGCTACCTCTGTGCACGTGGTGGCCATCGTGGAGCCCATCATCCAGCATGCTGACTGGTTCTTTCCTGAGGGTAGGTCATGTGTTCCTTCTGCAGCACTTTCTAATCTGGCCTTTTTTTTCGTAGCCATTCAGGGACTATTTTACACTAGAGATTCATGGTGGATATGATTTGATATTAACTGCCTAGAAATAAAGAAAGAGTCAGCGGTAATCAAGCTCCCAAGGACCAAGATTAAAATCACTGCTGTGTCTGGCTCAAACTGTGGTTTGCACTTTGGAGGTCAGCCCTAAGGCTACAATGAAAACGTAGAAAAACAGATGTCATATATTCCCCTTAAATCAGTTGGTTAGAATAAGTCAGTCAAGTGCCAGTATGTTGAGCAATCACTTTTTAATATATGTTCCTTAAATTACATTTGTTTGTCACCACCATTATTGGATAAAGACTATAACTATTATTATACAAAAATGGGGGTACTCTTCGTTTCCTATGGACCGCTATTCACACCCTCACTTCTTTGGTTCTAACATTTGGCGTTATTGCCATGGTTTATCTCGCAGGCTAATCAAAGCAAAGATGAAGCTGGTTACGAGCATCCGTCAAGATCGGGACTTCCTCCCCAGTTTTAACTTTAGTTGTCTGTAACCGGTTGTCTTGTCCCCTCTGTTTCCTATAGATGTGGAGTTCAATGTGTCCGGCATGTTTGCGATGCCTACACCAGCGTCCAACCACAACAATCACCTCGATTATGACAGCGGCACCATTGAGAGGAAGAGGCCCGGCAGCATGGTGGGACCAGAGAACGACACGGCGCGCAAAGACAAGTAATCCACCTGCAGTTGCTTAGTACCCGTTACTAGAAACCGCTTCTCTTTTAATTTTGCCTTTTTTAATCCAGCTGCTTTTTCTGATCCCTGTCTTTTGCTTCTAAAACATCATGGGGTCGATTTGATATAATCCTTTTTAAATATGCTCCTCAACACAGTTCTAAAAAAAAAAAAAGAAAGTGCTTTGGGGTTGTGGTAATTAACTCTCCTGTTTCTAATCTAAGACTTTTTGATCAAAGCTTTGGTGTTTTTGTGTTTCTCCGACACTGTCTCCCTGCTCTCCCTGTGTAGCACCCCTAACAAGTACTCGGACCACACCCTTCGTAGAGGCAGTAACACCTTAGGTAGAAAGCAGCACACTTCGCCCGCCTTCCAGCCTCCTTTACCCCCCGTGGAGGCTCCGGGCCATGCGGCCGCGCAGGCCCCCTCGCCTGAGCCCCAGCCACAAACTCAATCAGGGGGTTCAGGGCCTGACGCTTCCCAGCAAAGCTTGGCGCAGAGTCTAGCCGCGCTCGCGGCCGCTCAGCAGCTTCTAGTCCAGCACACAGAGGAGCTCAGGTAAGGGCTGCCTCTCTGCATCTCTGCTGCAGGTAGAGAACGACGCTGCATGCCGTACAGACACACATGCTTTTACACTTTCAGAGTTTATATTACGGGAAGACATTAGTGCCTCTGAGAGGTCGGTCTGATGGGCATCTTGAAGTACGGTGGATTTGGATCAATAATGCATGCCTCACAGACGTCTCCTCTCTTGGTCCCTATGGTCCAGCTTGTTGTTTCTCTTTCAAAACCACAAGTTGTCTTACACCACCACCAGTCCCAGCTATGCAGACTTGTCTGACTTCAGCCCACAGACGCAGCACAACAACGGCTGCTGTCATTCCGCTAGCATTCACTCTCAGGGCCTCTTGACTTCCCATCCCTCTGCTTTCCTCCACGAATCACTGGAATCAGCAGGAACCTCACACTAACTGGCCCAAACTGCCTCGGAAAGCCTGGATATTAGTGCCTGTTATGCAATGTCTGAAGGGTGTCTTTGATTTAGCTGCTGAAAGGACAACCTTCATGTGCAGACAGATTGGACTATTCAGTTCAGCATTCTTTTGGTCCTACAGACTATGTTGGGAAGGCACGTTTAGATGAGACACCCAGACTAGAGTTGTGAGGTTTATCAATGTACTGTAACAAAATACAACACACATAAGTGGATGCTGGTGTATAAGCATGCAAAAAACAGAACTTCAGAAAGTAGTAGTGTGCAGGTTTATAAGACTTTTTTCCCCCCTTCGTCTCTAAAGTCACCCAAAGCAACGTGACCCCACGCCTGCCCCAACGCCTCTGTTCCAGAGGAATGGCTCTGGAGGAGGGGGACACGCTGCAGGGCAGCTGGGCACTGGGAGCCCCGGGGCCGGATCCATGGGGCCCAGTCCGCATATGATGCGTAGAGGTAAGAGTCTGTGTGATGATCTGGTTCAGGTCATAGGAAGCGTGAAGGCTTGATTGCTAATATATCCTTTGAGTTGATCTCAGATGTTCTGCTTTACACTGCTCTTACTGCTAAAACCTGCACAGCTAGTCCAGCATGTAGCTGCCAGACCACTTAAATTTGGGATGCTCTTGCTTCCTTTAAAATATATACGATAGCCTACGTTTATAGACTCATACAACCTTATGAACTCAACAGTTTATCCTTGTTTTGAGATATGTTGTGATTCTTAAGTTCAGACAGAAGCCGAAGGTAGACCAAACAAACAGTGAAACTGTTTATTTTATTATTTATTGATTCACATTTTTGTCCTCTTTAGTTTTTATACATGTTTTTGTACGAATTGAAGAAACAAGAAGTGTTAATTAGTATTTCTTAAAATGTCCTGTATCTCTGCTTTTATTGCTGGCTTCAATTCAATTGTCTTATTGTAAAAAAGAAAAAAATGGTATTCTTTAAATTGTTCAGCAGAAACAATTGCACTCATTCCCCTCTTTTTAGGTTTTTATACATTTTTCTGCTGAAAGTATTGATATTACAGTGCTTTGTAGGGAGCTTTGTATGTAAAGCAACGTGTCTGAGCATATAACTTCTGATAACATTTACAGAAGAGCGTAGCACGTATACTGTCAGATTTATATCTTTGTTTTTCTTTTCTCCTAATAACCACAATATTTGCCATCAAATTGCAGGTAACAAGAAGCAGGCTCCCGCCCCTCCCAAACCAATGAACCCTCCACCCAGCCAGCCTTGTAATTCAGTGAGCCACGCCCCCTCCTCGGGCTCCTCCCAGTCCCTCAGCCCCACTCCCAGATCCTTGTCCAGCCACTCGCCCACCTCTCCCACCTTACAGCCCTGTGCCACGCCCAGACGCCACTCCAGCAACCAGCCCCCGATCCAAGCACCCAGCCATCCACCCCCAGAGCCCCCGTCACAGGCCAGTCCTCCGACACAGCCCGCATCCCTCGGCCGGCCCGGTGGGGACCAGCAGAGCTCGGACCTCTCACCTCCAGGCACCCCGACCCCTCCAGACACCCCTCCGCCTTCCGCTAGCCAGGACGTAGCGCCACCGTCCCCGTCTCCCTACCAGTCGGGCTCCCTTCCCCGGCCACGACCCGTCCCCAAACCCCGGAACAGACCCAGCATCCCACCGCCCCCCCAGCCCACTGCACTCGCCAGTGACTCCAATGGGATCTGTGCCACTGCTTACAAGATGATAGGTGGGTGGAGTCTCATGTAGTTAATCTATCTCGACTTTTACCATTTACTCACTGCTGAACACTAATGTGCTCTCTTTCTAACACTGTTGCATTGTATAACCTCCACAGGTTAAAGAGGCACTTTTGAGAGGTTTGTTGTTATTAACCTTTTCATTAGCAGCACACCTAGAACGGCATTGCCTGCTGCCTCCATCAGATATCATGTACCCACTGAAGCCCTGATGCACGACTGTCACACTGTGTATCACAGTGCTGGATGGCTATTTCGCTAATTCTCCAGCGTGGGTCCATTAAACCTCAGAAAAAAGGGGATGCAATGAGTGACATAAGTGTCTTTTGACATTTCTTTTTAACACCAGGAATGGGGGCTTCAGTTGAGCCAAAATAAAAGACCACCATATGCAGTATGACATGTCTTCCATCAGGGCTATCATTTATCATGAGTCACTCATCGTCATTCACAGCCACTGAAATGTTGTATCATTAGTAACACCTCAGGGGTTTGGAGCTGAGGCCAAATCCAGGTTTCACCTGCAGAACTGAATTTACCAATTTCGCATTTTCACCCCCCCAACTGTCAGCGGGTAGATTCTGTTCTGTTTTATGCCTCCACGCCGGCAGCAGCCGCGGCCGGACGCATTATGTTTTGTTTTGTCCATCTGTATGCATGCATGTCTGCATGTCTGCCAGTCTATCTGTCGCATCCTTGCGAATGCGATATCTCAGGACCGCCATGTGGGAGTTTCCTCAAATTCGGTTCTGACGTCCCATTGGACTGATGAGGATTCGTTGGTCAAAGGCCACTGGGTCCTCACATCTGTCCC
Organism: Myoxocephalus aenaeus; assembly: GCA_038501785.1. Classification (NCBI taxonomy): domain Eukaryota; kingdom Metazoa; phylum Chordata; class Actinopteri; order Perciformes; family Cottidae; genus Myoxocephalus; species Myoxocephalus aenaeus. Next base: position 827,404 of record JBAMJR010000278.1, on the reverse strand, counting down.
GTCCTTTGAAAGCAATATCTCAGGAACGCCTGGTGGGAATTTCAGAGCATCTGACACATACATCTGTTTAGACTCGAGGATGAACTGAGAAATACTGTACGGCTGTCAAGTGTCTGTCAAAATTGGCCAAAATTGACGTCCAAATATTAATTCTTAAAAAAACACAGGTTTGAACTATTTGAATATCTATTTATTTCTGCGAGCGTAGCAGCCCTGCGCAGTGCACCGTTTCGAGCTGAACTTACTTGCGTAAATAAGATGGCAGCTGGCTGGAGGGACATCGTTTTATGATATACTATACTATGATATTTTTTTATGACATACTATATCATGACATTCTTTATGGCTTTTTTATGACATACTATATAGTATGTCATAAAATTATTCTATGATAGATTTCCTTACTTGCTATTTTAGGACTTAATTACACTGACATTTTTATGGCATATTCAATAACATATTATACTTTTATGGCATTTTCTATGGTGACCTACATTTGACATACTGTACAAAGGCATTTTTTTTTATGACATACTACATTATGCCTTTTTACGAATTTTTTTTTAAATATATAAATATCATGAATATATTTTAACCATGACATTTTTGATGGCTTACAAACTTGTTTTATTCTACATATTATACTTATACTTATACTTATATAAAACATGTTATGGCATACATTCAATGTTTTTTACTAAACTAAATTATGACATTTTATGACCTACTACACTGACTTTTATGACGGCATAATAAACTATGACATTTCTTATGACATATACTATGACGTTTTTTATGGCATACTGTCATAAATTACTATGAGAAATACTATACTGTGGCGTTAGTTTACTTCACTTCCTTTACTCTTCACACGGAGGCATACAACTACAAATCAGTCATTCTAGTTCATGAATATTAACCCAGTTCATAATGATAATGGAACCAGTGTCAATCTGCAAGTGTGACTCTACATGCACGCTCTCATTAATATCCCAGCTGAAGATGACACGCATGCTCAGTACAATCAGCTCCATCTCACATACACGTGCAAAGTTTTAGCTCTCAGAAACTTTTTCTCCACAGTTGTGATCCCACAGCTGAGGAAGTGGAAACGCTTCACAACACTTCACATTTTGCTGCTTTTAGTGTCTGGTGGAACAGCGCCACCTGCTGGCCGAGAATCCGCCCCGACCGCGCTGCTGTTCCTCTGCTGAGCCCCCGCTGCTGTCTTAAGCTATGGAAAATATTACACGGCTGCATTGATGGCATAATTGCAACCGCTTTAAATGTTTTCATACTCCAGGGACGAAGCTCCACATGTTTGTGATTATGGCCACTGTTCATCTGATGTGGGCGTCAACGGTGCATTTATCTTTTTGAGGATGTTTATGTAACCATTATGTTTCACCATGAGAACAAACTGTTACTGATCTAGTAGATTTAATTATATGCATTTGTTATTATGTAAAGATTATGTGTTCCTTTTGCACCATAAAAGTCTTTAGAGCAGCATAAAAAACATGTTTACGATGGTTGTCATCATTAGTTTTCTTAGCTGTCTCCCCGATGTGACTTACTTTCTCCCCCCTCATCCTCTCTCTTGCTCTCTAGACCCGGTGATGTCTTTCAAAGGGCTGAGTCGAGCTTTGGTCCCCGAGTTCGCTGTAGACCAGCATCCAGCGACGTCTTCCTCCTCCTCCTCCTCCTCCTCCTCCTCCTTCTTCTGCCTGTCTCCTCCAAAAGACTGTGACCTGGACTCTGAGAGCACGGTCCTATGAGGAGGAGACGATGACGCGCTCCGGTCCAGCACCCCAACGCGCCTCCTCATCGTACACACACCTCATGTAGTCCATTTGTGTTTTCGTCCCGGCCCATATCTGCAGCCCTCCTCTGCCGTCTTGTTCTCCCAGTCCAGCCAGTATGAAGGACTTTACTGGGACATAGTGCCCCTTCTGGCGACCTCTGTGGAGGCCCACAGCTCCTGGTAGACGATGGCTATGATGGTCGATTACGTTGACGAGAACAGGCTGATTATGTCACTGTCTGTTTCATTCTCAGCTTTTTAACCGGGAACCAATTTGATAATAAATTTAAAAAAATGTTAAGCAAAAATATATATATATATAATTTAAAAAAGTTACTTCGTTATGTTTTGGGAAATTGTAATTTTTCTGTATTTTTGGACATTTTATAGACCAAATAATTGGAAACATAATGAGCAGATGAATCCCCATAATGGACCACACCACCACCACAACCTCCTTCAGGTAGCTCTCATTTCCAGTCCAACTGTTAAAGCTGTTACTGGCCATTCTTTACTTCCAGTCCTCTCGACCTCCACAACGGCGCCAGATGAGGTCACGAGGAGACTTAGTGACACAAAGCCTCTACTGTGTAATGCAACACCGTTATCTTTTTACTGCGCAATTTTACCGACAATCATACAGCAGAGGGCCGCTGATTATGACATCAGGCAACTGTGTCAATGATGAGCAATACAAAGCATGGGTACTGACCCGGGGAAGGTTCAAATGTGGACTGGCGAGACTCGCTTGGAATTTGGTGTGAGGATTTGTATTTTTTTATGTTTAAAAGAATGGCCTTAGAACGAGCAATTGAAAAATAGGTATTTCTGTAGCACGGGGGGAGGGGAGAAGTCAGCAGGTGATGTAGAAACCAAATCTGTTTTAAGTGTAGCTGGTGACTGCAGGTTTCCAGTCGTCTCAAACACTTGATTTTTGTATGGAAACCCCCGTCCTATGTTGTTCCCTCCCCTGTATTTATTTACCGATCTAAAAACACATTCCCTGTGGCTTGACGTAATTAATGCAGTCTCTAAATGTAAATCATGCCTTATGGGTTCCTCCCAGAACATGTAATACGCATTAAATATTTACTGTATGGAGGAAATACTACAGTATTTCCAAGAAGCCGTCTTGGCAACAAGTACGTTTCAGGGACGTAAGGAAGGTAATTTGACCCTCTGCAATAGAAGTCTTGTATTGTTCCACAAAAGGTGTGTATTTAAATGTGTTTTGGTTGATTTCTTTGAGTTTTACGAGCAGAAGTAGCAGGTTTAAACAGCCGCCCAGCCTGAACAGTCAGTATTTTGCCTTTCTGTTAAAACGCAACTGGCTGCGTGTGAGCGAATGTAGTGAAAGGACAATTCTTCCCAGCCTGAACAGAAAAATGCATGATGTTGCACTTGAGTGCAGGCCAATGAGTGGTTTCCTAGTGAACTGGTTGAGAGGATTTTTTTATTATTATTATTATTATTATTTTGCCGTCTTTCCCACTGAGCTGAGAGCATGCTGCACTGCGATCAGTAATGAATTGGTGTTAGACTAAAAATGCTTTTGTTGTATTTTCTGTGCAAGTTTTGCTTTTAAGGCCTCAGATGTGAAGCGTTAGTGAGGCTCCCAGAGAGCTGACCCGATATGGTACCAATGGAGAACGTCTTGGATGCCGCAGGTGCCCTGAAACCCTTTTGTTCTGTTTCTCAGAGACGACCGAGCATTTTAATCCACTCCCCTCTCTGCTCCTGAACCTCGCTGCCTTATCCCCCCGGTGTGTTGAGGAAGCCCGGCATCCCAAAGCTCTAAGACGAACAGCTAGAATTGATAACGCTGCATTTTAAGCTCCATAGTTTTGTATGTATGCCGTCTGGTGAGCTTAAATATGGAATAATACATGGCATATGTATGCTTGGTTATACACCTTTCCAAAGAAAAATAAAGTATATGAAGAAACTATTTAAATCTCCGGATGGTAAAAGTGTTTGTATACAACCAATAACAGCAGTTTTTTTCTTTCAAATGTGATATTTCTTTATAACATATCCTTCATTTGAAAGCGTTGAACAAAACGTAAACGTTAAACATGAGCAACTCTCCGATGAAAACATATGAAACGATTATAAAATGGAGCCGGCAGGCAACCAATAAATAAATCAACTAGACCAACAGAACTGTATTTACTTTAAACCTAAATCTATCCAGGGAGGGAAATGCTACCAGCTGCACATCTTCACACATTAACTGCACCAACATGCAATTGATTTGGACAAGACACACTGTTACCACACTATAGCAGCTAGGATTGCATTTTACGAGATCAGTCGCCTCGTAAGCCCGACTGAAGCTGCACATGAAGAATAAATAACATGATGCATTTCCAGATGACACTCTTGAATAAGAAAAATAAACTAAGACACACCAAAAAAAAAAATTAAAATGATGAGCGGTGCATAGCAAAAACTGTAAATGTACACTCAATAGTTCTTCAACATAATTACAACACAGCTACAGGTATTCTGTACGTTAGATGAGTCATGGCGACCAGAAAAGCAGGAAACTACCAATTACAGTTTTTTTCCACATGCGCATTTGACTTTCATCCATTCAACAGCCTGTTGAACCCCGGCCGTGTTCACCAACACTCAAGAGCCTCGTCACAACGAAGCTGCCGTTCACCTGTCTGTCCTGAAGAGAACGCCTTCTACGAAACGGATGTTTTTTGAGCCAGATTTCACCGTGTGCTGATGTAGTTAGTGTTGCCTCACTGTGGAAGGTGTTCTGAATAATGTTTGGCAAATAAATGTTATTGAATGAATTTTCGAGTCCATGCAGGCGAAATCGCAACGCTGATGACAAAACATTCCCCACCTGATCGGACAGATTTCTGTGGCTGCTTCACGATTGAGTCCAGTCGGCATGTGATCACTGGAGTCTAAAAGGTCAACTATAAAAGGTGGATGACCTCATATGTCTAAGCCAGTGAAGCCCACTGGTTTTACTGGTTACCAGTATGGTGGCTAATGTGATTTTTCTTCTTCTATAAACATGCGTTATTGTCATTTACGCTGAAAATGATGCAGGCCAAGTGAGGCCATAAGAATTTAAATTCTAGAAGCAACTTCAGAGACGATTGTGAAGTTGAATCACTCCTGAATACTTCCTGTTGAGTTGAAATACCACTGAATTTGGAATTATTTCAAAGATACAATCTATTTGAAATTATTAAACTACACTTGTGAATCACCTTGCTTCTAGATAACCTTGCGTCGTCAGTCTACATCTACGCTTAATCTTTACAATTTTCAAATATGATCCGATAGAAAATATAAACTTTATATTGTCATGTATTAAACAGCAAGTAATCTAAATATCCAGACCAGTTGTTGTTATTACTTACATCTCATTGTAATGCAGCATCAAGATGCACTGGAGCCATCAAATTGTGCATTAATGGTTTCCCTAATGTACCTTTTTTACTATCTACTATGTAATGTTTTTATTAAAGATGTAAATAATGTAAAGACTGGTTTGAGTCATCAGTGTGCGGTGAGTTCCTGTTGACACCTGAAATAACAGTAAAACAGCGCGCGGAGCACTCGGTAGCTGTTGTGCTTATCTACAGATAAATACAGTGTGTTCTCATTCTGTTTGCTAAAGCAGACGTGGTCTCTGTTCCCGTTGGGGTGAGTGTCTCTGTGTGTGATCTTGGCACTTTGGTTGTGGAGAGCAGAGTGAAATCAGAGCCGACCGGCCTGTCGATTTGGCCGGACGTCTGCACGCTTTTCTTCCTTCACCAGGCCAGAGGGGAAGACAGCCTGGGACTTCTGGGGTTTTCTGGAGTCTGGGTTTCAGTGAGGGCTCTCTGCAAGACAAAACCCATAATTGCATGGGATTTATACTCTTTTCAACATATTATTTTTCAGATTTTGAGCACAGTTGATTATTCCACAGACGGCATCACTTCGCAGCTTAATCAATTTATAGCTGGCATGTCATTAAAAACATAGTATGGTATGCAATATAAATGTCAACATAAATTCATAGTATGGTAAGCCATAATGATAAATAAGTCATTGTATAGTATGTTGTAAACAAATATACAACATACAGTTGTTTCAGTTAAAAATAATCTTATAAATACATATTTTCCCTGATGCTTATAGGCCCGGCAAGAAACCCTGAATTGTCATTAAAAAAAATCATAGTGTAGTATAAAAATGTTGAAAAAAATGTTGTACGATATCATAGTTTAGTATGTCAGAAATTCCATTAAAAAAGTCATAATATAGTATGCCATTAAAATGATGAATAAAGGTCATAGCGGGCTGCTGTCAGTCTGTGGACCACCAGCTGAACTCCTCATTGTTCTGGAGGTCTGTCAAACACCTGCTGCATATATTAAAATATGAGTCTAATATATCCTCGCTGCTTCTATCGACACAGCTGAAGAGAACGGTACAGTTTATTAGCTCACCTCAAACTTGCACATGAACTCGGCAAAGAGGCCGAAGAAGGACTCTGTGTTGGCGGACTTGCTGTCCTCTCCGAAGAAGGAAGCCACCTTGGAGAACTCCTCCATCGCTTGGGTCTGCAGAGACTCCAGAGACTGGATGGCAGGATGGCTGTTCTCCAAAAAGCTCTGTGGGTGCAAAGAGTCACACAATTAAAGAGCGCAGATGTACTTGTCAAGAGGAGTTCTACTCAGCCTGTGAAAACCGTATAATGTCTTCTATGGCCCGTTTTATACAAACTAGAGGTGGTGGAAAGATGTGTGTACCCTGCATGGAGATCTAACAAAAGATGTAAGGGAACTGCATTATGGGAAATGGAGTATCCAGTGTTTTGGGGCTTATACTAGGCAATAAAAGTCAGGATACATTGGCCGGTTTCCTTCATTCTTATGATTCTTTTTCAAATACATCTCTCGTGATTCCCAGAACACCAAATGTTAAAAATGCATCCATCATGTGCTGAACTGTACTTACTTAAGTCTGTAATTTACAAAACAAACTTGTTTCAGGATGTTTAAGAGTCCAATGATGGCTTTTACATCCTGACAAAAATATAGTTTCAAAATCATTTTCATTATTTGGCATGAAAATGATCCAAAGATATAAAAATAGTTAAGACATTGTGGCATATACACTTTCTGAGAGTTCAATGAGAAACATCACAGCAGTCTCATTTTCTTCTGTTAAATATGTAGAGTCCATGACGTAGCATATGTACTACTTTACGTTTTATGTGTATATATTTAAAGCAGTTGGCGTACGCTCATGACGGAGGCAAAGTGGTCCTCGGAGGTGGGAGGGATCTTCAGACAGGCCTTCCTGATGTCCAGGATGGTGGAGCCAAGGTCACTCAGCTCTGCTGTGATGGCCCTCTGGTTCACTGAACACAGGGACATGGACATATGAGGTCACGAGTTACCAAAACAGTAGCCGTTATTAACACCCTACATTCATTATTGTAAAACCGCAGCAAGAAACTGGACAAATCCGTTTGAATAACCAGGTTATTATAAAGACATGCAACAGTCATTTGAACAAACAGCATAAATCACCAGGACATTGGACGCTTTTAGTTCAGTGTGCCTGCCCTGCTATGGACATTAGCATTTCACTGCATTTAGCTGCTAAATGATTCTTTTGAAAGGAGAAGCAGAGTTAAAGAGCGCTGCAGCTGTAACACCAGCGTACCCTTGGCTGCCAGAGGCACTGTTGTGAGGTCTCTGGAAAAGTTGAGCAGCTCAGGGAAGTGTTGGCACAGAGACTTGGCCAGAATGTGGAGGAAGGTGGATTTCCCGTCTACCGTTTTGGTTGTGCTTAGCTACGAGATAGAAAGAAAGGAATGAATGACCCCCAATAAAAAACCAAAGTGAAGATAAACGTAACGTGGCTGAAGTTACTGCTGGACCTCGGTGAGGAAGTTGATCTTAAAACTAGTCGTCTTGTGGCTCTTGGGCTGGCCGTTGTTTAGGTAATTCCCCATTGCGAGTACAAACTGTGGGCAAAAGAAAACAACGTAATGACCACAATTAATGTAAAACTGGATGGCTTCACATTCTTTTTCCCTTCTTTTTACCTCCAGGATTTTGGCAAGTTTCTTGCTGCTCTTCAGCTCCACTGAGGCCTTGTAGATGTAATCGTACGCGACCTTCATCTCCTCCGTCCTCTCCTGCAGGGTGGTCTTGAAGTGGAGGCTTCGCAGACGGGTTTTATACTCGGGCACCATCAGCATCTGGAACCCACAAAACAATCATTCACTGGAAATCGTTCCGTCTTGATTGGTCCAACTTGGGCTGGGTGTTCTTTGCTTGCGTACCTGGAAAATGAACTGGTCGGGATCACTCAGTTTGGCCGGGTCCTGTTCAAACTGCTCGTACTGTTTGACCTCTTCGTCGTCCGGCGCGTAGAGCAGCAGCTGCTTGATGTGAGCGGGCTCCAGCCGGTCGGTGGTCATGTTCATCAAGACCTCACGCAGCTCGCTGGCGGAGAGCTTCAGGTGGGCGATGAGGATGGCTGCAGAGGAGGAGGAAGATGAGGAGGTATTGTGAAGAGGATCAACATGTTTCCAACCAAACCTTTCATCCCCATCGGATGATGTGTAATTTTCCATCATGTATTACTCACATTTCTCACTAGGTTTCTGTGGTGTCAGATTTATTATTAAATCCCAAATCCCACGATAAAGCTGGCAATTAACAGTAAAAAACTAACTTGTAATACAGGTTTCATCCACAGTATAATTTAGTTTAGTCTACATAATGTAACAGGGCCACATCTGCTGGTCTTCAATAGAGACTTTGATGCTTATTGTCCAAAATTTGATTTCAATTTCACTTTTTCATTTGTTGTATACAGTATGTTATTTGCACATGCATCCAAGGCAGTTAAGATATTATCAAGATGTACCACTTGTATACAAAACTCTTACAGAAACCAAAGTAAATTGAATAAAATTAGCTTTTCACTTGTATTGAACCGTTTAGCCTTTTTTTCAGCGCATGATGTTTTTTACTCAATTTATTAGAATGGTCTAATGCTGTAAACACATTTTCATCAATACAGTGTCGGCTGTGGTTATTTGCTCAAAGAGGATACAAAAAGAATTGCAGATCTCATTTTCTTCTTTGAGCTCAGTTTAAGGATTGATTTATCAATCCTGGATGACCTTATCTTGGATAAGTGCGCTTATTTTGAAATAAGGTTAAATGAGTAGAGCATTTAAACTGTCTTCAGTATTTCTATGATTTGAGTGCTGATCGTGTGACAACTGTACCCTCTTATTTTGAAATTAAGGCAAAATGGCTTGAGTTGAGAGCATGAACAGCATTTATGAGTGTGTGATTGAAGTAAAATAAGGGAGGTGTGTTGGGAAGCCACCCAGCATGCATTGGGGCAATAGATTCAACGTAACAACACAAGTGTCATTTCATGTGTTCCTGCATTTGGTGTTCTTTTGTTTTACATTGTGCTTCACAACATTCCCACACTTTCATTACTGTCTCACACCTAGAAACTACCTGTGAATGCGATCAGGCTCTGAGTGATGTTGGTGTGTGATCATGTTCAGAGAGAGCCCGGCACTTTTTAATGAGCTATGAAGAAACAGTTCATTATTATTATTAATCATAAAGTGGAACCTGTTGTTTTTGGATCACCAAGTGAAGACACATTTTCATCATGAGAACATGGACATTTATTCTCTTAATCACAAGAATGAGAGGATGACGGCAGTCAGTATCGTGGCAGCGCTCTTAATATGGAATAAAGGAAACACGGCAGCAAGAAAGACATCTTACAGAAACTAATACAGCAGGTCAACAGTAACACAAAGTACAAGATTATTGACAGTTAGCTGGATCATGATCAATAACTCCATAAATTAACTCATTTACAGATACAAATGGCTCTCTTTGTTAGATTTATGATGGAAGAGAGTTAATACTAATTGTGATTTTAGATGAGAACATGCAGGTTATTGAGAAATCATTATGATCTGATGATGAGCTGTAATTTTTTCACAATAAAAAGGGTTACCTATACATGATCAAATATACAGAAATATAATAAAAAATACACAACAAAATATAGTTTGAAATAGTGTGAGCAAAAAATACATGAACTCAACTGAAAGATTCTGACTGTTACAAATGGAATTTGGCATTTGAATTTGAAAACGTGGCAAATTATTAACTGCAGAAAGATGAGGAATTGTGCAATCAAAGCCGTTTTTACTAAGGTTTCATGTTAATAGCATGCTTTTCATTATCACCAAAAGTCTCTTTCATGTTCAATTGGAACCTTCACCGATCATGCACCAACATCACTCGTAGGTTAACTGGTAACATCGAACTGTTTAACAGTGATGAAAGTGTGGAAACATTGTGCAGCACAATGGAGAAGATAATAAACACCAGTAACAACGCAGAAACACACAAAAAATATTTATTGCCCCAGTACATGCCGGACGTTTTCCCAACACACCTACCTCATCGAACTGCAAGTCATATTAACACGGAGCAGGTTTTCCTTTTCAAAATAAGAGCGCTTATTGACGAGAACTCCATGATTAACAACTTCATCCTCAAAATGAACTCAAAGAACCGAAGATTGTATGAAAATTAAGAAGATAATTAAAGCCTGGTAACAGCATGTTAGCCTGAACTAGTTAAGACACATTTAAAGAACAACATACTGCAATAAAAATAAAAAACTCCTCAGTCAAGACAGAACAATGACAAATAACCTTATTTTTTAACACAGTGCATCAAATTCAAACCTGCAGTCTTTTAGTAGTGATAAACATAATATAATGTCTGTTTACTGCTCCGTCATTTACATTAGGTCATAGGTTTTCATCCACATCACACTACAATGTGTTTTTCTGTACAGAAAAGCTTTGTGGGACAAAGCTAATCGTATCTTCACCACAGACCTATGAGTGTAACCTGACCTGGAAATTGCATAGTGTTTGTAAATTTCCCAAACTGACAAAAGAAAGTCTCACTTTTATTGGGTAACAGAGGCCGTTATTGTTGTTGTTGTTGGATGTCTCTCCTGACATGCTGCACTACACTGATGTAACCTCACATTATCCAGTATGACAACTGTTGTCCTTTTCATTGACATTAAGAATGTCGTGAGACCCGACACTGAGGACAGGGTCTGCATGTTTTTGAAAAACAATGTTTCTACGTCTCACTTGTGTGAAAAGTTAAGTGAATGCATTTTACTTGCCATCACTTGCAGTCATAAAACAAAGTGAAGTGCAGCAAGTCAATGGAGAAAATCCATCTCAGTGTTTTGCATTTTAACCAATTCCAAACCAATCCCCCCCTAGGGGGGGAAACTGAGCGATTGTTATATAAAAACTGTAAATCATAGCTTGTTTTATGGAGAAAAAAACTTTTCTCTGTACTAAACCCTCTCTAACTCTGATCTGCTTCTTTTTATCAAAGTCAACCTTTGCAGAGAGAATGTTCACATATTGTGCTATGATTTGGGTTAGCGTTGGACCTTACAGCTGCATCATTTCAAAGAAATAATCATCCTGAAAGTGTTTTTTTTCTAGGCAGACCTGAAACCTTTTCATTTTTGCTGTGTGTCATCTTCATTTACTCTTAACCAGTAACATATAGATTGATATTTATACATCTGAACAAAATCTCACATGTGTAGCCTTTTATTATAACACCAAAATTATTTAAATAGCCCTAGTGGTTGCAGAGATACACCTTTTTTAGTTTGGGTATGCAATTTTCGAGCAGAGGCCTATGAATAGGTTGGTTTTTAAAAGGGATAATATTGAGTCTTTTCGGCGATTTGAAGCGATCGTAAAATACGGTTACATATGTGATTTTGCCGCCGTCTCACGAACTGGAAACACGACCTTTCAGGTGTGACGGTCGGCCTTGTTTTTATGGTACTCACAGGCGTTGTAGGCTTTCTTGTGAGACAGAATCTCCACCACGTCTTTCTTTTTAAAGTTCTCTGGCAAGAAGGCTGGCTCTGGAGGAGACACTGATAATATTAACAACAGTGTGAGGATGTGTTCTCCAGGCACCAGGGGGTCAACACACACACGCACACACACACACGCACACACACACACACAGACACACACACACAGACACACACACACACGCACAGACACACAGTGGCTAGAAGTGGCAGGTTGATGGGTTAATAACACAGCTCTGCTTTGTGTCACTAGAAGCCAACATGTCTGGAGGTCTATAATAAGTAATAGTACGTTGAGTGTGTTTCCTTTGGCAGAGCTGTGTTATTACTGCGTTATTACGGATCTCTGTCAACACGGGAGAGGAGTGGGCCGTTATGGTGCCTTATGGAGAATGATTTGATGAACAGGTGAATGGAGCGGCTCCAAAACAGGTTATGCAGAACATCATAACTGTGAAGGTACAAACAAAACAGGAGACGTCAATAGATACAACACATATTTACTTTCACTGTAAACGGGTTCCTCTGCTAATTAATTGGATTATCACTGAGTGACAGTAAGCATAATGTATATAAATATATGACGGTGACAGTGCAGTATGAGAACGGGTGACCACGAGTACACAACGACTTACTGGATCGGCGTTGAGTCCCGAAGTGCAGATCGAGGTCCAAGTACTTCACCATGTCAGTGAGCTTGTCGTAGTCTGAGTCCTCCCCGAGCTAAACATAGACACAAGGACACAGTCTGAGGACACAGGGAAGGCTTTATTTATTTTACACAATTTTCTTTCCAATCTGATAGGGTTGTAAAGCGAGCCCAAAGATCCACCATGTAATGTATTCTATTTACAAATACAAGATTAGTGCTTCCATGCTGCCATGACTCATCAGAGACACCACAGACAAGATGAGTAGGTCTTTCCAAATATGAGAAGAGGAATGTAGGAGTGACAAAATTCACAGCCAATGTGCGAAGATTCACACGTAATCTTACTGTATTTACTGTATCTGAGCTTTCAGACAGAGCCAATAAAATTCGCTTTTCTTTTCTTTTTTTCATCACACATTATCAAAGACTAATGTAATGACTCACCTGACCCCATATCGTTCCCTCAGAGTTTTCCACCTGCTCCCAACGCAGCCTCTTCACGCTCATGTGGTTGGCGTCCGAGGCGTGGTGGCCCGGCTTGGGCAGCGGAGGCGGGTCACAGGGTGGAGGAAGGGGTGGAGGCGGGGGTGGGAGTGCCTTAGAGATTTATATTACATATTAATCTTCTACTAAAGGACATATACGACATAAAAGAGATTTTGTAGCATTTTGTTCAAACGGTGTTGGAATCATCTAACAAACTCTCACATGAGACATAAAAGGTGAGATCAGACTCAATACTGCACACCAATGTTTCCACAGAAGCTGAAGTTTGCTTGAGATTTACAATCTTTTTCTCACATTTCTCCTTTAAAAAATGTTTTTGTGATTTTATTTGGATACCTGGAAATGTGTGACAGAAGCAAAGACAAAGGGATCTGCCAAAGATGCAGTATTGTCTTTGTTCTGTCAATCTCAAGGTCTTACATGTGCATACACATATTGTGTGATGCCAAAAATTGCAGCAAACCTTAAAAGTTCTGTTGCTAGACGCTCACTGCTGTGGCATGTGATATTCATCACCATGTTTTGAAAACTACTGCAAATGTATATGTTACCTGTTGCGACTGGTGTTCCTGTCGTGGGGTTTCATAGGTTTTCGTGTGACTGGGGAGGGTGGAGTGGGAGGCCGGATGCTTGGAGAGCAGCGAGGAGCCCGCGGGGCCTTGGCTCGGACACTGGGACGAGCTGTGTTCCTGGAGGGACGGCGGCAGCGGGCCCTGGTAGCTGTGTTGGTGGTGGAGCTGGTGGTGCCTCTGGAGGACCAGCTGGCTCGGCCTCAGCGCCTGAGGGGAGGGCTGGGTGGAGGGCTGGTGGATGGGCTGCAGGATAGGCTGGGGCTGGCTGAGCTGCCGGGGGAGGTAGCAGGGGCGAGACGGCTGGGAGCAGCGTAGGGTGGTGGTACCCAAGACGGTGTGGCTGTGCGAGAGGCGGGGCGTCTTGGTGGTCTGAAAGCGCTGGTGAGTTTTCTCTGCTTCTTCTCTGGTAGAGAGCCCTTTGTTTAGAGGAGGGCGGCTGGACAGAATGGTCCTCGGAGGGGGCGGGGGAGGAGGGATGATGGGGTGGTGCGGCTGGAAGGGCATGCGGCTGCGGGGGACGTGCTCAGGGGAGAAGCGGACCGGCGGCAGGGGGTCGGTGAATTGGACAGGGGGCGGTATTAGAGCTTGGAAAGGCGGGGGAGGTGGGGGGCTCTGGGTGGGAGGAGGCGGGATGGGTTCAGATCCTGAGGAGTAGGTGGGAGAGGAGGCCTCGTCGCTGCTACTCTGGTCCTCACTGCTGCCACTGCTGATCTGGCGAGGCATGAAGCCCAAGTCCTGGTCCTCCTGGAAACTCATCTGAAGGGAGGAGAAGTACACCATCAGACCTAAAAATCACAACTCACACCTCAACGTACTCTAATGCAAATAAAACAAATAAAAGATGCATTGTTTGGGCCTTATTTATTTATCTTGCTTATCAATCTGGATCTTTCTCTTTTTACCTACTAATGGGACAGAAAAGACGACAACATAAAATGCATGCACTTAATATATTATCAGTGACCCACAACCCATCTATTTAAGGAACACAAGATGTGCAATCGAATAATGTGAAGTTAACTGTAAAATACCAAAAGTAATACTACAAAAGATCAGTTTTATGAACTCAGGTAATTGCGTACAAAATGCTGCTCTCCCCGTTTCTGACGACAAACACGCTGACAAAGAAGTAACACGGCTGTAATGTTTGTTTGATGATTTTTATGTCAGCCAGCACCTTTAGATAACAACTTAACCTTTAAATTAGACTCTACGGTGTAACTGAGTATCATGTTTTACTTACAGGCACCCCTCTTCTTCTGAAACCATGACAACCACCTTGATATATCTGTTCATGTGACACAAGTGTTCATTGTAGCGTACATTAGAGCTGCTCTAATGTAAACATGCAGCACTACAACGTTATTACTTCAGTCAAATGTGAATTTGCTTATTATTTGATATAAACAAATGCACAACAGCAAGATTGTGTGTGAAATCAAAGCATGTACTCTTAAGTGTGTGCATAATTACAGCAGATGATGCAGTAGATTGGAGGCGGGTCTTCCTCACCTCCTCGTAGTCGTTCTCCCCGGGTACGAAATCATCCACCAGGGTGACCCGGTGGCCCAGCTGCTCGCTCAGAGCGTCCAGGAACTTGTCCGTGTCCCGGCTGCGAGGAGGGCGGGAAAAGGTGAACAGCTTCTTGCGGCGGGTCAGCGTGTTGGGGCCGCCGTCCAAGTGCTGAGGGGAAGCGGGGGGGCTCTCCAGGCTGACGTAGGGGTTGGAGTCCACGCTGCTCTGGTGGTGGATCTCATACACGGGAGTGGGGAGAGGCTCCTTCCAGGACAGGGACAGCCCGGATTTACGACTACCTGCAAAGAAGTGAATCAAAGATGGTTGGTTGTGTTCACCTGAGCTACATGCGGCGCTCACGCTGCAGAGGTTACGTCCAGAGAACTTTAGTATGTACGACATTCTTCTTGGCCCCGTTGTCGCCTTAAGGATCCTTTTCGAGTTACCATGGCAACAAAAAGAGTCCTAACGTGAACATGTTCAGTGGTTCTGAGGCCATGTTCACATCGGATTGGTCAAACAAACTCATTTAAACACTGAAAATGATTGAAACACGAGGCTGCAGATGAGAGGAGATGTTACCATTACTAATATATGTTTACATCAAAGTTCCCCCATTCAGAAGCTTGAACATGGCATCAGTCATGTGCCATTGAGGCTCAAGGTTGTACTATATTTGAAATCAATAATTCACTCTACAAATGCATCAAACCTAAACGGCACATGGTTGTGAACCACTGATGAAAACATGTGCCTGGAAGCATGCTCACAATGTGTGTGTGTGTGTGTGTTTGTGTTTAGGCGTGTGGGTCAGCCCCAGAGTACCTGTGAGAGGGGGCAGAGTGAGGGGGGAGAGAGAGCGCCCGTAGGCCTCAGTCTGTCCCGGGCCCTCTGGCTCTGCTGAGCAGCCGCCCTGCAGTGGCGACACACTCTTCCCTGCGTACACGTTCTCCAGCTCCGTGTACACCCCTGTCATCTACGGGTGGAGGCATGATCAGCTGGTTAGCACACGATCGCTCCGACACATTCGCTTTGAAGGTCTGTTGCTTTTAAAGCGTGTTTTTAGGAACAATTTGCACACCACAGGTCAACTGCAACCACAAATTAAATTGTACTGCCACGCGTTAAATTGCAGCAATTACCAGCAGACCTTCAAATAATGTGAGGCCAGAGAGCACAGATAAAATAACTAGCATTCAGTATGCCAGTTGCTGAGAAGCTAGCCGCTGAAAAGCTGCAGTTATACCTACATGACTGAGGTCAGGGGACTCGGGGAAGGAGGTTCCGTCTCCTGATTGCCTCTCCTCCGGGCTCCCAGATTCATCCACATGAATTCCTAAAGCACAATAAGGCATGAAGAGGAACACATAAGCCTCCTGCTTCCATCCACTTCCAGCCAAGACAGGAGAGAGGATGAAGCAGAGAGGAACATAAGACAAAAGCTTGGCTCCTGGTGCAGGAGTTAGCAATGGCAAAGGGAAAACAGTGGAAACCATGAATGAAATGGGCTGGAAATAAACACTGTATGATAGCTCTGGGATATCGTCGAAAAGCACAGATGAGCTATGGAGTTAATATATGAATGTATGAAGGCCATTTTTGTCTCATGTAAGCTTCAAATATCCACAGAGGATTTGCTGAGCACACCTCTTTTTCAGCAACAATCTAACGGTCACACACCTGGGAGCTGACCAGTACGAACACAGCCTGGTTACGGAGCTCTGAGCCGTTCAACTGGAGCGACTGGTGGGTTCGAGGCCCAACGGAATATAAATAGGACAGTAACTGCTGCAGAAAGCTCATTTACTATTTCTACACAGATTACCGTTGTATGTCCGGGGATTGTAACCCAACACACCACTTTACAGTCGTTGTTAAACCTGGAATAACAGATATTTTTTTAACAAAACACTGACTAGCACGACCTTTTGAGTTGATATAGAAAGAATGTTCGAACCTCAGCAGAGCTACTCAGCTAGGTTTCAAGACAAACAAATAATTATGAAATCTCCGTTCAGTTGCGAGTTTCTTAATTCATGAGAAGATTTTGTTATAGAAGCTGGAAAGCTTTTGAAAACCTTGATTTAACCCTGTGGATATTACTCTGATTTGGAGCGACAGGGCAGTAACTCCTCGCTCTCGCTGTCGCCATGTGCAGCGTACCCATTCCCAGGTGAGTCCCGATGATGCAGTCGTCAGAGCTCCTCTCCCGAACGATGCCGCGGTACGACGTGCCCGTCACGCGCATGGAGCTGCTGCGGCGGTGGTGCTCCGGGCCGACATCAGGCTCCAACACGGCTGCAAAACACGGACGCACACGCTTTTGTTGATCTCAAGCTAAATCATGTACAGCTGCTTGTTTGCGCCGGTGTTAATTATAAAGAAACAGCCTCACAGTACATCGAACACCAGGTGGTTGATAATAAAAGCTTGACTTTCAATTACATCAGTCATTTTTTAATTATATTGTTTTCTACCTGACACGATAGGAATAATTAATCAAACAAGCAACTTATTGACTGTCTGTTGATACTGTATGTGTATAATTTCCATGTCGTTGTTTTGGCTCACCACTGCTCTTGAAACCAAGGAAGCGCGACAGCTTTCCCTGGCAGCGCTCCTGTTCGTCGTATGTCAGCAGCTGGTAGATGAACTGCCAGATCAGCTGTTTGGCCGGAGTGTCCAACACCGGAAACACGTCTACGATCAGGGTGTCCACGTTCCTGCAAACACACAATGCATCCTTACACATCTTTATATAACCAAGCCCTTGCTGCTGGGTAATTTATTGCCACGTGATGTCAGGACCTGGCTTAGATGTATATTCTTTGCATCTGTGATGAGAGTGAAATACCAGATGGAAGCAGATTATAGGTGGGAGGATAACAGGGATGTCAGTTATGGTAGGAGTTACGCCTCCGGGGGGTTATACTGTATGCACATTCTGTAAGAATGCTATTGGTATTTTGCTTATAATCCTGCAGAATCGCATGTTTGCATCATCTGCAGAGCTCCACCCTTGTGCTCAAGCCTTCATCCTTGAGGAAATGTGATCAGTGTGTAATGGGAAGATTAAACTTCCTGCTTAGCTATGGGCATTTGTCCACTGCTTTTCTCTCACTGTCCTGTCACCATCCTTTTTTCCATCTCTCTCTTTCACCTGCATTAAGAGCATCCTCAGCAGCCTGATATATCGGGCACACGGTCTCCCAGGCAACAGCTAGATTTCTGTCAATGTAAGCTCGCTAGTTAAGAGTCTTGCCACCAAGATAGTTTGAAAAATGCTGAAAACCTAACTTTAAGCTACATCATTTTCAACTGTCTCTTGCAACCATTTAGAGGTGCCAACCTAATGTACCGATGTTCTCCACTAAAGCTGCGTGACTTTTTAAGATTTATTTTACTTTCCAAAATCTCTGTAACAACTCCAGCAGCTGCTTCTCTCCCCACTTCCTCCCTTAGCTCTCTTCCATCTGTTTAATATTGCATTGCTGCAGACCTCCATGTTTCTTACTCCTCATACATCCCTCCATGCTCCCGGTCTACGACTTCCATTCATAGACTCCATCCCACTGACCTGTGCTGGAAGAAGGTCTCCAGGGACTTGCAGACCGTGTACCTCTCCTGGATGGTCAGCAGGTGCTCCAGCTGCTGGCTGAAGGTCCGCCCGTGGACTTTGATGCTCGGCGGAAGAATCTCTGCCACCCACTGCAGAGAGCTGAGGGCTGGAGACCTGAACAGCAGGCACAGAAGAAGATCCCCCTTGTTCTTTAATTCGTACATGTTAACTCACTAAAGCATAGTTTCTCCTTTGTTTTGCTTCCCTATTGAAAATAATACAGCATAACTTGAGGGCTCTGATGCGTTTGTCCCTGCGGACCATGATCTGCTGAATTAAAAAGGTCAGGTTTGTTGTTTGTGTTTAATGACCTGGAGCGCGGTAGTGTTGTGGGAGCCAGGCTTGAAGACTCCTCTGGGTCGGTTTGGTCTGAGGAGTACTCAGACGGACCCTCCTCCACCACCAGGGTGGGCATTGCCCCGCTGCCCTGCAGCATGGACACCACCTTCTCATGGGAACAGTTCCTACAAAGAAAGAGAGAGAGAGAGAGAGAGAGAGAGAGAGAGAGAGAGAGAGAGAGAGAGAGAGAGAGAGAGAGAGAGAGAGAAAGAGAGAGAGAGAGGGACAAAAGTTAATGATGGAGAGCTGATGGACTTTGAGCTATAAAGCACATGGATTATTGGAGTAATGAAATCCGTTGCATTACTTCTTAGAAACTAATGATATCATGTTATTTATATAGAAAGGTTCTTAAACTGTATAATTGTGCTCAAGTTCCATACTTCACATGATAACACCTGAGCCAGTTGCATTCACCGATGAAGACGGTGAAGAAAAGCTGTTAAAGTTGGAATAATTTGTGCTGCAATTATAAATTAGAATTTGTATTCATTGAATTGGTAAAGAAAAGACGGTAAGCTTTCTCAAATAAAACCAGTAAACTAGAGAAAATCAAAACAATTCTGAGCATCTTGTAAAGTCACTAATAAATGAAATTAAAATAAAAAAATTCCAGAAAAATTCTTATCAAGCACTAACAAAAACATATAAAAAGGGTAACGCTGTGAAATGCACTTATTTTATCCAGTAACATGCTGACTACGAGTTCTTATAGACACAAGCTTTTTTTGTATGTTCAAAAATTGAGAAAATCTTATTCTTTTAAATTAGATACTGTATTGATAAGGAATACTTACATGTTTTGATAAACCCGAGATGAGGAATGTGTTTACATTATTATTATTATTATTATTATTGGTCTTTGTAGATACCATACTGTTCACTCTTTCAGAATGTGATTTATTCTCTCTTATAAGTTATTGTGTATATGGGAAATGGTCAAATATTTAGGACTATATGCTCCCTCTGTAAACACGAGCAGCTCCAACATATCTTGTACTATATTTTCTTTCTCTCTCTCTGGTGAACAACTCCCACTGTTTTCCTGATCACCTCCTACTGCTGCAGCACCACAACCGTGTTATCAGGGAGAGCAGGGAAATTATACAGCGCCAATCAAATCTGTACATCGGGCAGCCATGGGAACAGCTCTTCTCTCACATGACTATCAGGGTGGCAGAATGAGTAATGCGGTTTCGTATTTTTTCACACAGCACCAGGTGCATTAACCGTGCATAGATCCGTTGATATACGGTATTTGTGGAGCTCGTATAGGTGCAGTTCAATTTCATCCACTCTGGATTTATTATACTCACTCCCACAGAGGCAGGAGGTCAAGAAGTTGTAAAGTACACCGGCTACTCCCACAAGAGAAGTTTACAGGCTGTGTTCAGGCGCATTGGTTCAAGCATACATACAGTACCTGCCGATGTTAAGAGAAAACAGTGGCATTCATAGTTCAAAGAATAGTTAGATGGGAGTTGGGAGTTAGATCTTCTTATCCAACTCTGTGCCAGAAAGGAATGGGTAATATTTTAAATGTTGAATCATAGAGCAAATGTCCAATACATCTGTCAATTTTTTCAAAAATATTTCTCAATTAGGCTTATGGTGTAATTACGCTTGTTTGTTTGTTCAGATCAATACTAGAGGCTCAGATACATTTTGTAAAGCTGTGTATTTTAAGAGGGTTTTTATTTAATTGCTGAGACTTTTAATTTCCCCCTGAGGATGACTAACCTGAAGCTGCAGCAAGATAGCTCCGCTCTGCAACTATGAAATATTGATTAAAGGGAAGCTATAACCAAAATAAAAGCTTCATGGGTTCTGGGATGGGTTATCTGGCACAGTGAAATATGTTTTTTATAGCAGCAGATGGATTCTCCGGGAGAGAAACAAGTATCTAAATATAATGCCTGAGTTCAAACACTTGGATAGCAGGTAAAGACAAAATACTACTACAACTACTACTGCTGCTAATAATAATAATAATAATAATAATAATAATAATGTTTTCCATTAAAGGCAAACCTCATGTCCAGTCCATTGAGGAAGAGGATACGGTCGCCTATTTTCAGTCCACATTCCTCAGCAGGACTATCTGAGAGGGAGACAGAGATGGCAGAAAATCAAATCAGAGATTGAAGAGGGATTCTGGCACAAGCTCACCAGCTAACAAGGTGCGCTGAACAGACGGGCAGAGCAGGGAAAGATGGTGACTAATGTGATGCTGTCAATCTGACATCCAACAAAGCCCGTCAACAAGCGAGATGCTCTCCGTGCTAAATTCTCCTTACGTAAGGAAACAGTGCTGTCAAAACAGTCCCCGGTGGAATCTGTTCTGCCTGCACTGTACCCGTCCACCGTCGCCTCCTCATCTGTCAACTCACTGCCGAGTTTCCCTCACGGGAATTGTCCTTGCATTAGTTTTTTACCTAAAGTTTGGACACAACAAAGTTGTCATGTGATAATGTCGTGCGCGCACATTCACCGGCCACGAGACTGGAAAGCCTGGAGTTTGAGATGTTTACCCTCAGTAACGGATCGGTGTTGAGATCACGATGAGAGACATGCTATCCACCCCCATCATCTCCATACCAACCTCCATGAGGCCCACTGAGTCAGTTCTATCTGGCCGATGCAGCACATGATGGTGGGAGATGATGGTGGGCGGGAACAGTGCAGTCATCATCAAACACACGCACACATAACACACACACGCACACACACCTCCTTCATCACCAAGGAACCTGGCAAATTCCCTCAACAGTAACTTCACAGCCTCTCTTGTCTGCCACTTTTGTTTGGGAAAGCAATAACAGTTAATTAAATAACTTTTTACTGCTGGAAATTTGAAAACAAAAATGGAAGTAATTAAAGTGCTTACCAAAAGCTTTCACGCAGACAAATATTTAACAGGGAGTTTCATTTTCTACCAATAATGTCTCTGCTGGAGTTTTATCCCAAAACTAATTGAGCAGTGGAAGTAACTGCAGGCCCTAGTAATTAAAAAGAAATAAGCCTGCGGTCATGTTTGGATGTAAATCGATATAGGAAAGATGTTTGAATCAACACCAGATGCTATAAAAAATATCTATAGTTGGATAATACAACAACTTAATAACCTCAAAGGAATAGTTTGACACTTTGGGACTTTTGTGTATTTGCATCTTTAAATGGAGTTAGATGATAGGTTATACCACTCTTAATCTAAACTAGCCTGGCTCCATCCAAAGGTAACAAAACAAAACCACAAATGGTTTAAAAAAATATTTAAATACTCAATAACGAGTTCATTAGTTTGTTTTGGAAGTGTTGGTAGGTCTTTATGCTAAGCTAACCAGCTGCAGGCCATAGCATCGTATTTACCAGACAGACATGACAGTGGTGTCGATCTACTCATGTAAGGCAAGCGAACAGGCGTATTATAAAAGTGTCTATTTATCTTCTATCATATCTTGGTTTGTTTGTTGTGAATTAGAGTTTGTAGGTTTACTGGGCATCCCTTCGATTAACTAAAGAAGTAAAAGATAGTCTGTCTGAAAACTAAGAAGCTTTTGTGAGATGCTGTGAAGAAAAATCACAAGAGAAAAGTAATCAAATAATAGTTTATAACTTTGTGATGAAGCATCTGTGAAGTGCAGGATGACAATAGGTGATGAGTATGATAAATGGTGTGATGTTTATATAACATAAATGTAACTGCGTACCACTGACTGACCCCTTTAAGTGTTTGTTACAGTACAGAACAGCCTGTTTCAAGTGCTTTACTCTTAATATTGGTGAGTCAGACTAATACGCTTCCTGGTACAGTCACAATCACACACAAACACCTCCTGGCCACCTTTAACCCCCAGCGGCTGGCACCACAACAGGCTCACCCACATAGAACACATCCTCCACACACATACACACACACACAGACACACACACACACACACACACACACACACACACACACACACACACACACACACACACACACACACACACACACACACACACACACACAGAGAATCAGGACTGCACTGCACGGGTCTTAAGAAGAAGTACCTGAGATAACGGAGTCGATGCAGACGGGTGCGTGACCTCGTAGCGTGAAGCCAAAGTTCTTCTTCCCCCGGTAGACACGAATGATCCTGAGGAACGGCAGGAAGTGAGAGTTGAGAAGTGTCGGAAAGAGTGAAAAATGCCAATGAAAATGTTTTCAAATTGTTTGATTTGTCAAACCAATAGTCCAAAAGCCAGTAATAGTCAGTTCAAAATAATATACAACAGAGAGAGGTGGCAAAGTCTCACATGTGAGACACTGGATCCAGACACTGTTCTGCATTTGATGGATTAAATGATTTACGAGTAATTCTAATTGTTGTCATTTATGGTTTCAGCATTAATCATTTAACAACGCTGATGCTTAGCAACCTTTCTGTGAATGGACAGATGTCTCTGGGTGATGAGGACTCACTCACTGCTGTTTGTGCTTCTCCTTTGTTTTCATTCGTCACATCCTGTGGGCGGGAGTCTGACGTAAGGCTAATGACGCTCGTATTTACAGTATTTTTCTGCAATCGAACTTTGTGACATAGGCTTTTGTTAATGCATGACGGCTAGTGCAGCCTGGACTGGGTTCTATTCTCCAACTTCCGGCAAAAACAAAAATAATTCAGGACATTCTCAGCGCAGAAAAGAAGCTCTGACATTTCGCTGATTGTGGGGCTTTGCTCTCATTCACCCCAGCGGATGAATACACGGTGGAACCTCCCGTTACATCAAAGATGAGACAATTATGGTGTCGATCCACCAGTGTGTTGCCATGGTAACGACTCAAGGCAACACTGCCTTAATACGTAAACAGGGGTAAGACAAAAAAAGACGAAGGAAGGGGAGAAAAAAACAGACAGATCCGTTCTTTGATAGCTGCGGTTACTGGGTGTTATGTAAGACGAGCTAAATGCAGATGTGCACACTGTGCGTGTGTGAGAGAGCAGGGTGTTTGAGATGCGCAGCCACCAGCTGTACTTTATACTGATAAGTCATCGAGCCCAAACATATTACATATAACACCACTTTAAAACACATAAAAAAAAGATGAAAAACTAATCTTTTCTTTGTATTTTTGAAAATGTGTTGGCTTAAAAGTTATGATCCATGTATAATCTATCTATCTATCTATCTATCTATCTATCTATCTATCTATCGAGTTGTTTTTTTTACTGGGGAGAGACAACAGTGTTGCACAACACTCTTGAATGGAATTATTCAGTTCAGGGAAGGCACCAGCATGCACCCCATGATGTAACCTCTCCCATTTAACACAAGTGTGCCCCCTCAGTGTGCTCCCTCTTGTTGAATGACCTGCCAATATTATAACACTTGAGATGATCAGCTGCACATCTTCACTCCCATGTGGATGGAGACAGATCTTGGGATTTAGTTTGTTATTTTGTGTGGGAGTGCCCCGTAATCCTGCACTAAGTCCACCGTGGTGTTATTAATTGGACAATCATGTGATCAGCATGTTAGTGGGTGGAGGTTGAATGGTCAGGGGCTCTGAAACAGCACAGGATTAATTAATGTTATGTTAATTATGTTGAATTGATAAGGTACAAACAAGCAAATTGCAGTTTCAGTTTGGCTAAATTAAAACAACTTATATTGGGCTTTTACTGTTGTAAACATCTTTTTGAACCACTGATTATTAATTTTTTTAAGTTCAGCTTCGTGACGGGACTCAGAGGGAAACAGAAGCTTTAGGAAGGACAAATCTGGAGATGACAGGAAAACAGCGAGGATGGAAAAAGAGACATTTTCAAGAAATCCTGCCTGTAAATGTCTAATATTTGGCTGCTGCATTGTGCGTTGAGATTAAACTGTTGGTGGCTTGGTTTCTATCTCAAATGTGTGTGCTCACCTCTGATTGGGTCCAATGGGGGGATGTGGCGGGATCCCAGAGACAGACTTTCTTAAGCCCCTGTCTCTCTCCGCCTCCCCCCTCCCCCCGGGTTCTCCATCCCTGGGCACTGAGCTGGCCCGTTTGGACCCGTGGTGGCGGTCGGAGTGATCCTCGCTCCGACTGCGCCTGATTCTGCCCTGCGGCTCACTGATGCTCTTGCTGCGGCAGAGTCGGTTGATCACGTTCTGGGACACGGCCTCGTCGAAGCGCTGCCGGTGCTTCTTGGGAATGAAGATTCTGGCGAACATGGTGGCATGTGAGGGAAATAAAAGGGGGCGATGTTAGTTTTTGTCCTCAGAAAAAGAGTCGGAAAGCAGATGGATCTACATCACAGATCCACCTCGATCCATTTTGAAAACACAAGTCCAGAACCAGAGACCTCGGATTGCCAATGAAATAAAAGCAGCAAGTCAAACATCCAGCATGAGCAGAGACTAAAAAAGTGACGGTCAACTGGATCGTTGCTGAATCAATCTTCACAATCCAAGTCCAGACTAATTCAAATCAACAGGCTCCCTCCTTCAAGACTCAAAGAAAAAAGGCTTTTGTTGGACAGGTGAGGGGTCCCTCCCCCTAGACACGGCTGCTGTCCCCGGAGACAAGAACAGAAGAGAAGTTGAACTGCCTTTCAGTCAGAGACAAGGGGTCTTTCTCTGAGGAGAGAGACCGGCGAGGAAATGTTGGCGTCACTTGCTGCTTGCCGGAGTCTCACTGCAGCAGCGTGAGGCACCCGAGCCAGAATACAGCGAGAGGAAAAGGTGTGGGAGTGAGCGAGCACGGGATTTCTCCTCTGCTCGCTCTCTCTCCCTCCCTCCCTCTCTCTCTCTCCCTCTCCCCCCCCCCCCCCCCCCTCCCCATCTATGTCATCCTCACTCACTCGCTCTCCTACACTTCTGTCTGTCAGTGTGAGCACAAAGCAGGAAGCTGTCATCATCTTAATACAAAAACACTCAACGTTTACTTTTTTGGGGGGCTTTATGAAGTACAAGTAACCTAATCAAAAGCAGTAGTAGGTTTTAACTCAATTAATCATTGTCATTTAAATTTAGAGTCCAGTATTTTACAGACAGCTTCATCTCATGATAAAAAAAAAAAGCTCAGCTTTGTCACTAAGCACCAACAACAACAAGGGGAACAAACAACACAAACGCCAAACTAAAAGCTCCTTTGGTGTATATTTTCTTAAAGCGGTAGCCCAGAGATTTTAGTATTACACTTCCATAACGTTGGGGCACTTGCGATTGGGAGACAAAGTTGAAAACGAATGGTCGAAATCAGTACAGCAGAGACGGAGAGATGCAGACTTTTTAGTCCATGGTACGGGTCAATCTCCAACAATGCTGGATCCTACAGTTCCCATAATGCAACTAAAGGATCTCATTAGGCCCTGACTATTCATCCGTTTCTGCCTGCTTCCATTCTTCATGCTAAGGTAAGCTCACCGGCTGCTGGGGGTAGCTGCAGATTTACAATGCAGACTCTCATTTAACTCTGGGTAGGGAACCGAATATGCACATTTCTCGAAATGTCAAACTTCTACATAAAAGTGAGTGACATGACAGATGATGAGGTTAAAGGGAAATAGCAGCTTGACTTCTCATACTCTGTCTATCATCCGTCTGTGATCCCGAATGTTGGATCGCAGATGTTTTAATTTACCGTGTTGGTTTTCAGCTCGGGATTTATTTTCCCAAAATCCTTCACTTAAGAATCATATCATACCTTGTCTACATTGCAATATTGTCTATTAAGGCCGCTGACCACAAAACTAAATACCCAGAGGAAATGCAGTTAGTTACAACACTGTGTGCCCACCACAAAAACTCCTAAAAATCCATTAGGTCTCTGTGCCTTAGAACAAATTAAGATTACTGTCGGAGGGTTAGAGTGTGAACATCCTCACAGGTTGTGTTATTAAAACCGGTGTGCATGCATGTGTGGGTGGTTGCCTTGTCTCTTGGTAGCAGTCCTTATCACTTGAATGAAATGTTGTCTGCTGTCGTTGTGTGCGTGGGACGACTCGTTTTGTTTTGTTCTCAGTCAACACTGTTGTTTGGTAAACAGCCAGCCCTCAACATGAAAAAGAACGTACAGAACGTACAGTCCACACACTGACATTTTGCTAGCTTACTGTGGCACAAAATGCATGTTTTATTTTGTTTACTGGGCTTGGTGTCGAACCTCAATACATTTTTTGTACCGACCAGTACAAGTTCCTGTTTACATGTTCTTTTATCAAATGGTTTTTAATTTAGATTATAATTTTGCTATTTAGATTTTATTCCAGTAAAGATCTCACATGGCTGCTTGTGTTTAGACAGGATTCAACATTGAAACTGTATTCTATTGTGAAAAAACAAAAACGTTTAGCGGTCTTCAGAGGAAGGTATTGGAAAAAAATAAATAATAATAATAATAATAATAATAATAATAATAATAATAATATATATATATATATATATATATATATATATATATATATATATATATATATATACACACACACACTATACATATACATGTATCATATACACACTAATAATGAAATATTCAAAAAAATACCCAGCTTTGTTGTTTAGTGTAAAATCTTAATTTGAAAAACATGAAATTGAATGCGAGAGACTCGAAAACATTGAAACCTTTCATCCAGTTGTTGGCTAAACAATCTCACTGACAGATGTTTGTTAAAGGAATAGTTTGGCCATTTGGAAAATAATCGTATTTGCTTTCTTGCTGAGCTTTAGATGAGAGTATTGCTACCACTCGCCTGTATAAGAGTGGTAGCAATCTTCTCGTCTAACTCTGAAAGCATATTTCAACCCACTAAACTAGCCCCTTAAAGTGAAAACTGGCCAAACTCACCTCATTTTGGAGGGTTTCTAAAGCAAAAATGTGTTCTCATAAAAAGGGGAAAACCTACAGCATGTCTAATATATTACCACCATGTCTTTCTTTCTTTTTTTAAACCACACCTTCATGAATTGTGAAGAAGTTAGACCACACTGGTTAAATATAAATTGAAGAGAACCAGAATCCCAGCTGGTGCATGAAGCGAGTCAGAAGTTAATTGTTTGTTCGTTTGTTGTTTGTCAGCCTGTTGTGTTCTGACTCGCTGATTCACCGCTGATCAGATGAATCAGCCATAAGCAGACCGGGTGTCGCACGGCCCGTGAAAAGCAGCACGGTGGCGTAATTAGAAACAAACGAGCTGATAGAGACAACTGCTACGACACATGTCCTCGAGAAGCTAATTAAGCTGCAGAAAAACAATTTCGCCAGCTAAATAAAGCAATTAGGACACACTCATAGCACTGAAGGAGGCGATGGAGAGGGGGAAACTTCACAGCCCACATGAGGCACTGTTCATTTCGTCATCCAGAATTGTATAAAAAGGTATTTCTTAGTCTCACTTACATGCATAACTTGTGGTTTCCTGTATGAAAACCCCATAAAACTGAGGATGTATTTAAATTGTGATAAAAGCTGACGCAGTACACTGCAGCTGAGCTCAAGCAATTCCACTTTCACCATATGCTGAAGGGAAACAGACACAGATAGAGTACATTGCAGAGAATGCTGCATTACAACTCTATTAGGCAAAACAATATTATAATATTCCTTATCTCAAAAGAATAGAGAACATAGACAAAATTGAGACATTTCTGACTTTGGGCCCTCCAGTGGTGGAGTCACAAAATACACAACATGCTGCTGCCCTACAGGAGCTCTCCGTTCAGCACCACAACAACACAAGACAAAAGAGCAGCAACGCAGCAGTCTATTAGTTTTGACAAGTTAACCTCACCTGCTGCTTTAATTAGTGGAGTGTAATATAGGATCACAATTGTTATCTCTTCACAGCAACAATCGAAGAAAAAGAAAAAACTGATTTATAATTACTCTGACAGGCCTTTATTTAAATCAATCATTGATGTTGTTATGAGTTGACAACATCAGGCTACTTCACTGCCCCTCCAAAAGTGTCTTTCCTTCAACTAATATTCCAAGTTCAGCCAGGGAGAAGACACGGATGAAAGATTAGAAGGACATCAAATTACAAAATCTCTTTTAAAAGCAAATAGGATGTTCCTAAAAAGCAAAACTATTTATAGGCGTATACAAACATAATCCACACTCACTTCTGGCCCTTTAGAAGTGTGTGGCGGTTTCTGTATCTGCAGAGACCCTGCCTGTATATTCCTATTTTGCGGTATTTGGGTCATTTCAAGGCATCAACCTCTACAACAACAAAAAAAAAACACGTAGCGATCTAGGTACCAGATCGTAAGCACGCATCCGAGATAGAAATACATACATGGTGGAAAGCTACAATAACAAAGGGAAACGTCAAGCAGACGAAGCTCGTTCCAAAAAAGAAAAGTGAGAATGAATCTGGGGTTGGCTTTCACCCGCTGGCGAACACTGTGACTCTCGTTGAAACCGGGCAGGAGGGGCCAACTTTGGATGTTTTGTTTACAAACCGCAACCAGCAAATCCTGCTCATCGTGCCTTTAAAAAGCATACACTGTTCACCTTGATTCAATGCCAACACTCGTTTCAGAGTCGTTGACACTGTTTAACAAATCTTTTCAGTTAAAGATATAGGCCACATATTCTTAGCCTGCTGTCACTGCCTCATCATTTATTTGTCATCGTTCTGATCAGGTTTGAAGTGTTCATGTAGCCTGAGACAGTATAGCACAGACTACTGGCTACAAAGAGCAGACTCCTGAGGTATAAATAAATGTTCTGTAGTGATGTAGGTGTAGCAACCCACACAGTCCCTCTCTGTTTGCTATCTTCGCTTCCCTGCTATTTGTCATCTATTCATATCACTGTAATAATATGTCCCTGTCTCTCACACAGATACAGTGGGCTACCTCTGTGTGTGTGTGTGTGCGTGCGTATATGTGTGTGTGTGTGCGTGCGTGCGTGTGTGCGTGCTGCTATCAGCACCATACATACTTATAAAGTCAGATGTTCATCCAACCGTCTGTTGAAACAGTCACCTCATCACAAAAAGTTTTCCGCGTCAACTCTCAGAAACAAAATGAGCGCTCTGATTTGACCTCATTTATGAAGAACAGAGATCTATAATTATCTGAAGAAGGGTTGTGGAGGAGGAAGCAAGCAGGGAGGAAGGGACGGATTTTTCACAAGGGAAAATTGACGAGCACAAGACTACAAAGAGGAGACCTCATTTAATTTCAAGTGTCCAGATGTGGCTTTAAGGTGCGAGTGAGGCTAACAAGTGAGACTGATGCCGTGTCTTAGCACACACAAGGAGTGAGGAACAGCGCGTGTCCTCAAAAATAATGGGGAACGTTTTGAAAAGAACATCTGCCTGACATGATCCGTTTGTCCTGCGTCTCTTGGGCACTGCCAAAAGGGCACAGTTGTGGGTCATGTATTTAAGGATTAAACCGGTGGAATTAAAAGATAATTATATGATTATCGTTGTGAGCGTCACCGGGTGCCTGGTCTGTGTCCAGGAACTTGTCAAAAGTAAATGATTAAAAATGATGCTTGTAAAAAAAAAAAAAAGAAACGTCAGCTATATCTGATCCACTGAATAAACATGAAGACACTGGGACTGTGATCCAAGAATGAACTAAAGTCAGTAGCTACGATGACTGATACCATGGCTGGTCAAAATGTAATGGCAATCCATTCAGTAGACAAGATACATCATTCTGGACCAGTGGGGGTACTATTACCCCATCGGTGTCCTTTGCAGTACTGCAAGGGGTATGTGAAGGGAAAAAAATATATATCTAATTTAAAACACAACAACAGTCATGCATGATTCCTAAAAAAAAATATTGTATTATAGGTTCAATTAAAAAAATGCAAGTTCAAAGTCAATATTTAAATGTTTAATTAAATCGTTAACTGCTGTAAACTGTCGACTGCCCAAAATGAACAGCCGTAATGTACCAATATGACGGCATTGGCTTCCCTTGAGCTGTCCGTTTTTTTCTTTTTTTCTTCCTGAACAAGTTGGTCACATTTAAGCAGCTCCAAATCTGCCCAACAACTATAAAAAGACAACTTGTTCCACTCCAACTTACAGGGGTCCTGACTTTAGCACTGTTTGTGCTCTTCGTCGTTTTTATAAATACAGTTTACTTGGCACTTGTGAGCCACTAATGTTTCTCATCTTGTGCAGTGGAGCAGCACAGCAGTAGTCGCAAACAAGCTCCACTGACCCCTGCAGTTAAGATTAAACACCATCATTATCAGCACTAGCGAAGGAGAAAGCTTTCTCACACATGCACAGCATGCACTGTGGGGTCAAGAGGAGCAGATAAATGCAGATGTGTTGATCATTCTCACCCATGATCATCCAATAATCACTCCCATTATATTAAAGTGCTCAACTATCACTGTAGTAACACACATTTCAGTTGATTTCTACACAGCTAAAAAGGTAGAACTGCACCAGTTACTAGCAGACATCATGTGGTACACAAAAGCTCAAATGTGCCCGCTATAGTCAGGGAAGACACACACATTCAGTATAATACTGGCAGATATTGTTTTTGCGAGGGATTACATCCTAAAAGCAGAGCATCACTCAACCTAATGACTTCACTCACATAAGAGGCAGGCACAATAGAATGCCTTTGTAGTCCCGACTGTGTTACAAACAGCTGCGTCCATCCGAACGTGGTCTCATCACATCAAACTACGAGAACACCCCGTTGACGGCTCACTTGACTTCATGAATTATAGATTTAAAGCCCGGAAATTGCCTTGAAGAAGGCTTAGAAAGCAACATGGGAATAGAGGATTTCGGAGCTAAAAACATCAGATATCAAACATCAACAGCAGCCATCGTCTTGTTCTGTATCAGACTGCATTAAATATTCACTCGCCTCCCACTTCACATACGTAATTACACCGGTGGCAAAGACAATTCCATTGAAAAAGATGGGAAAGGTGTACTCACCCCAGACAATTCATCGCTTTAGCTGTCACCCATAGCTCAACTACAAACTAAGTTGCACCATCTACGTAATAGTGAGCAGAATGGCAGACACACCTAATCAGTGCTGCCTCTCTGAGGGGGATAAAAGATACGGTGGGACCTTGGTCACCACACAGAGAGAAAGAGAGAGAGAGAGAGAGAGAGAGAGAGAGAGAGAGAGAGAGAGAGAGAGAGAGAGAGAGAGAGAGAGTGGGGAACAGCCCGAGCTCTGAGCAGAATAATGAGAAAATCCATCAGATGAAAACACATAAACCCCTCCCAAGAGAGAGGGAGAGAGAGGGGAGGTAAGAGAGTTGTGAGATGGGTGGGGGAGGGAAAAACCACAAAGAGATGACATTCAAATTATTATTATTGGTGCTCGTGATTCTTTATTGAACAAATACCAATGAGGAGTTCTCAATGTTTGAATTATTCATGACATATTTAAGGGACAAAAATCCAGTCGCCTAAACTCATTTCAGGTTGCTAAAGTAGCCCAACACTGACCTCATACTGCTGGAAACCCTTCTGATGGTATATTAATACCGCTAAAAAGGGTTCAGAGTGGTGTAGTAGTGGAGGGGAGCCAGCGTAGTAAGAGAATAAAAGGTCTGATTGGCTCTGCTTGTGGAAGAAGTGCAATCTGTGGACGAACTGTCTGGGGAGTTAGAGAATGGCAGTGCTGGTCATTTTGGCGCGTAGACAACCACATAACTCTGGCTACCTGAGTGGGTTTTCACATTTAGTTCTCTGGCTTTAGTCCGACTCATGAAAACACTCACCTTCAAGAAACCTGTTGGGTGTAGCTCCAGCTCATTTCTTTTTTATGAACTGTAGATACAGAGCGGCATGGCCACCGGTAATAAATTATGTTTTCACAAAGCTAGTACTCCACTAAATCTGTCTGTGACTCATTATCAGTCACCGCCATGCTGTGAATTTCGGTTCTCATTGCCAATCCTCATTTACAGCTAAAAACACGGACCGGACCGCTTCATGTTCGTTTAGTTTCTCAGTTTCACGGACACTGATGACACTTTAAGTGACGTGGAGGGGTCAGGTGTGGATTTACCCCGGGTGACAGATGGGATCCACCTAAACCTAAAGCGTAGCTCTGAAATGTCTGGCAGCGGTCGAGACCCCCCTCTAATCCATCCTGCAGAATGAGCAACAGGAAATCCCTGTTTACGTGCTCATTATGACTCAAATCCCTGCAGAGTATTTTACTTTTTCACAAGGACTTTAAATTGACAAGTGGGAACGTGTGTGTGATTCAAAAGAGGAGGAATTGCACAACACTGGAAGCTTTGCAGAAGCCTTAATGGTTTCAAGGGCGGATTAAAAAGGAAACAGAATGCATGTTCTCCACTGAATTTGCAGCCATCTCACAAATCTTTCCTCCACTTTTTTTCCAGCGGTTTATTCTAGCCTATGTGTTACTCCCCGTGATTTAACTCCACCCTCTTGCTGTCTAATTGTTGCAAGTCTGGTGCACCTGGAGCAGCTGAGCACCACCTGAGAGAGATCCGACAATCAGTGGGCTGGAGATATAGACACCCAGATCCAGTGCTCTCTCTCTCCCTCTCTGAGCTGCGAGTGGTCGGACCTATGGGTTGTATGGTGCCTGAGTGCAGGCTACTATTGATATCATTTTGGGGGAAGCTGTGTCGGGGTTCTTGGACATTTTTGTTGTCACTTCTATTTTCTCCTGTTTTGTGGCTAGACAGGGAGGTCAGTATTGTTTTTCCTTTGTTCTACGATAGGCAAGACATACTTTGTTCTAGCTAGTATGGGGGGTTTTGTTTGTTGTTTTGGCCTTTGAGACCCTGAGGCATTTTGCTTCCATTTAAGTTGAGTTACCTTTTTGATAAATGACAAGCTACCAATAAATTATATTTATTGGTAGCTTGAACATCTCACCTGCCTTATCGTTTCCCTTCCTTGTTCCACCTTTTGCCAAGGCTATTTTCCCTTTTTATGTGTGTTAGGCCTGTGTACCCCTAGGCACACTAGGCACGCCGTAACACTGTTTTGGAATCCGTTGCTACCGGAGCTGAAGCGCCGGGCTCCTACCTGATGCTGGAGATGAGCTGCCGATGCTCATCAGTGGCGAGTATGTCTGGCAGGACCGAGGCCAACCACTCAACTCTCTTCTCGGCTGCATAGTGCTTCAGCACGGTGAAGAGTTTCTCTTTCACCTCGGGTTCGTCTCCTAAAATCTGGTCGACCTGATGGTGAAAGGACAATGACGGTTGGGACGAGTTTGAGGGGAAGTCTGTGCTGTGGTCGATTCTGTCACTTCATCTGCAGATCTAAAAAAGAATATGGCCTTACCGAGTTTGTTGTCTTATTTTAGATTTGTATATTTTCTTTTCCAAAGTTTCAACTTTGGGGGCCTCAGTTTATTATTCCAAGAGAAAATAAAGGTTTACAGCTGTGCAAATCTGCGCATACATTTTTGGATGTTGAAGGATTTAGCAGTGCTACTGTATGCCCCGTTAAGAACAAAACATTGCAATAACCTTCTTGCCTTATCTGGCATTAAAATACCCATGACTAAATAGGCAATAATAATAACCCACGTAGCCCCGCCCACTAAGAGCACAATGCGAAATAATCAAACTGGTCTAACTTTGGCCGAAAGGTTTGTGTTCGTGAAGGACTCCATTGTTCAAAGTAAGAAAGTGATGTAACCGAATTAACATAGACTTAGCCGTCACTGTGCATTCACACGTACCATCCGGTTGAACTCTAGAGCTTTATGTTTACGGTCCACTCTCGCTCCCTCTCCTCCCATCTGACTGTCCTCTATGCTGATGCTGCGTTTCTGCCTCGGGCCGAGACACAGCACCCCGAGAGAGAGCGTCCTCCCCTGGGACGCCTTGATCAGCGCCGCGGCCGTCTCGTGCTGCCTGACTGGGATGCCGTTGACCTCCATGACGTAATCCCCGGCCCTCAGACCTGCACGACCGGCTGGAGAGCAAGGCGAGCAGTCCTCCACCAGCAGGGGGCAGTCTCCAACGATGGTGAACCCAAAACGACCGTC
The DNA here is from genome assembly GCA_038501785.1 of Myoxocephalus aenaeus. Taxonomy (NCBI): domain Eukaryota; kingdom Metazoa; phylum Chordata; class Actinopteri; order Perciformes; family Cottidae; genus Myoxocephalus; species Myoxocephalus aenaeus. Next base: position 792,470 of record JBAMJR010000278.1, on the reverse strand, counting down.
CGGACCTGGGATGATGTCCATCTTTTTTTTTTATTCAATTTGAGAACACAACACCCAAAAGGCTCCGTATCAGTCTGGAAGTACATCAACCCACAGTATGCTTTATTGCTGTGATGGATTAAAAAGCTGTAAGTAAGACCTGCTGTATGCGGGACACCACTCCAATACTGGGAGGGATGTTCTTCTGAGTCTGGGCGATTGCGGCAACAGCTTGAGGACCCAGCGTCGACACATTGTGGCCCTCGATCTCCAGAACCTGGTCCCCTGCCTGCAACCCCGCCAGATGGGCACTGCTGCCCTCCTCCACAGACAGGATGTAGCTGGGTCCATTGCCGCCCAGCTGGAAGCCAAACTCGTCAGGCCAGCCCAGGTTGGACGACGGCATGCTGAGGACTTTAGGGACGAGAGGATGGGACACGATGGTGAGGTGAGAGAAAAGAAAGTAACCACTCACAATCCAAGGACTTCAGAGTCCTCCTCTTTGGAGCTGCAGACAAACATCTGAAATTATGAGACCGCATGCTAATAAATGAAGAAATACATACTCATTCAAAACACAAGCACTTACCAACTGTGGCCAATATATTCAAGTCTATCGACATTGCAAAAACACCGTTGGATCAAACAATCCCCTGCAGGTTTGAAAAGAGCTCCAATTCTCAGCCTTCGTGCCCCGTCTCTTCTCCCGCCTGCTATCTCCAGTGTCTCAAGTTGTACTATCGAGTGCGGCTCTGTAACCCTCTACCCTGAACCATGACACACTCAGCGGTCCCTGACCTGGTTCACAAACGCAAACGCAGCCAATCAAATTAAGGCATCGCAGAGATTGTGACCTTAATTAGCTTGAGAGACAAAAGTTCCTCCCAGCTTTTTTTTTTAATTCAGTGCACATGCAAGTCTATCCTGTTGAATAGTAATTATGCAATAGAGAACACACCACTGACTGCACTGATCATTTCTAAGCAGGGAGGAGATACAAAGTGGCATTAAATAAACATGAGGTAAATTTGCAAATAGAGAGGCACTTGTAGGCCAGACGTTGGAGTGAAATATTAAAATAAGAATGAGCTAATCCACATGTAACAGCATTTCTGCTATAAAAAAAACACTTACAAAAATGGACTGGTTTGCTTTTGCTAAATATAAACTATAAACCCTCTGGCTCAGCTAGGAGCTAATGATGTGCTCCATAGCCTCCAAAGCCACAGCGCAGCAGCATTTACACACATGGACAATAACACTTACTTATGGCTCATAACACTTACAGAAATCCTTAGATGGATACCGAGAGCCCCGCCGGAAAGAGTATCTGCCTTTTTTGTTTTGCAAAAACTTCTTCATCTTGAATGTCAAATAGCAGGCAGCGTGCTAGCGGCCTGATATCCAATCTGTCCTCAGATGTAATGTTAAAGAAAAAGGGATCAACCCAAAGTCAAACAGGAAGGGCGACAAACTCAAAACATTGACCCTTTCATCCACCCTGAAACCACCGCGGTGTCCTCATGAGCAAACGGGTGAGTGTGGAGGAGAAGCGAGCGCAGTCTCTCTGCGAGTGTGTCAAGGAGTTAGTCCTGCGTCTCATCCCTGATTCATCCTTGGGCCGGCCCGCTTGCACAGTGTTAATCAGAAAACTGGGACGCATGCACCCAGGCACCTCTGTTCCTTAATAATTCTCTCTCCGAAAAGGGTATTGTGAGGCCTCATTTTTCTATAAATACACCAATGTGTCTTTTTCCTCCTCCAAAGCTAGGTGGCTCTCCGAGGGACCGCTCCTGGCCCAGAATCACTCTGCGTCGATGCAAGGAAGCCTGATGAGTACTAATTGGAGCGTCTGCATGCCTGGGATTCTGTGTCCATGTGTGATGCGAGAAGCAGTGGGGGCAATTTAAGACTTTAGCCTGTAGGATTAGTAGCTGAATCTTCAGCGCGCCTCCACCCCCCTGTCATTAATACTGAAGCAACACATGCTCTCCTCCCTTAATGAACACATACACTGAATATCTAGGAACCATACTGGACTTGTACATATGTCATGTATTATTATTATTATTGCGATAAATCAGAGTGTGAGCTAGAACACTCAGTGTGAAGATACAGTCTGTATTAGAGGCTGAGTTTCGGTCAAAGCTGGAGTGAAAACATTCAAATGGTCTACGTATTGGTAGACCATTGGATGTTGGAGTTGGATTTGTGAGTAGCTAGCAGTGTGCATTGCTGTCTGACTTTAATGTTGTAAATGACCAAATATTACACTGATCTAAATATAAGGATTAAAAGGGTTAAAGCTGTAGAGTCCTCGCTATGTCCACGTGGCTGTAAAATCATCATGTAATTGAAAAAGGAATGAGTTCCAATGAGATTTGGGGCTGTGGTGGAACATTGTCCTACTCAAGCAGAATGCTTTAACCTTTCTGATATTTTATTTGAAGCGGCACGTATCAATATTTTTGATAATAATAGCATCAGAGGCCTGTCTCACGAAGCTGGATTTCGTCTTAGCGAGGTAACTTCTGGATTAACCCTGGGTTTTCCGTCTCACGAAGCCGGTTCACTTCTTAGCGGGGTACGTTGCCCCGGTAACTTACGCTGAACGCCTAACCTGCTCTGGAGCAGGTTAAGTTCCCGGATAAGATCTCAGCGGGTATATAAGACCGCCTACTGGCCAATCATTGTCTTGGAAAAACGGCCTGCCCATTTCTACAGAATCCCGTTGAGGAAGGCGCACGGATAGTAAGAGCAGCGCTCCGCAGAGAGCGTCTCTTCATCTATTGCCTCCTCAGTGGCCGACCTGAGAAGTGGCAAAAGATTTCTTCCTCTTTAATGCACGATCAGCACCAACAGATTGCTTGTAAGTGTATGACAGTTTGAATTTACTGTTACCTTTTAACTTGCGCCCATGTTCTTTTAGCTCCACTGGGGTTGCAACTGAAATGAGGTTAAATTGTTAAAACGAAAAGATAATCAAAATAGGCACATACATTTGAGACAGTGATTTAATATTACAATCCCAGTAATTTATGCATTGACGGAGTCGGCGATTTTTTTTCCCACGATTCCTTGCGGCTTCTGGCTGCTGCATCAGTGTTGCTTTTTGCTTGTATTCTTTCTCTATATTTTTCATACATTCTTAAGATTATGGTTTGCTCCTCCGTTGTAAAATACGTTGCTCTCGGCGGCTTCTCCATGGTGCACAATTGGCGTAACTGAGTTAACTCCGCCCCTTTTATGTGCACGAGCACAGATCTAGATGAGACGCTCCTGGGTTCACTTAACGAGTTGATAACCGGCTTCGTGAGACCAATAAGCGAGACCGCGGACATCTGGTTAAGTGCAGCTGGATAACTGAGGGAAACCCCGGGTATGTTAATCCAGCTTCGTGAGACAGGCCTCAGGTCACATGAATGTGTAACAGCACGGAGAATTCCACCGGTTTACTTCAGCTTTATGGGGAACTTAGCGCCTTTCATTTTAGCATCTTTGAGCTCACTTTTGGGGTTTTACAACATTAACAACAAATGGCAAAGTTAGTAACAAGCTGGTAACCATGGTGAAAGATTTAGCAGTTGAAGACCCAGATGTATTTCTCACAAGTTGGTGAAGACCATAACAGAGCTAGGAGAGTAAATATTGGACTGGTTTAAAGTCCCTACCCATCCATTCAGCTGTTTGAAAGAAGAAAAAAAGAATACTTATTGTTTCTCCTCACATGACGCCTGATGGTAGTTTATTTATTTTTATGCACTTGTTGCTGTAGGAAGAGCTCCCACCTTTATTACTCTTAGGTCATGAATTGCGGTGAATGTGATGTGAATCTCAGCTCAAATAAACCCCACTGAAACTGCAAACAGCTGTGAGTATTTAGTTCCCACCAGATTGTTTTAAATTGACAATTAGTGGAGACCGAAAAGTAAAAATACACAAAACCTACTCAATAACAAGATTAAATGTACTTAGTTACTTCCCATCTTGAATATCAGCGATTATGTAGAGGGGGAAGATATAAAAAAACAATCAATTAAACTATCAATTTGAATTCAATTAAATTGAAGCTGAAGAGAAAGTACTGAGGATGCCAGCAGGTTAACTGTCATAAATCAATAACGAACAGGCAGTCCGGTACCAACTAAATAATTAACCACAAATGGCTGTTTCTCCCGACAGACACGCCAATCAAACTCTCTTCTTACACTACAGCAAAGACAGTTACTTGTGTGTGTGTGTGTGTGTGTGACACAAGATGAGGCAGAAAGCTAACATTTCACAGGCAACTGAGTCTGTTAAAATAGTCTCAGCCTTTTCACTCAGTCAGTAAAACTCTAGTAAATTATTCCTCATCTTTACATTTATACATTTGAGCATAAATCATTTTTCTGATACGTTTTTAAATTTAAAAAAAACAAGGGAGCTGAAATAGTGTGTCTTCATGAAAATCAAAACTGACATTATCAGGATGAAAACTGGAACGGCAAATACACTATGCACTGTGACCGACGACATATCTGACATAATAAACATGTAAAAGTATCAACACACAGCACATCCACACATCCACACATCATGTACCTGTTTAAACAGCATCCATAAATGTCCATGCAGAGCTCCAGAGTAATGCTCCCCTCTCCAGGACTGCGAGCTGTAACATGAGTGTTGGGCCATGTCGGCAACCAGATCCAGCAGGTGTCTCGTGATGCCTCGTGGCATTGTGTGGCGCACTGGATGGCAGCGACAGAGAGAAAACAACACTAAGTAACAGGAGAGGAAATGTTGAAAATAAGGGGTCTTCATCTGGAGAAAGACAAATGGGAGTTGTTGTTTCTTGTTGTTATTTTGTTGTATGTCTATTGTTATGTGCATCTTTATGTATGTATGTATGCGTGTCAATTCCTGTCCTTCACTGTAACTTGGTGATTTTTAATGCATATCTATAAAAATCAATAAACATGTGATCACAAAAAGACACTAACGTGTATAACATCACATTCTGACTATTCATTGTGAAAACGTATTTATAAGTTTACAAAATTGAAGTGTTAGCATTATGTAAAATGAAAACAAGTGGATTAAATCCACATTTATATAGACATTGATATTGACAGACTCCCCCCCCTTCAACAGTGTCAGCAAGTTAGAAACAACCTCTCAGCTGTTAGCTTGGAATGTAGCTCCATCGATGCTAAGGAAGTAGCATTGTTTACAGACCTGCACCAAAAGTGACGCCGGGTGGCCACCGCGCTAGCAATAACAGCTATGTTGACGTGAGAGAAAACACTGAAAGGCAGCTATGTGTGACCTCGACTAGAAGGTACAGGGGGAATGCATAAGTAGTTAAGTTAAATGGCTATAAGGTGGGGGGGGGGGGGAGCGGGAATAGATGTGCAGGTTTGCTAGCGAACTGTAGGTTACGCTAGCATATGCTAACGTAGACGTGTTCACCTGAGATTTAGATTGAGAATACGCACCCCACATTGTTTCATTTAAAAGTCTTCCTCGTCGCGTTCAAACAAACAGAGAAGCTTAACAGTAGCACCGCTGTAGCTTCTTGTCGAGTTTGCTACCTGTACGCGGCGAGTTTGTGCCAGAAAACAGCAGGAAACACCTGTTGCCTTTGTGTTTCTCTGAAGCCGGCCGGAGAGAGATGGATTTCCTCAGTCTGTTCGCGGTCTACGTCGTAGTGGTGCTGACGTGTATAGTCCTCGTTTGCAAGTACTCCGGCCAGCAGCAAACCCCGTTTAGTGTCCTCTTCAACTCGGTAGGAAAGGTAAGAATTAAGTATTTTTTTAACTGCACTTCCACAAATGGACACTGCGTGGCGCCGTTTGACTACTTTGACCAGAATACAGAGGAAACGTGTTCACTGACATCAAAGCTGCCGACAATTCTCACCACAGGTCGTTGCACCGTTTACGCCAAAATGCCTCCAAAAGCTTTCACAGTGGACCTTGCACAGGCTGTTTCATCAAAGGTTTGTGGTTTTCCCAGAAATACCCGTTCCAGACTTATGTATATGGGCTCATTTTGTATTCTTAATTCCAGAGCTAAACAATTATACCACTGTATTTTTGGGTCTTCAGTCTCTTTCATGTGCTTTTCATTGCAGGAACAACACGTTCATCTATGTGCATATCCTGGTTGAGGCTGCTGTGTACGCAGAGTTCACCTATGAGGTGTTTGGCTTCTGCAGAGAGATGGACACCACTCTGACCAGTCTGTCTGTGCCTTACGTCCTGCTGGCCATCAAGACCTTCTTCTTCTACCGCTGCATCAAGAGAGATCCAGGTTAGTATGTTAGCCGAAGTACATTCAGACATACTTATCGTTCGAACATATTTCACGAGTCAGGCCAGGCGAGGTGAACCCCGACACGTTGAAGTACGAGGTATGTAACACTTGTACACCTCATTTGAGATTTATTCTTTGCCAGTACACTGGCATATTTTGGAGTCTAATGAGTAATAACTAGGGATGGTGATAATGACATATCAACCATGCACATCAGTATTTTCACATTGTCACCTGTAGGGTAAAACTATATATTTCCGGGGAAGTCTGGTAATCAACGGACAGCATCACCCATGGTACAGTAAAACAGGCCTCACGTGAGTCCATGTCTTGGGAATGCCAGATGCAGCCAGTGTTCTTATTTCCACTAGAATGTAAAATAACATTTTTGTTCTGGGCAACAAACTCAACTTATATATCAGTCTTTTCACATTAGAAATAAAATGTTGTTTGCATTGCATACTCGTGTTAAATTTGGTGCTAAATTCCCAACAAGGATTATTAAATTGAGTCTCGAAGAGGGATGCTGCTCTACCTTACTGCTGGTTATAAGGCCCTTGTAGACTATGGGCGTGCAGAAAAGCTGTTTTATTAAGTATGAAATCGTATAGGCTTTATATAACTCCAGTTAATTCAGAGTAAAGTAGATAATAAAAAAATAATAATCACCAGACCTCTCCTTGTGTAAACAAGGTCTGAAGTACTACCATGTGTTTTGTTTTATTACACTAGTAATTTTTCCTCAACTCTCTCCTCTGGCAGGCACAGTGACGAAGAAGAAAATTGCTGGCCAGCTGAGCATCTATCCTTATGACAGGAGGCTGTTTCACCCAGGAGTCTCTTGTGAAACCTGCCAGCTCATCAAACCGGCTCGCTCCAAACACTGCAGTGAGCAAATAGTATTAAATATGTACCATAGAAAATATTGTGTCTTATTATTTAATCAAACACATTGGAACTCATACTCAGTGCTCACTGTAAACGCCGTCTGTATTTCAGGGGTCTGCAACAGGTGTGTCCAACGTTTTGACCACCACTGCATCTGGGTCAACAACTGCATCGGTGCTCAGAACACACGTTACTTCCTGCTTTACCTCTTCAGCGTGTGCGCCATGGCGGGCGACATTGCCGTCCTAACAGGGGACATGCTGTTTCATGCCGTACTGCGGTCAGGGCTTCTGAGGGCCAGTTATGTAGACGAGTACGGCCAGCAGCAGCCAGCAGGGCCTCTGTTTGTTGTACAGGTGAGTCTCAGTACTGCTGACACACTGCGTTTCATAATGCTACATATTCCCAATTTAATACAGCATGTTGATCTGAAAGTATTTTCTTTTTCTCTCCGTCTCTCCAGCACCTGTTCCTGACCTTTCCCCGGATCGTCTTCATGCTGGGATTTCTGGTCTTCGTCTTCTTCCTCCTGGCGGGTTATGCCCTTTTCCATTCCTACCTGGCTCTCGTCAACCAGACCTCCAACGAGTGGTACAAAAGTCGAGGTTACGTGTGTCAGCACTGCCACCCAACTACAACAGCAGACCATCTCTGTAGCCCAGCGCCAGACCACTCTAAAAGATACTACTACGGCAGAGGGCTACTCCGAAACCTGGAAGAGATTTTCTTCCCCCGACAACCTGTTCAAAAGAAAGACAACTGAAAAAAAAAGATACTGCTGTCTGTGTCTTTATGCTGCATTTACTGTACGTCGCCTGTGGTTTGCTGTCCCTAAGAACTGCTGTTGACTGAAGAAATAAAGTTTGCCTTTAGGGATTTCTATATGGGCTCTGGTGTTTACCTACCATAATGTGTCACATATTGGAAAGCTCTGAAAACATTGGCAGCAAACACAAAAGTAAACCTTGCTGCATAAAGTCATTGTTTGTTAATTAAATTAAACCATCAGCCTCAAGCTTCCCAAGCTGGAACATTATGTCCTGTCACTGTAGTTTGTTCAGTACATGATCATGGCATTGGCACTCAGCTTTTACAAATGTTGTACTTTTTGTTTTTATATCAGGCATTGTTTTTTTTGGTAGGCAGGGATTTAAAATAAATAATTCAATAATATAGTTAAAACTCCGTGTCAGGGGGTAAATAAAGCCAGCAGTAGGAGTGGCGAACACTTGCCCTAAAGACTCATGGGAGGTGTAGTTTGATGCCAAGAAGATTACTTAAAAGAACAGGGCGCTCAGCTTTTAGCAGCTAATATCTCTGATGTTGAGAACACCTAAGTTACGCAGTATACTTTTTTCTTTTTGGAAAGACGAATACAGGTTGTGAACAGGCGTTAGTGACAGAAGTTTGACCCGGTGGGACCGGACTTGACCCTGTGTTGTCGCCATGGATTAAATACGACGTTATAATAAATACGTCCCCGGTGGCTCCTGTCTCTTTAAGCCGGTACGGAAGTAACGGCAGAATCGACGCAACACTCAGTGGAAGGTCAGGGTTTTCCTCTCCCGTGAATTTCAACAGTTAGCTACGCTTGTTTAACCAAACAACAGCTTGTTTCTACGGGACTTTATGACAGTTTTAACGTCAGTGACTTCCTGCAGTGACGGTAACAGTTACTTAACGCTGCTGTCCGGGACAAGTCTTCATTTTTGAGTCCGACAGCGCGTCACGGCTCGGTTCAACTCTCCCCCGATGTCTGGGTCTAAGTGCACCCGGCTGAGCGGAGCGCTGGTGAACCAGGTGCTGGACTCGGTGGACAGCGTCCTGTTCGACTGCGACGGGGTCATCTGGCGCGGGGACCAGGCCGTCCCCGGGGCCGCGCAGGTCATAACCCTGCTCAAGGAAAGAGGGAAACGGGTCTTCTTCATCACCAACAACAGCACCAAGACGAGGAAGATGTACGTCGCCAAAATGTCCACGTTGGGGTTCAACGCGAGGGAAGACGAGGTGTTCGGCACGGCGTACTGCTCCGCCATGTACCTGAAGACTGTGTGCGAGCTGCAGGGGAAAGTGTACCTGATAGGAAGCGACGCGATGAAAGAGGAGCTGGAGGCGGTGGGGATCCAGCAGACCGGCGTGGGACCGGACCACGTCTTCGGGAAGCAGAACGACTGGGCCAACGTGCCCCTGGACCCCGACGTGAAGGCGGTGGTGGTCGGTTTCGATGAACACTTCAGCTACATGAAAGTGAACAGAGCCATGCAGTACCTGACCCATCCGGCCTGTCTGTTCGTGGGGACCAACAGGGACTCCAGGCTGCCCCTCGAGGGCGGCAAGGCCGTCCCAGGTAGGGATACTCACTCTGCGCGCGCGCACACATTTAGGTGGCTCATTAGTGGAGATTCTACATTACTTTAGGCTACACCACTCAAATTAGTTTTGTTTGGTGAAATATAAGACCTCATTGTTGGATTTGTCAGGTTATTATTATTATAATATATATATATATATATATATATATATATATGTGTGTGTGTCTAAGATAAGGAGTATGGGGGAGTTTGTTATGTTAAGCTTGGTTTTCATAGTTGAGGCAAATTTGGTTTTCATAGTTGAGGCAAATAAGACAAATGTCTGCACCATAATCCAAATTGGTTTCAAAGCTTGTATCTTAAAGTTTAACCTTTTATCTGCCGACCTGACAAAGATGCTGAGATCTAAAGGCAAAGTAAGCATCACATCGCCCATTTTATTAAGTTGTAATAAAGTTCAAGCCCAGCGATAACTAAAATTGTTATCTTAGTGGACCACTTTCCTCCACGACAGTAAATGGAACCATGTAAAGACCCTTTTCACAGGAGCCATTTTGACATGTCATAGCGGGTAAGCACAGGTGTAACTGATCAAGTTAATTATGCTCCCATTCAATTTAGTTTGTCACAGTCATTCCAATGGGCCGGCTCGCACAACACCAGGACCCTGGCCAACCTAAATGGAAAAGGTCATGTCAAAATGGCTGCAGTAAAAAGGACCTATTGATAACACAGGGAAGTGAAACAGCTGGGAAGTGAAACAGCTGGTATCTGAAGGGAAATTGAGTTCACGGTCTTCTTACCTTTTGCCCTTCACTCCTCCTCCCAGGTACAGGCTGCCTGCTGCAGGCCGTGGAGACAGCAGCCCAGCGGCAGGCCCAGACGGTGGGCAAACCCAACCGATTCATGTTCGACTGCGTGGCCTCCACGTTCGGCGTGGACCCCGACCGCTGCCTGATGGTGGGCGACCGCTTGGACACGGATATCATGCTGGGCTTCAACTGCGGCCTGAAGACCCTCCTCACCCTCACGGGCGTCAGCACAGTGGCGGACGCCGAGGCCCATCAGAAGAGCGGATGCGTGGAGAGGCAGGGGATGGTGCCGGATTATTACGTGGACAGCATCGCAGACCTTCTTCCAGCTCTGCAGGGATGAAACCGCAGCAAGTCCGGCAGGAATGGAGTGTAGCGACGTGATAGCCGAGCAGCTTTAAGCCGGCGGAATCTGGCTCGCCTGTCACATGCCAGACATTGTCTTCTAAAAGGGAATATTTGTGATTGGATTAAAATGATGAATCATCTCTTTAACTAAGTCACAGCCGAGCAGCTTGCTGATGCGTGACAGATGAGACAAAGACTCCAATATTTAACTAAACCACTATTAAAATTAATTTAACATGATATTAACGATTGATTTATTAATAATAACGTAAGAACAAGGATTTATCAGTATTTAAATTAAATGTGTGTATGTTCCTTTTTGGGGAAGGGAGTAAGGAGTGTACTTTAAAAGACCCAGCCTGTGATGCAATCCCCCCCCTCCCTTAAGCAACTGCAAGTCAAACTTGAGAAAGGAAATGAGCACACACAATGTGTCCACAGTTTTGTAGTGTGTGTCTAGGTTTACAGCTGTTTTAAAGTCTATAAATAACAGGCACAGATGGGGGCCAAAAGGCACTAAACGGGTCCGACCTGAGCGTTCAGTTTTTTTATGTATTTTCACTCCTCAGCAGAAAATGCAAGCATTTGTAGTATTCATGGTATGGTGTAATGCTACCCGGCTCTGTCATGTCAATTAGTAGAATGGCATACATGTTTAAAAGGTCTTTAATCTTCCTTTTTCCTTCTGTTTTCTCTGATTTGTCCTCACTGAAAGCAATGCTTCGTTATACAAATAAAACTCAAACTATCTTTACTAAATCAGCGTCTGCTCTCTGTGGCTTTTAAGTTCTAAGTGAACAAAGCAAACATCCCTCTCAGTCCCGTCCCTAAAGTCACCTTGAATTGTCATCGGCTGGATGCTGCAACAGTCAGAACTGCATATCGCCTCTCAGCTGATGAGAGGCTTTCCAAGCTGCACCTGCCTCACCCTCTTTGTCCATTGTCTGGGCTGGGGAGGGTGGAAAATTCCTCTCATCTAAGTGTTTGACTGTGTTTGACTGAGGGGGAACGCGTGCATCGGAAAGATGGATAATATTGGAGACGCATAATAAGTAGACACAGTAGACGTAAAAAGAAAAGAGGAAGGAAGGAAATTGCAGGAAGACAAGACCTCGGAAATTGAGTTTGGCAAGATTCAGAGTCGTGGGTGACTGTTTTGGGAGGGAGATGGTGAGACCACAGGAGGAGGAAGAGGAGGAGGAGAAGAAGCGGGGGGGGGGGGGAGATGCTGGGACAAAGAGAAGCTGGCCAGGTGTATTGCCTCTCAGTCATGACCACAGCTCCAGGCCGGTAGCTACGAGAAGGGAGCAGACAGAGTGAGGAGCCGTCAAGGGACACAGGATGGTGAGGTGCTGGAAACATTCAGAAACCCGCTTGGAGGAAGCCCAGTGCACGGTAAGCAGACGGCTTTTAGTGTAAACTGCTACTGACTGAGGACATGTATGCATTTCAGCTGGCTGCGGGATGAAGGCAGGACATGTCTGGTTTTTGCTTATATGCAAAATCCAGTTTTGCTCCATAACAAGTGATAGTTGCATGACGGGTTGGGACTTCCAGGTTTTGCTCTATGTGAATTAAATACAATCTCAGCAGCCAGACAGTTTCCCAGCCTGCTACAGTTTGATGTTTACGTCAAGTAAAATAATTCGTCACTGGTTCTTGTGTGTGGAAACACCGCTCCAGGATGGGGGCTCTGCTGCGTCCACCCAGTCCCACTTCCCGCACAAGGCCTTCTGGGTCAGCCTCTCGGCCTCCCTGCTCCTGGTCGTCATTGTGCTGGGTTTGACGGGGCACCTGGGGCTTTCTCAGCCTCACACTGAGGTACGCGCCTGCCTTCATTATCTACATATAATCCGACTTGAGCGCTTCATTGCTGACATTGATCGGTCTGCTTTTGTAGTCTCTACAGATCGTCCGAATCACAGTCCCAGATCAGACTGGAGCTCTGATCAACCAGTCAGCCGTTGTGGACCAGCAGAAGGACCTGGTGACCTTTTCTGTGACCTCGCCTGCGAATCAGACGTCCACCGTGCTCTTTGACGTCAAACATGTGCGTCCAGGTGATATGCACGAGACGTCATGTGTTTTATCTGTACTGTTGGCGGTGGGATGTCTGATTGCCTGCGGTCGCGTTGCAGGGTTTGATATGTTACAAGCCCGTCGAGCAGGAGAGCTGCTTCCTACAAAAGATGGAGAAGTCCGACTACGACAACGTGCACTCCCTCCTCCACGAGTCAACACACAAGGTAACGGGGTCCGCGACATTTCAACGCGTGAGAACCGGCCCGGTCTCGTGTAACATGATCGGTTCTCCCTCGTCGCGTTCAGGATATGCGAGACTTAAGATGAAAATGCACCTGGGCAAATAAAGAAAAGGAAAGTTTGCCCTTTTACCTCTGCCAGGTGTTTTCTAAAGTCGCCGCCTCGCTAATGTGTGAGCTGGCATTCCTGACCCTGACTCGCAGCTTAATCCCAGAAGCCCCCGCTGAGCCAGGACCTGCTGGGTTTCATATAGGTTTTGCATGACTTCCCCGCCGCTCCGCACAGAGCGAGGGGTGAGGCGGCCGGGGCCGCATGAAGAGGCGTGTAGTCTCCCTGTCTCGCCTCCACGGCTGAATTCCTCAGTACATCTGATCCCTCCGGGCCCCCACGCCGTGCCCAGGATCCTCTTACAGGAGGCAACGGCAGCGAGCCTGAGCCCCGGAGCGGGCACAATGGCCACACTGTGTGAGGGCTTTTTAGCTTTTAAGACTGGATTTAAACAGCCTGGTGCATTGGTTGGTGAGGGAAGGGTGGGTGTGTGTGTGTGTGTGTGTGTGTGTATCAATGTTTTACCTGGATCTCTAATTGATGTCCATTGTCAGCTCTGAATCGAGCCCTGTTGCCTTCAGATATGATTGGTGTGGGTCTGATTCTTAATTGTAATATGACAACATGAGAATTTGAATGGCCTCGATGATGTGGGACCTCGCAGGTAAACCGAGATGAGACTTCTGTTTCTTCGCCTTATCATCTTTTTTTTTTGCACAATAGCACCATTTCCACCTTTCAGTCGAGTCCCCAAGTGTCCGTCTCGTGGTGTCACATATCTCTCACACAGCTCCTCGGTTCTGACTGCGGTCATTTAATCTACGATAGGAGGGGAAGGGGCCCCTCGCGGATGGAGAGTAAATGTGCTCCGTCCCTCTGTTCCGCGGCACAATGGATCTCTTGGTCTTTTTGCAGCTAACGGGGAAAAAATGGTTGTTACACTCAAGCACAACAACACATTAAATGGTTCAGTATCGGAGCAAATCGTGGTGCAATTACACACAAATGTGCAATGACCTCATCAGCAAAGATATCAGGTGAAAAAGCAGCTTCAGTTTCAATCTTGCTTTGAACCCAATGTTACTGTGAGCTGAATATGATTTCTCACACTTCTTAAATGACAGAAACTCTTCGCCTGTTGTGGATCTTCCCGTTGAGTTGTTGCGCTAATGTCCTCCGCAGAGTCAGTTCCAGCTGTCCGGGAATGAGACCCGGAGGCAGACTGAGTTCCTGGGTGTGCTGGCAGCCAGTCAGGTGGATGCGTCCACATTGGAGGAGCCTCTCCAGGCTCTGTGTCAGGACAGCTCCATCCACTGGACCCGGAGGGTTGAGGGTGAGAACTTGTATTTTAGACAGAAAAAAATAAAAAAATAAAATGTCATCTTATTAAAAAGCTTTCTGAAATGCTAGGACCAGGTTTGGGGGAAGTGTTGATCACCACCCTGGCTATAAAAAGAGTTTCTGTCCCACATCGGTGATTTGTGTATTTAGTAGAAACACATGGGCTTCACGCAAAGTACTTAGAATGTTGGTTTTAGTCTTTTCATGGCATTTGCTGACAATAAGATAAATATAGACTAATGCCAACCTTCTCTTTTAAATGGGTACACAAAGAGAGGGGAAATTGCGTTAAAAAAAAAGTTAGTTGTATACTGACATTTGGATAAAAGTGTCTAATGACATGTTATCTTAGATATTATTAAAGTATGAACGCTCATGTCACACACAGCAGAAGTTGGGGAGTTGGGATTGGTCAGTACGCACAGGGAGCTTTTGAAATGAGCCAGCTGGCAACTCCATAAAGAACCAACGTGTCAGGCTGAAACCTAAAACTAATCTATGACATCCAGCAGTGACTTTTCCAAAAAAAAACATTATACTTATACTCACTCAGTCTGCATGTGGTGGTGTCGCACTTTAATCAGGCTGCTTTCAGACCATAAACTGTTGTAGATATTGCCAATGAATCATTAAATGTGTGACTATGCCGCACTGTTTCCACTATGAGGATCTGTATCTTGTCACCGTGGTCTGGATCTTGTTTTCAGGCCCGGGGAAACAGAGGCTGGTCTACTTCTGCATCGACATCTGCTTTCCCAGCAACATCTGCGTGTCTGTGTGCTTCTACTACCTGCCAGAGTGACTGTGTGTTCTCTTCCTCCTCTCCTCCCAGCGAAAGATCAGGGAAACAAAGTTGTCTTTTTAGCTCCCTCTCCAAAAAAAAAAAAAGAAAAATGAACAAAAGCCAGCTTTGACTGTTTCCTTTGTGCCATACAGCAGTTAGCAACCAGTGAAGCAGCCAACCCTCCCAGTCCACTTCCATCCTTCCGAGAGAGAAGAGATGGAGACAGGCTGTCGCGGTTATTGTCAAAGCCCCATCGTCACTCTCTTCATGTATAATATCCTCTCTGGTGGGACGCTAAAGAGATTACAGCGGAAAGATCCCCCCTTTTTTCTTTTTACATGCCTCGAACTGTATTTCCTGTAAACTGCAGCAGTATAATTATGTGTAACTGTGCCAGTCGAAATAAGATTTCTTTTTTGCTCTGTTAAATAAAAGACTGTTGTGTATTTGTGGCTAACTTTTCTTCATTAGACTGAAAAAAAGAAGAATGACAACTCACTTCTTTGAACGTCTTTACAGCAGAATCATTTTCTGTACATCGTTTCTCTCGACACTTCTTAATCCACGTGATCATTAAGGGTAGTGCAACTTAACTTTGAATAAAGAGCATCAAATGAATTATACATGCCACAGATGACAAATAAAAATCATGCTGACGTGAAACGTCTGGTCCTGATACAATAAATACGGTGCACGATTAAAAACAGAGTGTGTACAGAGTGATAGTTCGTTAATGAGGGCTAACATGTTTCAATCAGACGTACCAGTTTCTACACTGTTGGTACGCACAACCGATTGAATTTGGTGCAAAATAGTGTGCTTGGCCCTTTACGATGGATTTTTCGACTTTATGAATTTACATTTTGGCCGGCCTTGCTGCCATGCCGATTACTTACTTGCATTTGGCACGGAAGAGCACTGTAGATATCCTGGAACACACAGCTGAGATTCATTGTAATGTTCAAACACAAGCCTCAACTTGATCAAGAAGATCATTTCTGGGAACAGTTTTCATAATTCCCAATTGAGGCACATCTTCCAAAGAGTCCATTGCTTTTATGTCCTTGTTCCTCCTCCTCCTCCTCAGCCCAGCACACTGTCATTGAAGGCCAGACACACCACGGCCTTCTGGTGGCCGCTGTATTCCCTCTTGATCTCCCCAGTCTCCACGCACCATAGACGGGCCAGGTTATCCGAGGAGGCTACGGATGGAAGAAGAGAAGAGTCAGACCCCGAAATATTTACACTGAAGCTACCAAGCCTTTACCTACTTCTCTCTAGAAGGCTCTTAATCTATGCCTAAATATACGGCACAATATGTAGGAAAGGCATTTTCATAGCTTCTTTTTTTTTTAAGCTTTACAAATTTATATTATTTACTGTATATACAACTATATATTAAACTCCCACAGCATTCCTAAACCATATTATCCTGACTGAACCAGAACATCTTATTTGATGCGTCCCTTAATTGTTCTTCAATTGATGGCAGCAAAGTGTGGCCATGTGTGCACCAGTGCAGAATAAACTTCTAAAAAGGTCTTTCTCATGCACATCATCAATAGCTTGCACCTTTAAGGGCAGTTAATGCATATAACACCAAAAGCTAGGCATGCATTAATGCAGTTTCAGGGAATGCTTCTTTAAAAAAAAAATGCTATGTCTAAGAAAATCTGCTTTTGGATCCTTGTGTCCAGGTCTAACTGCAAGTAATACTTCTCTTATCTGGAGATGATAGTTTAGAAGCTCGTAATAGAATGGTTATGATGAAAGTATATGGACATTGCAATGCTGGGACGATAACCCCTTTGCCAGGGCTCATGTACTGACCAGTGACGATATACTGGGAGTCTCCAGAGAAAGCACAGTCCCACATCCAGCCTCTGGATGTCTCTCCAGGATTGTTACTCTTGATGCTCAGCTCCGTCATCAGGGAGAAATTGGACGTCCTCCAGATCTTACAAGTCTGGTCTGCTGAGCAGGTGGCCAACAGACTGGCGGCGAAGGGCAAACAAACAAAAAAATTGGCATCAACCGCAACAACATCAGAAAGAAAGCTCTATAGTGTGTAGAGAAGGGCACTTACGTGGAATCAGGACTAAACTTGCAGCGGAGGGAGTAGCGTTTGTGTGCAGGGATTTTGGTCTTTGGGATGAGTTGAGTCACCTCATCTCCGATACCTCCAGCAAGGTTCCACACATAACAGTTTCCCTGAAAAGAAAAAAAACAATCAAAAAAAGGATGCTTTAATATCTTTTTATAATTTACCGCGCCAACGAGCAGACATGTTGGGTACTGACCGAGCTGTTGACCGCTGCCATGTAACTGGCATCTGGATCAATATGAACAGAGTTGATTGAGACCTCCGGCTCGGGAATCAGCTGTTCGTTGTGGTCAGTCTTCAAATCCCAGATATGAATCACTCCACTCTGGTCTCCAACAATGAGCTCTGCCTGAAAAACATACAAAACTGAGTGTTGACTGACATTTTTGGGCACTAGGCATATACTTGAACTGACTTATAATAAAACAGTCACATATAAACTGCTAAAATAAAAAGTAAATAGTAGTATTGGCACCAATCAATGACTCAGAGTGTGTGTGTGTGTGTGTGTGTGTGTGTGTGTGTGTGTGTGTGTGTGTGTGTGTGTGTGTGTGTGTGTGTGTGTGTGTGTGTGTGTGTGTGTGTGTGTCTCACCTGGTTGGGATGCAGGCATACGCAGTTGATCGGAGCATTGACCTGGAATATCCTCTGACACTGTAGATTTCTTGACCTGGGAGGAGCAGCGGGGATCAAAGTTAGGTTCGTCGAATGCAGACTGAAAGTGAGTGAGAGTGAGCGCTGCAAGCTTCCTTTGCGGTACCTGAGGTCCCATATGCGAGCCATGCAGTCCTCTCCTCCCGTGTACATCCAGCGTCCATCTTCATGGAAGCCCACAGACGTGATGTTCTTGCTAACACCGTCGTAGTTGATCACCGGGTTGGGATTGTTGGAGTTCAGGTCGTACATGCGGATGTGCTGATAACCTGAAAAGCAAGAGTGGAAATGACTGGAAGACACGTGGCGTGTCTATTAAATCATGCGATCCAGGAAATGGGGAACATTTAAGAGACATTCTGAACCAACCTGCAGCTGCAATCATACTCCTGTCAGGTGTGACCTCAAGTGAGTTTACTTGCTGGGAGCAAAATGTTAAGGAAGTGGTTTGTTATGGTTATATTTCTTAGAATATTGTACAGCTTGGCTTCGATTGGTGAGCTTGAAACAAGTCTCTACTCCTACTAAAAAGCTGCTGGACACACTCGAGCATTGAGATCATCCACAGGACAGACAAATCTTGGAGCTGCTCCAAAGACAGTAAACAACAGCTCCTTTGACAGCATTCATGGATTTCCATCCGGATTTGACTGAGTAATTTTAATGTTGAATATTTGCACATGTTCGAGGTTTCATTGGTCAGAGCGCGTTGTTTGGTATTCAGAGTAAGGATACAGAGTCCTGGTGCTGCACTGTCCTGGTGCAGATCCCGCTGTGGGCCTGCCAGAACCGGACAGTGTGGTCGTATCCAGCCGTGGCCAGAATGACCGGGTCGCTGCCCACCGTCCCCTGGTTCACATTCATGCTCGACTGGTGTCCGTCACCGCTCGGAGCGAGGTACGTAACGTGAAGAGTGACTGCACGGGCACAGAGGAGACAGTCAGCGGCTGCGGGTTTACCGACAATTAAATGTCGTCTTTTAACAGTAACGTGGGTTAACGTGTATTTATTGTTTATTGTGGAAATATAAGTCACCTGGACGTTAACGTGCAGGCTAACGTTAGCAAAGCAGCCTCGCTATTTAAAGGCCCTGCAGACCGTTTACTGGCTGACGTTTCAACTTCAAACGCTAAGAACATGCGACTGTAAAGATTTGTATTTATAGGATACTATGTGTGACATTTTCTACTTAATAAGAATAAATCTGACAACTTTGGATTACCTTGAGTTGTTGTGTTGACGACAAATCTGTACGTCCTCGTAAAGTGTCCCGTAGAAACTTACGATGTGTCAAATGTTCCGCTTTGACAACCAGCGCTTTGCTGCCACCTACTGGCATGTTTTATCATAGCAGGACCAATGGACCAAAGCCATGTAGGTTTAAAATGACCATTAATTCAACTCATAGACTCCTTGAACTATTCAGAATATATTGTAAATATGATTCTATATATTCTGTCGCAAATGATACTGTATGATCCTATTGATAAAATAAATACCAGTACCAACTAAAGTCAGTAAACTGAATTGTGAAATTTTTTGTATATTTTACAACCTGGTGTTCATCAACACATCTTGTCATGGAAAAATAAAGGTTGATTGAAGCATTTGACACGTGACATAATAAACGCAAAAGTTAGTTTATTTAACAGTTTTAAAAAGCAGTCAACCCAGCAGTACATTTTTAATATATATATTTATACACATTATATATAAATATATATTTAACCACATTAAATAAATAAATAAATAATACAGAGAATGTATCTATTCACCAAACACAAATCCCGCACATGTAACACCCGTGTTGACATCTCAATCAGAACAGTACCACGCAGCAATTAAATCACAACATATTAGATTAGATTTTCCTTTCAGCCCAGGTTCCTGCTCCGTCAGTATGCGTTGTGATCACAGCCGCTGCAGCAGGGCAGACATGTGCTGTTTCACCTCTCCTGGGTCCGCCACTGAGCAGGCCACCACCACCCCCCTGGTCCCAGACCTCAGTTTTGTGGAAGGGCTTATCTACAACATATTATAAGAATCTTTCAGTTTATGATTTGCTTTTGTAGCCAACGCACATAAGACATTAATTTAAAAGCCACTGTACCTTCACATATATTTTGCATCTCTCCAAAAGAAATTTCCACTTCATCGCGGTCCGCTCGCCATCATTCAAACTGGTAAACTCTTCGGTCTACAACAGATGGAACATAGTGTAACGTAGTGTTACTCTTATTACTTTCAACATGTATTGGTCATTCATCTCGCTTCTGTCGTGTGAGGTTGAATGATCGCCCTCCTGTGAAACAGTACTGACCGTACAGCCAAGTGTCTTTTCTGCCACTGGGCTCCGGAGGCTGCAGGCCTGCAGGGTGCCGGTATGGTCTGTGATGTCCACCGGCAGGTCGAAGCCTGTGGTGGCTAAAAGAGCCTGATCCCTCCCTGGACACAAGAGGTTGGTGCAGCTCTGTGCGTCCTCAGTCACCAGAAACTTGCACCTGGAGCTGAGATGATGAGAAAACACATCGATCAAGGACTTGTTTATCCGCTGTAGCTCATCATGATTAGCAGACAAAATAAACAATGTTATTCAGCATGTTTAAATATTTGAAGTAGAACGTTAGAGTTGTGAGGGGAAAAACAATGAAAAGCAGCAACTATTTAATAATGCATCAACTCTATGCACTTGTGTGAACTTACCACCGCGTCTTGATGACTTTTGAAACAGAGGAGTCGAGGTCCAGCCTGGACATGAAGCTGTATGTGATGCCAAAGAAAGCTTCAGGGTTCTCCTGGGCCTTCTGCTTCAGCTGGCTCACTGTGTACACGTCAGTGATGGAGTCCACTGCGGACACAGAAGCAGCAGCACACTTATTCATGCCGGCAGTCTTTTCACACAGGTGGCACTTTGTCACATTGTCCTCTGATAATTCAGTGTGTTATAAAAGGAAGAATTAAGTGACAGGCTGGTGATACATGTGTTTTTTTTTTATTGTCAACAAATACCATAATAAGACCAAGACGAACGGTGCGTTACGGTACACATCGTGATTCATGAGGAACATTTAAAAGAGAGATAGAAAAGTCAAACATAAGAGAAATAAGAGCTGAGTTTTACCTTGACACTTCTACCCGGTGAGTAGAATTCTTCGCTATAACCTACCTGGCACGTCTTCTGGCTTCTCATCTTGATCCAGAGCACCAGACTCGGATACTTCCTTAGCATAGCTGAAGAGAAGACTGGCCTCTCTGGTGTCTGAGGGAAGATGATGAATGACTTGCCCAGCAGTAAGATGATCCTTTCCCCCCCTCCTAACACTGTACACACCATGACTGAAAACCTTGTTTTTGATTAATTGCACTCACATAGTTATATCAGATCCCATGCTTTTTGTATGCGTTGCTGTGATATCTTACCAGGATTGACGGTGATAATGGTCTTCGAGTTAACGGTTGCTGTCATGCCGTCACGAAAGCTGTCAAAGCTAATCTTTGCATCAGCTATGAAGAGCACTTTGAATGAGGAATAAAAGTTAAAACAACAGTAAGCCATCTTAAACATAAACACACAGTTACGTCTCAGATGTACAGCTGCATGTTTCTCTTCGGTACAGTGTGTTAACGGGACGTGACAGGCAGGAATAACAGTTAAATAAAGATGTTTTTTTGTGGCTGAGAATGAGCAACAGCTGTTACCTACCAGTCTCCTTGGGAATCATAGTTTGCACAAGCTGAATGGCTTCTCTGTCCCAGCTGTGAGAGAAAGAGAGGTCGGGGAGTTACTCGGTGAAAGTCAAACTCACTCCATGTGTTTGATTCAGCAGATTAATCTAAGGTTTCACAACACCAAAGTAAATGTGTGGTAACCTAAAGATGCACAGCAGTGATCCAAAGGGCCAATAAGATGGAATAGAAAGTATGCATGAAAAGTAATCAAAAGTAATTAATTTAAATTTTCCGAATGAACGAAGCAGCATGACGCACCAGACGAGAGGGAAGGAAGAGATCGAGTCATCAAAGAGCTTCACTTCCAGCCTCTGCCCGTTGCGCCTGTCTGAAGTAGTGAACTGCTTCATCTCTCCAATCTGAAAATGTAAACAGAATCACCTGAATCACAATATCTTCCCTTCCTGAAAAAAACTGCAGTGGCAGTAAGTGCAGGGTCTGGCCTCTGTCTGAACACTGAAACGTGTCTTTAGAGCCGTTAGGGTGCGTTGGACTGTCCCAGGCCGACAGTCCATGAGGCAATTCATAAGATATGAATTCAGTACATTTTGAAAGCCAAATAAATATTTGCTCCGCATCCACACTCGATTGGCTCGTAAGAGATAAACCAGGCCTGTGCAGAAGTGATCGCACAATGCATGCCGATTAGATTTGGCAACCACAACTTCACAAGATCAAGGCAGCCAGTTTGTAGAGCTCGTTTGGTAGTAAATCATAATTATCTGTGCAATTGTAATATTTAATGCTATATTGTAGGCCATAAGTCTCATGTTGTGAAATTAAGGTTTCATCTGTTAGTAACACACCTTGTGTGGTTGACAATAATAGCAATACATGTTATTTACATAACACTTATCTAAACAAGCAGCAATTGCAAAGTGCTTCACAAGGCAGACATAAAAAAGATAGAATACAACGATCTAACAGGTTGTAAATATTTCTATGAAGACAGCTCTTTGTTACTGGCCCCTGATCTTGTTCTTTTTCCAGGCCAGGTGCAGTTCATCTACAGCAACGTCCCCCTGCATGCTTATCAGGCTTCCCATGCAAGTCTGTGACAGGTACCATGCTATTTTCCAGACTGATTTACGTACGACCACTTTTTAACAACCCTTTCCCTCTTGTTTATGTCATTTTAAAGCTCAGGAAACTCCGACGGCCTACTTTCCACCATAGTTTCTGAAACCACCATCTAATGAAACCAGTGTGTGAAAATACATTTTGGTTTCTCAATGAGATCATACATTTTTTACTCATTCCCTGTTTGCAAAATACCTCTCGAAAATCAATGATGTGCCAAAGATTTCATCACAAGTGTGAACCATGAATGATTCAACAAGCAATATTATTTGATTGTAAATCAGAACCTAATCTACCGAGAAAATAATTCTGGGAAATGTAAGATTTAACTAACCTAAATAAAAGTAGATGCGGCAGGTTAATGAAAATGTGGTCACACTAAACAAGTAAAAACATAACTGATGCATCAAAGCATGAATGTACTTAAAGTCAAACTTCTCAAAGTACTATTAAATACTGAAAGACTGTGACCTTAAGGTGCCCTACCGATTTCACTGCAGCCAATATATTTATCACTGTGCCATCCAGCTTCTGCCCGTTGGCCACAATGTCTGCCAGAGAGTAGAAATCTCCGGAGTCCTTCGCCGGCAGGTGGATCAGTGGCAGCAGCCTGTCGATGGTGCTCATGTCAGCACACAGACAAACCTGGGAATGAGCCTCCGACACCAGCAGCCTGTAGAGGCTGATACAGCAGAGAAAGGCCTTTGAAGCAGTAAGTCCGAAGACTTTGACATTACTGTGTTATATTATATTTCACACAGTATTACATTGACTTAACCTCACTATCCTTCAGCCTTCAGCTATTTAAAGCACAACAGGGTGAGCGCGACTAATTCTTCTACTATATATGTATTGAAAGTGTTAATTACCTTGGTGTTGTGGGACAGAATCTGTCCCCTTTCTCTGGGTCTTTGTTGGTAACTAAAGGATTTTCAATGATAACTGGGAAAATAAGAAACAGTTTTGTGCATCGACATTAAGTGAATTTTTTTTGCTATAGATCGAAAGTCATGAAACATAACAAATATATTATTATTGCAACTTATAGTTAAGCTTGATTTTCATTCTACAAATAAAGAAATATATCACGAGTTGGACATGACTAAAGCTTTATTTTGTATTACTGATATTGATGAGTAATATATATATATATATATATATATATATATATATATATATATATTAGTGTATATATAGAAAAAGTTTAATTTCAATGATTTGTAAGGCTTCGAGGTGGGCTTTGAGAGTGACTTCCTCACCACAGTCTCCAGTGCTGAAACTGTTGGACAGCCCGTTGATGTATCCATCATTTCCCCAGGCCGTCACATTAATGAAGAAGTCAGGTGAGTCCTTAATGGTGAAGCTAAAAGTGAATCTGTCTACACCAATATCTGAAATTCAGATGGATGGGATCAATTAATGGTGCATTACAATAAGGGGGGGGGGGGGCTTAGAGGATGTATATATGTATCTGTTCTCCAGAAGAGGGGGCTGGTGTACAAGACACTGTAGTGCAGTGCTGTAAAAAGGATGTGGCATTGACTAACATTTTAGGTGCCCAAGATTACTTACTTTTTCTGTCAGGAAAGCTTTTGACATCAGTTTTCCCAATGATAATACCGGCCACTGTCTGCAAAACATTACAAGGGCAATGACAGTGTGTAGCTATTTGTTACAATACATTCTGTTACACAATTGGTGAAAATTGTTCCTGGCTATTAGATTAGATATTGATTTAGTTTTTAGGGCTGCATCAGGAACACAAAGATACACATTTCCATAATTGGCTGAAATCATCTGAACTCACTGGGTGGGAGAAGTTGGGGTGGAGCTCAGAGATGGCAATGAAGGTGTGAGCAGCCATTTTTTATATTCAATACCTTTCACCCTATATAGTCCAGTTATTGTTGCATTTCCAGACTCTGTCCAAAGAGGCAAGACAAATAAAACAACGAGAGTTAACAGTTGGGGTTTAATTCCACATGGATAAAAGGTTTTGAAGAATTTATCAGTTTCTAACATTACCTAATAGTCGACACCTTAGGTTAAAACAAATACACAGTTCTTTCATTAGTAGCTAACGCTAGCTAAGTTGTTATTAGCCTTAATGTTAACGGTAGCTTGCTAATAGTGAAACAAGGCTCATGTTAATTTTAGCTTGCTGACTTTCTAACTGCTGTCACACCTCTAACTGACAACATGGTGGGAGTATTATAATTATATTTATATAATTAAATGTAGGTACTACCTTATACGTTTTCTGTTTTAATCTGTTTTGTCTTTTACCTGCGGCAGTTTTCTTCACTTTGTTAGGTTTCTCGCGGCAAAA
>JBAMJR010000278.1:50000-165000 GCA_038501785.1 Myoxocephalus aenaeus | reverse complement strand
GAGGAAATGCCCTGGGACGGCCGCTCACAGCTGGCTGTGTGTGTCTTTTTTTTTTTGGGGAGTGTGTGTACCCCTACTGAAGTGTGTGTGCGCCGAGGGATTGGGGAAGGGGGTGTTCTCAGAAAAGGGGTGAAGCGTGGGTTGACAGACAGCGGGCTGGGGGAGGCACTTGGCTTGCGGCTTAGCGGTGCCAGATGTTTGCCGTAGACTTTGCAGATGTTTCCTATGATGCCTCGTGTCAATTGCTGGAGTGAGGTTCATTTAGGTCAAAGGGGCTGCATTTGTTTAAGTGCAGAGCTGGAAGGAAAAGACCTCTGTCTTTAACTGTGTGTGTATGTGTGACTGTGTGTGCCCTTTGTTCTTTATATTTGTATCCAACTTAACCTGACTATCTATACTATATTTATTTACACATTAGCTGTTTCACACACTTAGCTAAACTGCCAATATTAGATTTAATATTTATAAAATGTAGACTATATTTATTGAGAAATTTTTGTTTTTATATTTTCGGAAATATGCTTATTTGATTTCTTGCAGAGAGTTAGCTGAGAAGATGGATACCACTCATAACTCTGTCTGTTAAATAGGAAACAAGAGCCATCAGTGTGTTAGCTTAACCGAGCATAAAGCCTGGGTATGTACCAAAAAAAAAGGACCAAAGACAAAGTGTAAAAACAAGAATCTCTGGTGTTTAGGAGGGTTGTGTGGCGGCCAATTTCCTGGCTGGCTTCTCCATGTCGTCACCATGAGTTGTCAACCAGTGGATACTCCAGAGAGCCACCAGTCCTGGCCAAAAAATAGTCACAGAACACAGAACACAGAACCCGCTATACATCTTCTCATCTAACTCTGCATGTTCCTTTAAGATCTTTTATTTGAGTAATCTGCAAAGAGATGAATTGTTGTGTAATATGCATTCTGGTCAACAGCAGAAGAACCTAGATTGAGTTTGTTCTGACACATAATAAAACTTACTGTTGTGTATTCAAAGTAATAGAGGCAGTTGTCGGTCAGAATGAACCACCGTCTCTTCCACGTCTTCACCCGGCCGCCTGCGGAGAAGAAAACGTAACGTTTGAGTTCCAATTTAAGAGGCGACAGTGTTTGTGCATGTAGAGGTCAACCTGCAGGAGACCATAGCTCCACGTGCGACATCTGGTTCTGATCATCAGCTCTCTGCATTATTAGGCTCAGTCAGAGGCCTCCAGCACCTCCTCCCAGTCTCGAGAGATGGATGCCCGAGGGCTCTGCAGGGCTCGTTCAGCACAGTGTTACCTTCCAGGAGAAACACACCACGTACACGTGACAACTAAAGCGGGAGTGCACTCAACTGGTCTAACCAATGAGAGTGACGGATATTATGAGCTTGACTTAAAGCCTGCTTTTAAATTAAATAAAAAAACTGAGTCAGAAAACTGTAATCATCATTGCAGAGAACATTTGAATTTGGAATGTGTAAATACAAGAAGCCAAACAGTTTCTTTTTATGATACAATTAAACATCTGAATGTAGCAATAATATAAGGATAACTCCTTAGAAGAGACACATTCTCTCCATCTGCCTCAGATAAAAGAAGATTATTGGGATTATTGGATTTTCTGTTAATTACATCATCAGTGATGCAATTTACCTATGTAATCCCCAAAAAACACAATGTGTCTGATGTCAATATGTGCCCCATAATAACATGTTTGCTGACTTAACAGAATGAGCACAAAGCAGCCGTTACTGATGTAATCAATATGTAATGTTCTCTTGACCCAGATTTCACTATATACTGCTAGCTAGAATAAAATCCCAAATCTGTAGTGTATTATTTATGAGAAATGTTTACTTTCAGATGCACTCGCTGCATTTAACTCATTAAAATGTAATGAGGATTTAAAATGTGGTCTACTACTGTCGGGTTAATACAACATATTCAAGCTTTATTTTGCCAGTCTGGAGAGCTATTTATCCTATAGCCGACTTCATCCTGAAAACCTGACATTCATCTTGGATTTCCGGTGCAGGAAGGATGTTTGCATCCTTCTAATGCTGATTTATCACTCCCTTGTTTCTTTAAGGACACTCCAGAGAGGGAGTATGTGCACAAGTGACATGGAGTTAAAAGTTTTGCATCTCTCAATTTCATATTTTTAAATGTTGAACAGGATAAAAAAGGTTTCCCACTAGTGTAATTTAGTCAACAGCTAAAGTCTTTGCATGCAGAGCAGGCACAGTATTGCCTATAATGCTTTGACAGCAGATCTCCCTGTTCCATTCAAATCAATGTGGAGGACAGGAAAAGTATTTTGCATCGTCCATGTCTCTTTAGTCTGTCCCAGAATACAGCTTAGCTGAGCTCTGAGAGTTTCCTCACATGACCAACGGGGCTGTTTTGTGACCCTTCAGTAGACACAAGGCCTGTTTAAAGATATGTTTAAATAACTTTATTTTATGACATGCTGTTCACACGTGATGATGATGGATTCAGGCATAGCAGCAGGCTCAGTCCTGGATAATAATGAAGTGTAATGAGGTCTCAAGGAGCTTCACAGCCTCATAGGAGTGCAGCAATATATCATATTGAACACCCGAGTGCTTCATTCAAACAAAAACAAAACAAAAATCTCTTATAAAGCAGGGACTCCGCTGATGAAGCTGAAATTAGCATGGAATTCACTAATGGGCGAAAACTGGACCTAAAATGATGTGACAAGTGCAGCTGATGGGATAATGAGCAAATGAGAAAGAGAGAGGGGGTGGGGGTCTGTACAGGAAGAGAAGGAGCAGCAGCGTGGGGTACTGAGGCCTGTGGGACAGGAACAGAGGGAGGAGAATGACAATAGGCCAGGGTCTCCTGTATTTCACTGCATGACCAGCCACGCAGCGGTAGGTGTACACATTCCCACAGTGCAGACTCAAGCAGCCCATTCATTCATAAAGCTGAGCGTGTGTGTTCTGGCAGACAGCTACACAGCTCTACAGCTACACAGGAGCTGTATGACGCGTAGGGCCGTCTCTAGTGGTTCAAAGCACTCTGGGTGCTTGTGTCAGGGACTCTACAAGGATTCTGGGGGGGAATCAAAGCACGCAGCAGTTTCATTTAGTCGTTTGGTTGACTTGTTTTGAGGGGTAATTTGAGTTTTCACTTTCTTGCTGAGAGATAGCTGAGGAGATTGATCCCACGTTCATGCCTGTAAGCGAAACGTGAAGCTGACATTACAGCCAGCAGCTTGGTTAGCTGAGCACATCGCAGAGATTGGAAAGACACGACAGTGGCATCGATCTTATCCTATAACTCTTAGCAGAAATGCAATAAAGCACACTTCACAAAAGTTTGCAGTATTCCTTTAAACAAGTGCAATTCAAATCAGTTGTCTTGAACAATGTGGAATTGAACATGAAGGTATACGTGTCCACTGGGTTGTCAAACTGCATGCACCACAACTACAGTGAATACAGTAGGTCAGTAAAATAAAGCAATCATGAATTTAATTTTCGCATCTATATAAGGGGTTTTAAATCACTTGAATTAATATGGATTTCTTTCAAGCTTAAAAAAAATTAAATCTGGTTATCGTGGCACATGTTAGTGAAAAGAGGAATAATAATAAAGGGAATGTGCACTGTGGTCGACAGTTATCTTTTTCTTTTCTTTTCTTTTTCGCGGTCCCACCATCTGAGACGGGCCCTCTGCGTCATCCAGAGCCACAAGAGGAATGCAGCCAATCCTCATGCAGAATTAGAGATCACTGACCTCCAACTCGCCTTGCCTTTGAATGAGATAACCCGTCGCCTCACAATGCTGTTCTTATTAGCCCAATAACAACTCTGACACAATAAGCCAATTAAATGAGGCGGCTAGCATGTTCAGGGGCCCGGTGTGCTAAGGAGATAATGGCAGCCAATGCCAGTGTGAGGGCACCGAGAAGGGTGGAGGAAGGAGCGTTACCTACCTCCTAATACAGATTGTTAAGAAGGGACAGCCATCACAGAACAGAATGAGAGAACAGAACAAAAGGTGAAAGTGTGAGAGGTTAGAGAAAAGGAGCATGGAACCAAAAACAGAAGGATTTTTGAAAGACACAACAAGCACAAAAATCACAATGCCAGTAATCAGAGAAAGGAGCATGCGTTAAGTGAGAGGAGAGACAATACGAGACAAAACGAAGAGGAGAGGTCACGAGATGAAGGACGAGGGACGAAAAGACAATGCAGTTCCTTCACAGATCTACTAGCAAACTTATCGAGCACCATCATGAAGGGGGACAGTTTCCGGGCAAACTAAAATTTGTTTTTACCACATTTTAATATCTGCAGCTTAGTAAATACCTATTTCTTGGGAAGAGTCAGCTCTGCTAACATGAACATTCACGATGGGAAAACTAACTCAGGGTATCATTTAAAATGCCAACATATTTCAATGTGCTGGTGATGTAGAGTTTTGTTCACCTGTGTTAGCGCAAAGGGCTCACAACTAAAGACAAGCTAAAAGGCTACAGCCATGCTAGTGGCTTCGTGAGGCTGGACTTGGATGGTGTGACACCACTATTGATATATTTCTCCATTTTGGACTATCAAGTTGTCCATTCCCTCAAAAGTCAGCACTATCAAGACAGTTTATAACTCGTGTACCAAAGTTGACCTACACTGAACTCGCAAATTTAAGCAAATTTGAGGAGTTCCCCTGTAGTGAAATAATTGAACATAATATTACAAATGCTGGTGTGGCCAGGACCTTTAATCCTTAGAAAACATGATTACAAATATTAAATACTAAATATTTGTAGGTTAAATTGGTGTTTGTCAGCATACTGGGGCAAATCTGAACTTAATGTTTAATTCTGCTGGAATTGTCAAATTCTGAGTTAAGTAACTTCGGCTATTTTCAGCCATTGTTGCCCAAGAGTGGTCAACCTCCAGCATGGCTGCCTGGATGCCCGTCATATACAAGATACATACAAACAAACAACACTCATCACCCGGGAAATAAAGGATACTTCTCAGAAAAACTGATGTTGAGGGTATGCTTACAAATGATAAGATTGACACAATCAAGGTTACTTCTTTGACTCTGAATGCACATACCGAGCTTTAAGAGCCAGCCTTCTCTGTCGGGGTTGAAGAACGTGTGCGTCAGATCGTTCCCATCATCTTCTGGGATTTTGAAGGGCTCGTTTTTGATGCTGTCGTAAAGGTTCTGCAGACAGGTGAGGGGACAGTATTAATCAAAAAGGGGAACAGTAAGGGAACCACCTCACTTGTAAGGAGTAGTCGTGACACAGAGATCAGTCATTGCACAGACAAACAAATGCATCACAGACAACTTCTCACCCTGAGAAGCTCCTCTGGCAGATCTCCTCCTTCGTTGATGCCTCTGTTCATGGAGATGAAGCGTTCCACAGGGGGCTTGTCTCTGACGTTGGGGTTATGGAGGCTGGTGTTCAGCATGATGATGGCAAAGGACAGCACGTAGCAGGTATCTGAGAGCAACAAAAGGGAATCATATAGATCAAACATACATAACAGGTCATTAATGTCTTTTTATTTTCCTAATATTTGTATTATTTTCCTATTATTTACTTTGTATAGTTAGACAGTCAACCAAATTGTCTTTAGCATGCATGATGTAACATTAGAGGAAGTCATCAGCATAGTGATATTTTTTGCTTGTTTCCGTTTCTTCTTCCACATTTTTTATGTTGCCATTATAGATAAGGAAGGGGATTGGAAAGTGAGTCCTAATTCCTCTAAATGTAGATTTCTTTAGTTGTTATTCCTTTAAAATAATTTGCTGTGTGGCTGGTAGGAACAGACAAAGACTGAATGCATCCCCTTTTTGTGTGCTGCATTTATATTTGAGAGAGAGAGGTGTAAGTGGGATCAAAAGTGAGAGGGGGAGGCAGGCTTTTGTCTCTCTACTGTGAGTTAATGTTCAGACACACACGGGCCAGTGGCTGCCTTTTAAATGAATCATTCATTCCTCGCTGTCTGCCTCCTCTCACTGACACAGTTTGGTCCTGGCTGTCCTGCGCTGTCTATTGTCTGCCCACTAACAAAATACTCGATAAAAAAAGAGGAGCTTTGGACACAGTGTGTAATATGGGGCAAGAGCAGCTGCTATAACTGTGAGAGGAATGTCGGTGTATTAAAAAACTTGATGTGCATGATGAAACACAGAGAGAGATGGGTTGCTCATTCCACTGGGGATCAAAGATCTCTGGTTTATTTGATGGTTTTATGAGCTCAGTGTTTGGTTGCTGCTTCATTCATGGTTCTAAGCTGCTGTACTGCTCTGCACCCACAACGGTCTTACACACAAACATGCATGCAGATCGTCATAATGTCGCTGCCTGTAGAAACCCCCATATCTCTAAAAAGTCAAAGAAATGCCTTCTGTGTGGCTTCACCACCCTACATTATTACATTTTATTTAGTACCTGAGCATGCACCCTCAACAATACACAATACACAATTTGTTGCTCTAAAACCGCTTTAATTATTTACTGACCGTTGTAGTTGTAGGCGTTGTTTATCACAAGACTATGTATCACTCAGCCTGATTCCGTCTTCTTAAATAATGGATGTCCCTTGTTTGTTGCTGGTTGTTTACTCTGAACTCATCTTCTGCAGATGTGATCTGTAGTTACTGTAATCTGGTTAATCCTCATTGAGCTTTAGTTACAGAAACTCTGTCTTAATGATTGAAATGCACTAAAAAAATACAGGCCATCACTCAATGCACCCTCCACCCTCAGGCAGTACTTCTGTTGGCACATTACGCTAAATTGCTTATCAGTGCATTGACTTTGTCCAACATAATGGATTTCACACTTTGCTCTTACCTTTGATGTTTCCAACTGGAAAGATTAGCTCAATTCATTAAAAATAATCGTAAATTACGATTTGCTTAAAATAAGAAGAAATCTGCACGGAGTCAGCTGTAACATCAACACTGTGGCAATTAAGAGTGATTTAAAACTATGCAGCAAGAAACCAGGGAAGTTGAAACAGCTAGCTAAAAGTAATGGATTAAATGGCCAGTATAGCTAGATTAATGGCAATGGAGTAGCTAAAGTAATGGATCAATTATGAATATTTCTATAGGTAACGTATATTAATTAATTTGCTTAAAGTAATAGATAAATTGCTTAAACATTTGGTAAAATGAAACTGGACCAAACCGACCTAAACACTAACTGTTCGATTGCATGAAAAAAATGTTGTAACAATATTTACTTATATAACCAACATTGTCAAATCAACATCCAGTTTAAAATCAATTGAAATGAAGACATTTGCAACAGGAAGGGGCTCATATGACAGGCCTCTCAGGGTATATCTGACAAAAAATGGTTGAGGACCACCAGTTTACACGGCAGTAACCTGCTTTGTGTCTGACCTGTCGACTGGAAGACTCCGGGGTTGCACTGGCAGTACCGTGAGGCAAAGCTCTCCATCATGCGGTCGATCTTCTGGGCTTCACCTGGCAAACGGAAACTCCACAGGAACTGGCTACAATTGGAGGGAAGAGGAAGGGATTTCATTAGTGATGCCACAGGGAGTCAGGGTGCACATGGCATAGCCGCTGGAACTTTTTCTATTCAATATTTTTGGTCAATCGTTGTGCTGACCGGAGTGCTTGGACGAGATTGAGGTCTGCAAACTCATGCAGCTCCACAAATGCCTGCAGCACCTTGAGGTTGAAGTCATCCCTGGTGGGGGGGAAAAAATACATGTGAGCAAATCTGATTCCCAATATTCTGTCTCTAAGCAATTCATTTTATTTCAAAGAGCAAGAAGACAATCCAGAGAAGATGTAAGATAACTCTCAACACAATGTGAACCCAGAAGACAGGGTGGTGGAAACCATTTCTTCCATGAAAGCATTTCTCAACCTGAATTCCTGTTTCTCAGCATTCCTGTCATGTTTGTGCCCTTATTCATACCGGGTGCTGAGCGTGTGGTCTGGAAGCAATTTAAACAGCTGGCCGATGCTGAGTATTTCTCCACTCTAAAGGGGGTGGGGGCTGATGAAAAACAGCTTAAACCAAACCCACACAGGCTCTTTTGGTCAGAATTTAGTTTGGCCATTGGTGGAATTTTTGTAGGAAAAGTCAACAGCTGCTCTCAGGCTGCGGCCACAGCTTCTCTGATCATGTTTGTTGTACATCAGGGGCCATGATACTGATCCTGTATCGTCTTTGTGATGTGTATTGTTCAACATTTTGGGTTTATTTGTAGAAAGACATTGCGCAGAGGCTGAGAAAAGTACAGAAAGCATTGGCTAACAGGAAACAAACATCAAACTTGTTTCGCAATAACTAATTATTTGGCCGATGACTTGGGGGCTTTCTACTTCTTGAACCCTAAACTGGAGTCTGCAGACAAATACAAAGAATCCTGTCCTATGAGGGTTATATATAAGGTGTATTGCTTTAGGTATATTTATTACAAAGAAATGTAAATGTAGCCTGCTGTTCGTAAAAAAGAAATTGCATATACACAGCATGTGTCTCAGTGTGATCACAATGTAACAAACAAAGCTGAATTATACAGGAACAATAAAAAGGTCTGGTTGCGTAATTTAGGAGTCAATCACCCACATCCATCTCCCACGATCTATTCTCCTTCTTCCCTACTTTTCACGTGTGCTTCCCTCCTGTTTTCCCCTCTCTTCATCTCCCTCTCTGCTCAGCATGTAATGATAGGTTCCTGCTCCCTGCATAAGCTCAATTAGTGATAATTACTGAGCGTAAACCCTCAGCCGGTGTTTAGTGTGATTTCCACCGGGTAGGTGGCCTCTTTGATGATCCTCCACAAGTAAAGCCTATTGCCAACAAGAGGAGTCCCAAGAGTCCCCCCCGCCAACTTTCAGCTTCATTCACAATGTGTGTGTGTGTGTGTGTGTGTGTGTGTGTGTGTGTGTGTGTGTGTGTGTGTGTGTGTGTGTGTTTCATTGCTTCATTGCTTGTGTGTGTTTACTGCTGCACAATCAGCACCTGTACTGAGGTAGGATAATACAGACTGTAGTCGAGTTTAGACAGTGCTGTATTTATATAGGATCCCCTTTAAAATTAATATTAATTTTGTAAAAATATGCTTTACCTTTTTCTGTTTAATTTAGCTATACTTCCTCTCAGTCTCTCTCTATGCCCTCTCGCACTCCCTTTTCCCTTTTTTTGATTTATTGCATTTTGTCCTTGTACACTATCTAATCTCCCCCTCAGATGACACCATTTATCTCCCTGGCTGCAGGACTTCCCTTCTTCTTCTTCATCATCCAGCAGTCTGGCCTGAGATGTGAGGAGCTGGATGGATCTTTTATTGCCAGTGATAAGTCCACATGGGTGGACTATGACAAGACACCCACACTGACTCGAAGATTCATGTTGGAGGGAGTCAATCGTGCTCTCTATCAATCCAGTCCATAATGTCTTTCTCTAATCACAGGGGGAGCATACATCTCATGGAAGGACTTTCTCCTGCAGCCTGATTGATGCTCTGTCTTACCGCTCGCCCAAGTAATCTCCGATGACGGTCTTGTTGAGGCCCTCGCCCTTGTAGAGGAACTGGGCAATGTCTTCGGGGGTGTGCTGGAGGAGGTCGTTCTCCAGCAGGAACTGGATTCCCTGGAAACGAAAAGGAGAAAACAGGATGTTTGTTTGTCTCATTTGATGATGGAAAATGACAGGGCTGAGAATGAATCGCTCTTCAGACCAGAACAAAATATTTCCTTTCAAGGCTACAGAGACAGCGGAGGCTGTTACAAGACGCACTGTACCTTCTTTGGATCCATGTTGAACTTCTTCCTGCCCATGGCGATCTGTTTGTTTCTCTGGGTTGTTTTACTAGAACACAGATACATTTAATTAGGGTTACTGGCACGTTTTAACCCTAAACAACACTGAGAATAACAGATTGTCAAGTACCTGAACGTCAAAACACAGCAATATACGTTATTTAAAGTCCCAACAGAGAATTTTATTTCCTGCCACATCTGTTCCCATTAAACGTGTGTGCACATAATCTGAAATAACATATGCAGAGAGACAGCGGGCACATACGGTATGCTGCTCATTGACTCTCATTATTTGTTTCATGCAGCTGTTGGTTTGACACTTCCTAGTCAATAAATCAACATTTGATCTACACAAACAATATGGCAACCTAATATTTCTTTGATAAAAAATGCCGTCCTTCCCAGCTATGTCTAGGTCAGTTTACACCTTTGTAATCCAACTGCAAACATCTCATGCAAACATGCAAATCTGAAACTCTCTTTGAAACAGCCTTTAGAATAGACTATTATGTACAGAAACTATAATGCACACTACTACCTTTTAAAGAATAACAACATCCACAGAAAATATCACTGAACTAAATGTATAAATAATATATAAAACATCCAAAGGACCAGAACAGTGTGAAGACTATTGCTTTGGCCCGGGTGTCATAATGTGTCTAATGAATGTACAAGGTACACCTACAATCTAGTGCAATGCAATACATCTCAATTCTACCACTAAGAAGCTTATAATGTTCAGTTTTTGTCTCAAGAAGTTGAATTTAAACATTTACACACATAGTGTTGTCGAGCCACCAAGTGCTTGAAAATACTTGATAATTACTCTGTTACTGATATATTAGAGATATCACATGCACAAACTACAACTTCAGTTCTCACCTTTCTCCAACACACGTTAGCTGCTCAATCTCCGTCATGACCTCTGCTATCTCAAACTTCAATCTCTGAGAGAAAAGAGTGAGACTGTTGGTTTCTTTCTTTAAATTAAAACTGGAAAACGGTTTCATGGCATGGACAGGCAGAGGATGTACTGCAGGTCTATTTGCATTATGTACAGCATGCAAATAGACCTGCAGCGCGACAGTAGATAGGCAAAAAACATTAACAGGTCAGAATAACTAACTCACAGGTACTGTACTCCTATTTTGGTTTCCAGTTCCACATTAAAATGAGGCGCTATCCACACAGGACATTAAATTCATCAGAAACAAAACTATCAATTTATCTTGAATGCACCACTAATGAACAGAGGCCTTAGCTACTGAGATGAAGCTCAAATGTATCCTGAACATATTGTATATTCTACTCATATGCGCAAACACAAACCTCAATATCATCGAGCAGCTCTCTCTTCCTGCGTCGGATGTTTGAAAGCTCGTCCCTCTCCTCCAGGGAAAGATCCTCAGGAACTGAAACATGTGATGGAGAAAACACAGCAGACCTTTAACCTCACGTGTACACGGCTTGCATCACGGTCCCTGCTTTGCTCACAAATCTAGTACCTACAAGTTCTTAAGGAGTTCACAACCACAGATGGAAAATCGAAAAGGATTCTTCCTCCTCATGCGGTTAAGTGACAGGGCTGCTGCTTCTGCGGCATCGACTGTTTCAGCTTGTTCAGCAGAAGCAACACATAACAAGAGCATGCATGCTCATCTTAATTAACTAGAGAAAGAGAGAAGGCCCTTAATTATTCCACTTGAAAGTGTTTTGCCCATTCCCCTCCGTCTCCACTTGGCTCAGGGGGGAATTATATTAATAAAACCAATCCAGATTACGTTTTCTTTCATAAAAAGTGAATTTGCTAATTTAACACGGCCTGCGACCTTGATTCCCCAGCCGTGAGGGTTTCACCACTCCGGGAAAAAAGAAGGGACGATAACTTGCTTTCTGTTCGACATTTCCTTCCCCCTCACTTTGTCTTTCTGTCTAAATCTTGTTCCTCTTTTTTTTTTATCCCACTCCTCTCTTTCCCTTTTTTTCATTCTCCCCCACGCACATTTTAATTCAAAAAATGTTTCATCCCTCTACAGCACAAAGATCCTCTGCAATCTTGCTTCATTAAAACAGCTTAGAGGCAGAAGAACGCAAATCTCTCAACAGGAAAATGGCACTCCTACTATCACAGTCGCAGCTTTGTGCCTACATGTTGCTACAGGAGAGATAAAAAAATATATATCACTTGTTATTTTCCCTCGCAGGCAGGAAACAGAGCCAATTAAAGGAAAACAAGGTCACTGGGCTCAATAGGAAGCATTCAGCACACTTTTAATTCAACAGCTTGTTAAAGAGTTGGGTTCAGGGGAGCTTAGCGTTGTTATAAACCGTATTCACATTAACACTGAGATAAAAGGTGCTTCTTAACCTAGTTATGTAATCCTGAAGCACCGTGATGAGGGTCAGGTAAACAGCAGGAGAAACAGCTGAGGGATTTTCCTTTGTGGGCCATGTTTTTAATCGACAAGACGAGGGGATAAAAATGCACAATGGCTGAGAGTACGATAATAAAGATGTTAATTAGCGTTGCTGACCTCCAGCTACCTCACAGCACTTATATGCAATACAACTGTAAGCGCTCTGAATGTGGCTTCAAAGCTAATTAGTGCGCTCAAAAAGTTTCACGGCTGTTTTACACAATTCTTCAATCTTCTACTTGAGGAGGGCTTTCTTGCATCCGTCCATTTGTCCTCCAGAATATCTCAAACAAAGCAGAAGCTAACATGCAAGATGCATTGCTGCGCTCTGTTTTAAAGGGGAAATGTTTGAAGGAATAGTTCGACATTGTGGGAAATACTCTTGTTATCTTGCCAAGTTAGATAAGAAGATGAATACCTCTCTTATGTTTGTCCAGTATTTATATATGGCTGTTACTTTCATACAGCTAAGGCTACAGGTTAGCCGTTTTACCCTGTTTCTAGTCCTTATGGTAATCTAAACTAACGGCTGCTGACTGTAGCTTCATATTTAAAGGACAGACAAGAGAGTAGCATCAGTCTTATCATCGAACTCTTAGCAAGAAACTGAACAAGGGCACTATACCTTTAAATTCACGGATGTAAAATGTTTGACGTTTTGACGTACAATTTTAAAAGACTTGGTTGATTGTTTCGTTTGTCTTTATGATAGTTAAATTAATTTAAAAAAAAATTAATAAACAATATGAATATGTTAATTTGTAACGGGCATTTTATGTTTTCAAATAGACTAAAGCAGTCGGTAATATTCTGCATATTAGTCAATGTAATGGAGAAAAAAAAACATTAGGAGCCATAATATTGAATACCCATTTGTATGGATATTTATATGTGTACGTATGTTGCTTAGAGGAAGATGACAGCTCCTTGTTTTCTATTTGCCTGAGGCCGTGCATTAGCTAATGGACATTTCTACTGTAACTATGTGCATGATTACAATCTTGATTCATTCCAAATCTAATGAAAAGCAGAGGATGCTCCCTTTAATAAAAGCCCGCCACCATTAATGGCAGAGCATTGCTATTATCCTCAAAACCACGTCTCTCTTACTGTATTACATACTGTAATATACAGTATGTCTTTCAAGCCACACATTTGATAATAGAAGGGACTATAAAACCAGTGTTAGGGTTTCTGTTCCATTGGATAATCTGGTTTAGTGGTGGGAGAGCTCCTCTACAGAGGTGGTCCACCAATTACATTATTAACACACCTCCCCCTGACCCTCTATGACTCATTCAGGTAATGAGTTTAGTGTCTTTAGCAAGCAGAGAGGTCATCGTAGGGCTAGTCTTTACCTCCACATTGGCTCAAACCAAGTGCTTCAATGTTAATCCACGAAAATAATGTATTGCTTCATAGTAATCAATAGACCTTGGGAGGGTCAGATCGTCCAATAGTGGGCTAGCTGTATTTGGTGGGGTTGTTATTTATTAAACTAGACTTAAAGCCCAACTGAAAATACCTCTGCTATATGGAAGCTCAGAAATCCATTGCATAGAGTGGTGGGTTGAGAGGGTCCAAAGGGTTTAAACACCAACACGTGCACCACAGAACAAGAGGCTCCAATAATTTTCCCCCTAAAAAACAAATCCTTCAGAATCTACTTTCAGGAGTAAATCCCCTGCTGCCCTTCACACCCAAAACTAACAACTGTCCTCGGGCCACCCACTGAAACCAGAGGCTTTGATGGCATTTAAACTAATGCAGGGATACTTTGACACGCACAAACCCACACCAGTCTGCATCAACCCTCTGTTTCATAACTTTCACCACGCTTATGTTGGTGACATATCAATATGTTTAAGCCCTTTGTTAGAGTGGACAGACAGAGAGGGAAAATACATCAGATGTAAAGGCCTTTACCAGTGGCAAGGTACTCGGAGCACATGGAGCTCAGAGTGAAAATCCCACGCTCACTGGCTGTGCTCCCAGTTTTCACTGACTCGTGTGAGTGAGAGAGGATTTGTCGAGATCTACTTGCTTTAGACTAGCGACTTTAACGGCTGTAATGTCTTTTAAAGTGGATAAGCTTAAAAAACAAAAAAACGATAACCCTGTTACTCTGGTCGGCCCAGTGGCACAATGGGACACATGCAAGGAAGCAGGAAGGCGCAGGAAAGTTGCTCCTGGATCGAGACTCTAATCTGAAACCAGCCGCCCCGAATCCCTCTAACTGTAGACGAAGACATGCTCTGTATTAAAGCCTGGGTCAAAAAGAGACAGACAGACAGACAGACAGACAGACAGACAGACAGACAGACATGTGCATAGAACCGCACATGAGCACAAACACTTAGGCCAGCTGGCACTAATCCCACACATTCGCCCCCCCCCCCGCCGCTCCGTGAGCCCAAAACTAGTCTGTCACAGCGGAAGTGTGATGTACAGTTTCACAGCATATACACAGATGTTGCCGCCAACCAGCCACGGCCTGGCCCTGCTTTTAACCTACTTTGCCTCAGTGATGAAATGATGTGACAGAATATGCAGCCGCACATAGTCTGGCGTAGCTGTCTGCAGAGGCACTTTGACTCTAAGCCACAAAGCAGGAATGCTGGGATGTCAGCACAAAGGCCAACGTGAGGAGGTGAAGGAGGTCAGGATACAGACGGTGAAAGGTCATGCACACAGGAGTCTGTGCATGTGCGAAAAAACATGCCAGCATGCTGCCACGTAGCAATAGCGATGTGAAACTGAGACTTCGGCGTGACAAAAACAAGAAAACATTATTCAACCATTTGTGACTTGTAAATAATTTGTGTTTTAGTTGCTTTTAATGACCAGGACAGAGCAGAACTTCCTAGACATTTAAGACACTGGAAAATTACAGAGAGCATTGGTGAATACCATGGATGGAGAGAAAAAAAAAACCACACTGCCACACATGCACATGTTTCATGGGAAGTGTAGCTTGTTTAATTAAATGTTGTTTCAGTTTTAGTGAGTTGCTGTTTAACTTTGCTGTGATAGATGCTCTAGAATATGGAAAGTAAATCCCAGTAACATGTTTCATTTTCTTTAGAACGACAGATGAAAGACGAGGAAAACAACAGTCTCCCTTAAAATATAATGTATTACATGTTCACCTGCAAGACTCTTAACTTCATGCAGGTTGCTCTCTTTTCTATGTTCAGCCGTGATGGCTGTTGTTCCTCGTAATAAATACCTACTGCTTTGTGTTTCTTTTCCTTCAAGCTGCTGTTATTGCTGAAAATGCAAATAATGATTATTTTAATGAATGTGTAATCTGCAGATTATTTTCTCAATTAAGCCCTTGATTGTTTGGACGAATGCCAGAGTCTGAAACCTAAATGTATTGAATTTACTAACACATATAATACAGAAATGCAGCAAATCCTCACTACTGAGAAGTGAGATCTAGAAAATGTTTAGCATGTTTGCTTGAAAAAATTAATGTCCTTTTGATTAAGCAATCAGGGATTTTTTTTAATAAACTGACCGTTTCAGCTCTACATAGAGAGAAAGAACAAAATAAAGGACAGACCTAACATACAGAAATCAACTAAAACAGAAAACATGCAAAACAAGCTGTTGTGTTTGCTGAATCATTATTGTCCTTCCCAAGTAGGACAATAAACATGTTATGTTATATGCCGATAACTTCCTTTCAAATTGTATGAGAAAGTGTTGAAATAATGCGTTAGTCCACTGTGTTGTAGCCTTTTCAGTAATAATTCAGGAACAACCATCCTGGCGGTTGCGTGAGAAGAGAGATTTGGGGAGCTAAATGGCTTCTAGTTTTTAACTACATCTGGGGTCACGAGGAGAATCAGGGGCTCGAGCAGCTGAAGAGCCCTCACGCTGATTGCTCTGGTTAATCTGCAGTTTCGGGTAGGGACCTCCTGCTGTGAGTGCATTTGTGTGAGTTTGTGGTTGCATAGGAGGTGGTCTGCACACGATGTCCTCCTTATATCACACATCTGCTCAGCATCAGCACTATGTCAATATTTGATTCGATGAACTTCGAATCTGAGGGGGCTTCCAGTGCCATATGCTGGCGGCCAAAGTAACCGTAATCTGATGATTTGATCGGCCTGAGAATGGATTAGATGGATGCT
Organism: Myoxocephalus aenaeus; assembly: GCA_038501785.1. Classification (NCBI taxonomy): domain Eukaryota; kingdom Metazoa; phylum Chordata; class Actinopteri; order Perciformes; family Cottidae; genus Myoxocephalus; species Myoxocephalus aenaeus. Next base: position 148,647 of record JBAMJR010000278.1, on the reverse strand, counting down.
GTTTCTTCTGGCAGGATGAGGGACTTTCACAGGCTGAGTACAGTCCAAGTGGCTCCCTGTTCCTTCACTGCAGCAGATGATCAGCCAGATTTTAGGCCGATTTCAGAGGGAAGGTGTAGAAGTTTAGTATATAAAATCTAAAGTAATATAGTTATCTTATATTCTCTAACGGCGCGAGCACATCTAAAATTCAACAAAAACTGTCTGAATGCTGGTAGTAAATAAAGCCTCTGTACTGAATTGAGTTCACATTACATCCAATCACAACTGTTTTAGCATTCCCTTGCTTTTGTTATTGTAAAATTCACACTCACAAACAAAGGATGGAAGACCTGGATGTGACAATCATTTTTGAAAGGCAACATATATTTGAGGGATCATTTCCTGACAGACACCGCTGTTGCTTCCTGCGGGCATCAGGTGATTGACAGGAAGCAGAATGAACGAATGCTTTATCTGACGGGAACACGCTCACCTTCATTATTGCGAAAAGATATCTATCTTGGGAGGCAATTTTGAAATCTGTATGGGTACTTTTCATTCTGTACACCGTGAATGAGAGGGAATACGTTTTGAAATCCCTGATGTTGCTGACAGTGTGCAGACGCCAGCGGGGAGGGGCTCCACCTGGATGATTGGCACTGACTTCAAACCTTCCAGTGCGCAGCTCTGTTGACCAGGACGTGGAGCTCTGTGTCGGCTTGGAGGTCCAGGATGTACCTATGATGTTTGTGCGCCTCCCTGCAAAAACACTGACTTTGGCGGACAACCCTTCTCCCATTCACAATGATACCAGAGCAACCTTTGATCGGAACAACATAAACCACAAGCAACGTTTAAATGATTCGTCTCTCTTGTGTCCCTCCAGTTCCTTATAGATGGATCCAGTTAAATATCGACCTGTCCCGAGGCTACTTGCTGGATCAAAGTTGGAATAGAACACGAGGGAACATGTACACTTGATCGTGAAGAAAGAAATGAAAGAGTGCCAGGACATGTTATTAAGGTGAGAACGAGCTGGGCGTTGGTGTGGTTCACCATTTCTATTGAGCCAGAAGCCAAGAAACACACGCCTATACCCTCCAGACTCTCCCTTTGAACACCCCTCCCTCATCCTGCCTGTATGGTCAGCTGGACCCTGTTTTCTCTTTACCCTCCTTCCACCTTCGCAGTACATCTCTGCTGCCATTAATGTCTGTCTGTGTTCTCCTCCCAGACTCCCGCTCATTGAATTTGCCATTCCTTTTGTCTCCCATCTGCTCTCTGTCTCGCGCTTAAAGAGCTTCCCCTCTCGACAGCTCCGAGCAATAACTCCAGGCAAGGCATACCTCTTATCACAACAGCCGAAATGTTACCTTCTAATGTCTTGTATTCCGAGCCCCCCCCCACACACACATACTGCCATGGTGATGGGAGCATGTCGGGAAGCCTCCTCAGTCTCTCTCTCCTAATCAGGTCCATATGTAGTCTTCTCTCTCAACACTTAAGTAGTTTGCAGTTTGTTACAAGCTCCGGCTCAATCCGTACACTGTCTGTGTTTGGGTGTTTGTCTGGTTGCATGCGGTATACTGTACTGTATGTTTAATCTTCTAATGTTGTACCACAAAACCCATAATCTTGGCAGTCAAAATGAATTTCTGTTCTTTCCAAATCTTCCCTTAAGCCCTGAAACAACACAGCCAGCCTGCCGGGTCAACCAATGAGATTGTAAAGAGTGCATTTTAGAACATTTTCTGGCATCTATGTCGACACACAATAAGAGACACGTTTTTCCTAAAACATTGCAGACATTCATTTCAGGCTACTGGGGTGTTACAGGAAATTTGGAAGTGGTGAATTCAATCCAGCTCCATGTTTTTATACACAAAGGGAGAATTCTTTCTGCAGCCAGGTGAATAAAACAGATGTGAAGTATGGAAGGAATTTACATGAAAGCAAAGGCTTTTTAAATGATTTATAGCTTAAGATACACTTATATATCACCATGCAGTGCTGGCGGTATTTGTTCTGGTCAATTATTTGACAGAAATATACTTGTTCATTAAAGTTAAATGAGAAGATCAATACACTTCTCATGCATGTATAGTAATGAAGCTACCGCCAGCTGCCGGTAAAGTTAGCTTACCACAGAGACTGGAAACCGGGGGGAAACTTCTCGGTCGAGAGGTAACAAAATCCGCTGCAAAAACCCAACATGTTCTTTTTTACACCACATTTTTGGATGAATTACACAAACAAGATGTAACGTGTTAACACACACGCTTTTTGTTACCTTTGGACGGAGCCGATAGCTGTTTCCTCCGTTTCCAGTCTTTATGGAAACTAAGCTATCGTCATTTGGCTACAGCTTCATTTTTAGAGAAAAGACATGAAAGTGATCTTCTCGTCTGAATGTCGTCAAAAATCGAAAACACTTATTTTACAAAATGTTGAACTATAACTTGTGGAACCAATTTTCGGCGTAACTAGATAAAAATATCGTAGTCTGTGCCCTTAACATAGACAGGTCTCTTTTTTTCCAGCTTTTGTACTAAGTTAATATTGGAGGGTGAAAATACTTGATATGCTAAATCAGCATCCATATGTGTAGCTTTATTACACATGGAAGGAAGGGGTTTCTGTGATGCATTTACTTTTCATTCTTGAAAAGATGATTTGAGCTGCAACTAATTATGGATGTGTGATTGTTTTATTCATGGCTCTTCAAGGAGACGTTAGGTCGAAGAAAGATGTAGCTGTTGAGAGCCACGTCTGAACGCTGTTTTGCGGCTATCCAGCCCTTCAGCACCAACCACTTACAATAAGCCAGCCAGACTCCCTGGGCAAACTACAGCTAGTGACTGACTGATGTCCTCCCACACACTCACCCTACAGCCACAACAAACCGTGCCCTAATCACCCAAACTTCCCCTTCTTACCAGCTAATCCCCCTCAGAACTACAGCACTAGGCGCCAAGAACTCACACATATACAAAGTGTTGATTCAGGTTTCCCTAAAAGACACCCTAGCTTTGGTTTCATGCCTGCTGGGTGAATGTGATGTGAAATAATTGCACACAGTCAGATGTCCAGCAAGTTTGAGAAAGTTGCAAAAAAAATGCAGAGAAGAAGGGCGACAATTTTTCTTTCTACTGGAGATATTGCCAATCAGAAAGCCGAGGCATGCTACTAGACACAGACACAGACACTGTGTGCACCATTAAAAAGGCCCCTACAGACCAAACAGCAAGTGCTGCAGTCAGATACGATTTGTTATTTCAGCGCACACTCACACATTCAGTCCAAAGAGAATAGAAGAATTGAAGGAAAGGCCTTTCCCATTCAAGTTTTCCCACGGTCAGATAGACAGAAGAGTGTTGATTGACACCGCAGGGTTATCACGACACTCACACAGGAAATATGGTCAAGCAAACCCCATTAACAAACATTTCAGCACATTTTGTGGCGTCTGAACCCAGAAACACAAGACATGTTTATTTAGGCGCACAGCCTTTTTCTTTTTTTTTAAAAGGTGAATTCTATTTATTCCAGCATTTTAATACACCAAACTCCCAAAACAGACATTTAGTCAGCCCATATTAATCCTTTGACTGCAGCATAACAAATTTGCTCGAAAGAAGAGAAAATACAAGAGAGCCAAGTGTTAAAATGCATGGCCTTCATCCAGCCGTTTGTGAACCGCTTTCCAGCCAATTTCTGCTTCTGTGTTCTTTCCACTTCTCCATCCAGCTATACGATGATGCTAAAAATAGACATGTGAGTAATAAAAACACTTGGAATTTCGAGTCTGTTGCTGATTTTCATCCATTTTGAGGCCAGGCTCTGTCTGCTCTGTGGCATGTTAGCGGAGCAGAGAGCGCCAACTCTGATTAGCGAGCGCTGTAAACATGTACTAATGAATTCCATGCTACAGCTGAGTAGCACAAATGAACACAGTGCCCTCCGTTTATAGTTTAATTAATTGTCTAGGTAAGTTTAGCTGAGAAACACGCATGCAGGTCCTTCTTCCTTTGCTGCAACATCACCGCCATGCCAACAAAGACGTCCCTTACTGCAATGACAGGCTTTCCATTAGTCTGCAAAAGGCCTCTCGGTTCAGAAACTTCATCATCCCTTCCTCAGTTTGGGGTTAATCAGTAACTCTGATCACCAAAATGCAAAATCCCCACACGCTGTTTCAGCCTCGTGAGAGGTGGCTTGTGGGAGCCTTAGCTGTTCATAAAGCATGTATTAATCCTAAGTATCATGGCATCTGTTTACTCTTTGGTTTACTAGTGCAGAACAAATCATAGCCCCAACTTCAAACATATGTTGTATAGTTTGCATGTGTACTATAAACGCAGGAGTGAGAGCACAGTCCCTAATGCACACACATGAGGATAATGTGCACGTGTGTTGGCATGCAACAAACAGCCCCTCAGAGCTACACAACACAGCTTGTCATTGTAAGGTTTCACAGGCACTGAGCGAAAATCTCCCTAGAAATGGCTTCGGCATATAAGTTTTGTTCTTAGTCTCTTGATTTTTGTAGGGATGTCCGATTCAATATGTATCTGACACATTGACATATCAGCTGTAGACTACTATCCTGATCCAAACTATTAAGTTATCATAGTAAGTTTGTTTTATTTTGCCCTAGCAATTACCCGCTGAATGAATTGGCTCTCGATGTAAGGTGTAACTGTGACTTCAGCAGCTGGAAGTTACTGCTGAAGACAAATTTAGCTCATGTGCTCGTGCTATGATATCAGAGTGTGTCAAGGTGTGCATGTGAACAATGTTAAGTGATGCGTGTGAGAGAGGCAGCCTGCGAACAAGAACTCTTAATTACTTGAACGTTTATGGTAAGTTATTTTAATAACGCTCTCACATGCTGCACACAATCTCTCTGGGCTGGTGTCGTATGTTTCCAGTTTGATCACAGACAGCGAGCCTCTGTGCTCTCTGACATCCTGTCACATGTTTCAGTGACCGGTGTCTCTTTCTTTGACTGGCCTCATCTATGGTGGGTGGAACATGTGATTAACTTGTTTTTTGAGGGGACGTTTACACTTTATGGCTATGGCATGGTTTGAATCACAAAGAGGATACAGATCAAATCCTACACTGTGATTTCAGAGTAATATTACTTTCGACAAGCCTCCGAAACAGCAATTAGACCATGGGGAAAACCTCTCCTTTGAAAAGTAAAGTAAAGCTGGTGAAGTGTCCAAAATATGAAGGGTTCTTCCCCCCTGGATCATGAATATGCTAAATTACTTTCCTGGTAGTATGCAAATTCTTTGGCCCAGATTTTGGTATTATTGTGTACAATTTGTGCCCAAAGTTGGCATCAAAGGAAACACAAGGGGGTCACCAATGTTCCTCTGGAGGCCATAAATATACAGCCGTGTTTATGGAATTTATCCAAAATACTATTAAAATGTAGCATACATAATAATATAAAGACATGCAGAGTATGATTATAGAAAGACGGGAATAGTTACTACACCCTTGCATAAGTTTGCACAAGTCTAACTAAAATAGGTCAAACTGGGTCCTCCCCACTTGCACTCCAATTCATGGCAAAGCTTATTGGTTTAGGTACAACTGTTCAGACCTGAGCATAATGTGTGTGTGTGGGGGGTGGAAGTCCAGATGAGGGTCTCTCCTGTATCATGCTAATCTCTCACAGTTTAACTGACTAACTGTTATCAGTGCACAGCCATTTGTTTACACTGCATTGCCTTCAGCCCACAAGGCGGTTTGGATTATCTGCTCAGAAGCATCCTGCATGCGTGCTTCAGCACACACATCGTATAATAACTGATACAGGACTCCGAACTGCAGCCGCTGTGTGAGCAGTAATCCTGGTTAGACATGCAGCTGCACAGGCTCGATTCATTCAGACTTACAGTATCACAACACCACGCATTCAGGTCTGTGGCACCAAGTACTCTTCTACGACTGTTTTAACAGTCACTGTTGGCTATAGCCCAATGTGACTTTAGTGTATTCACCTCCACCTGTAGTGTTAGCTTCTGTATGCAATGCAATAACTGTAGTCCCTTGTTGTACTTAAAGGCACTTCTTCAACTAATATGCATGTTTTCTACACCAAATAGTGCATTCAAAGTGTTAACTGCTACATCTCTTATATTCCATATAATTGCCACATACTATATTTTGCACAATCCGCAGCTTCTGCAGTAACCTAATGTGTTAATCTCCTGTGGTATCATTGTATGACTCAAAGATCACAACTGGGACTTATTTGTCTTTATTTTCACTGTTTTTGTGAAAGGATGTAGAGCCTGCTCGGTCTATCCTCCATATGGAAGGCTGCCAGTCAGATATCTTATCAATGTCCACCAGTTTAGAGGCTTCAAACAGGGCAATGAGATAGTGAGAGCAACTTCAAAGCCTTACAGCAAGACATCAAACAGATGGAAAAGGTGAATGCATGATCCAATTGCCTGTTTATTTTTGGTGTGTGTGTGTGTGTGTGTGTGTGTGTGTGTGTGTGTGTGTGTGTGTGTGTGTGTGTGTGTGTGTGTGTGTGTGTGTGTGTGTGTGTGTGTGTGTGTGTTTAAACCATGACTTCACCGTTTCTAGACATGTTTCTGTACAGGAGACTCTTTCCCACCGGCAAACCAACCGAGTCGCAGTGCATGTATGAGAAATGCTCCAGTAATATCAGGTCTTATGACATCCTACCGTTGTTGTTTTTCTGGGCAGGTTTGCAGGAAAAAAAAGAAGAAAAAAAACATCCTGGTTCTCCTGATACCTCCATGCATCTCCTCCTGATTCACACACACACGCACACACACACACGCACACGCACACGCACACACACACACACACACACACACACACACACACACACACACACACACACGCACACACACACACACACACACACATCCATGCCGTCCATCCATCCATCCCTGCACACGGGCTGGGGAGAAGAGACCAATGTGGGACTGCAAGGGGACAGAATACAAAAACAGCCTTACCGTGGTTGTCCTCCTCCATATTGATTGTAGCAGTGACAGCGCAGTCCGGCAGAAAGGTGTGTATTTAGAGGGGTTTTAACGGGGTTTGTTCTTTGCTTTACCCGCTGACAGTCCGTCCAAAGAGACGGTGTGCTAACAGACAGATGAAGTGGAGTGGGGGTGTCCACCGAGAGAATAATACAAAAGGAGCCAGAAAAGGGAGCCGTAGTCTGGGTGTAAATTAAAGGGAGGTCCTCAATTGTTGAAGGGATATTTCAGAGGTGTCTGACGGCGATGTGAGAGAGCTTCTCCCTCTCTACTCTGCTCCATCCTCAGCTGTCTGCGTTCACATGAGCTGCGGCGACGTCATCAAGCCCCGCCCCTGCTGATAGCACCCCCACGCTGCACACTTTACACACACATGCATACACACACACACACACACACACACACTTTTTATTGAAGCCTGCAAATAAAATAATAATAAAAAAGACTTCCCAGAAAAAAAATACTGAGGACCAGGGGTGGAGAAAGTATTTACAAGTAAATGTAGAAATATAAAACTGCAAAGCAAAAAAAGTACTGCATTCAAAATTGTACAAAATATTAGTAACACATTCTGATTATGTTTTGCTATAACATAATCTTGTATATAGCTTATTGATGTATATGTTATATTATATCACTTTCAGCCCTTAACAATATATCATTACAAATGTTATGTGTAAAATTAAAATAAAAAAAAAATAAAGTAAAGCTGTCAGATAAATGTAGTGGAGTGAAAAGTAATTCCCTGTGAAATGTCAAGAAAAAATATTTATTAAGATGGAAATATTTAAGTAAAGCGCAATTTAAAAGAATGTACTTATGTACAGTGCTTGTGTAAATGTAGTTACTTGTGGATGAAGGCAGCTGGGAACATGAAGGAGGATGCTTTATTAATAGGGGACAAATATAAATTAACTTAAGGGAAATTAAGATTTTTCCAGTTCCCTCTATCATTTAGCAATTAATTGCTAAATCCAGTTACATCAAAGTCCAATAGGGCATGTTGTCGGTAAACATGTTGTAAATTAATCCCAAATTTGATCATATTATCTAATCAATTTATTTGGAAGTTAAATATAAACCTGAGTGTTAATTATTACCCTGTTCATTATAAATCGATTTGACAGAGCACCCGGGTGTATTTGGCATTTTTCTCCCTTATTTGATTTGGATAATTGGGTTGACTGGGGTTTTATTTACAGCTTGTCTCTGTGTCTGGCTCAAATTAATTTCGTTCTAGTCATGCAATGTTGGAGTCTGTGTAAAATTGTATTATGATTGGTGGGAATGATGGCCAAATGTACACTGAGTAGAACCAAGGTTTCTTCACCCTTAAAATATATTTAAAAAAAGTCACATAACGTCTTCATTAGATGTTTAAAACAACACACTGTATATTTTATTCATACCATCTAATGGAGATACAAAGTTTCATCCAATATAAGCATTTGACAAAACAATGCACCACAAGAGCCATAAGTCGCTGGTCTGGAGCTTTCTATTGATCACACAGTCAGACTGAGGACAGAGTGAAGAATCAGTATTACACTACTTCTGACCACACACATCTCTCTCTGGGTTGTTCAATAGATCCATCTGCAACTTCGAGACTCTCTAAAACACAAAGACTTCCAGCCAGTGTTTAGTTACTCTTTAAGGTCAGAGGACAGGCTCTGTGAGTTCAGTCAGGGGTTAAACTCCTTAATCAAGGATGTGAAGATAAACTGATAAGCACAAAAAATATGTCAGAGGTACCTTTGCTTTTATGGCAGATCTAATGTATCTGCTTTATCTCTTGAAAGTTTACATTGTGTCCCCTTATGATTTACAGTGAAGTATTTCTTATGATTTGCTTATTTTTTGTATTCCATTTGGTGAACAAACGTCTCTAAAAACCGTGCTTCTCTGATTCTGACCTCATACCTCCGCCCCGCTTTCCTTATTGGCGATGCAGGCATGAGGACAGGACACCTCTGACGTCTCGTGGCCAAAGCAACAGCTTCCTGTCTGTCCCTGCCCATGTGAGCTCATGTGAGGCTTTTCCAGGGAAGGCCCCGGCCACACCAGCAGTGATGTACTGCGGTGATGAGGGCAGGACCCAGCTTGTCCAGCGTCCAGGAAGGGAGTTGTGCTGAGGACTTATTGTGCATCAATACAGGCAGACAATGGAAGAAAGTTACAGTCAAGGAAGTCATGTGATCAGCCCCACACACACACACACACACACACACACACACACACACACACACACACACACACACACACACACACACACACACACACACACACACACACACACACACACACACATTTCCAATCAGTGCAAATTTGCTATACAACTCCTGATGTGGAACTTACATTTTTTATTTATATTAATGGTATATCTTTGTTCAAAACAAGGGACAAATAATAGTCTTGTGCTCTCTTGAACTATTTAGGCAGATTACTTTGTATGATATATCCTGGTACATACAGCATACTGCAGTGCTGTGTTTATTTCATCAGCCTGTCATGGTCAAATCCGCAAATGGCCAAAGCTCAAAGAGTCGCCATGGTTTAATTATCTTTAAGTATCGATTAGTTTAGTCTTATGATCCGATCACATGTTACTGAAACAAAAGCGGTCCTGGGACATAAAGATTACTTATTCTACATGGATGACAGTGTACTGGGAAACCATATCATTTCTCTCCTCAAATAGAAAATAATAAAGCTCCGGGCATGAACAAATACTGGCTGCACAGCGTTGGCAGTTACAATTAATTTTCAGCATGATCCCATAAATTCCCCCTCACAGGACCGCCTGCAGCAGCAGGCCGACAGAGTTCCAGGGTCTCATCTTTATTGAGAAACTTGTTGAATCTCTTTCATTGATATTTCTACCAGTGTATCTCCCTGACATACGTAAAGGGGGCTTGTGTGGGGGAAGTGAAGGACGTCAGTTTTGGGAATAGTCCTGTGTCCGGACCAGTGCAGGAAGAGGCTCTGTTTCCAGTTTTAGTGGAACCAAAAAGAGGCGGAGCCCAGCAAGAGCTCTCTCCATGCTACAATTCAATTATCTCCCTCTAATCAGATAATTCATCTGCTGTTCACAATGCGAGCAGTGTTTAGTAGGATAAGGAACATTTGGAAGTGAAGCATTTGTCTCACAAATGAACAAAGACATAATATACTACCACAAACATAATAGAACAGAAGATGCGAGAGTCGGCCTCTGCTTGGCTCAGCCTCTTTGATTTGATTTTGACCCATAAACTTGGAGTTATGACATCATTTTACAATCAATCAAATGTAGTTATATTTATTTCCCCCCATTTTCAAGCCAGCAGAAAAACGTCAGATGCACTCTGGAAGCAGGGTCCTACTGGGCCGCATATGTCAGCCACATTAAAACATCTCAGTGAGTGGATGGCCTCACCTCAAGCCATGGTGAGTGTGCATGTGCTGCTGTCTGATTACAGCTGGGCAGGTTTATGTATGCATGCGTGTGAGATGTATAGGACTTTGTCAGTTGGCTGATGTGTCTTTGTTTAGAACTCAAGCGGAGAATCGGGTGAAGATATACATTTTACTAATTTTTTTTAAACATTCTGCGCAGAAACCTGGTTCAGTTTGCCGTGCCGTAATGCAGTTTGATATTGTGTAACAAAAACTGACAGATTTATGATGTATTCTGAACAATTGTGTTGTTTGGTTGATTATGTTTATTATTCACCTGAAGTAAACACATTTAGACATGGCGTTGTGGTGAGATTATATAGTTTGTGTGCTAATTTCACAATTTCATTGTCAGTAGCCTCAATAGACCAGAATGCAATGCAGTCACAAGACATGTCCTTTATGATACGTGAAGATTCAATGTATCTTTAATGCTCAATGGTACTTTCTGAGTCTCACTTTATGTTCAATAGAAAAACATTTTGGAGTTACTATCACACTTCAGATTATATCCAACAGCAAGAGCATGCAACAAGTTCTGTTCTCTCTCGCAAACCTTGAAGGAAATTCCTCCAATAGACAAATTCCAACAATTCATCAAAACTGGGAGAAAACCACCATTTAGTCCACAGAGAGACACATACAGGTCCATGCTGTATGCCAAACAAAGCACAACCCCAAAACCTCTAACAAATCCACTCTTCTTATCTTTTCTGCTGCTTCATATCAGTGTGGATGTTTCTGTGCAGTACATATTCAATGCAGCTTTTGTTTCCGGTCCTTCTTCATCAAGGAAGTGACCCTCTGCTGTGTGGGACCGGATTCATCCGGCGCATGTCTCGGCTGCAGTTGTTCGGCTGCAACGTTGTGAGCGAGGAACCTGCTTCATGACCCATAACGTTATAATGAGGTAGTGGTTGAGCAGAGCAGCTTCAGCGTTTCAGTCATCTGTGATAGTCTGAATTATTGTGAGTGAGACACTCTGAGTCTACTCAGCCCTCCAATATGTTTGTTTGGCACGTGGTGACATACATAGAGAAATAACATGCCTCATTTATCTGGACTGTGTTCAGCAGTTAGGCTGAGTCAGCTACACTTGATTTTATTGCCACTTGTGTGTCACTGAGGAGAGTCAACTGACAGGATAGTGTACAACAACTTCAGGCCTCTTTTGAAAATACAATGTTTATTGTTGCATGAATAAATACTCAAATCTGACTCCAGAGTACATTTGTGGTTTGTCAGGCTTCTGAGGAATTCCTGAATCCTGTGAGAAAAAAAACATCTGCAACAGTTCCACACACATTCACTGCAAATGCAAATGTGACACACTTCCTTTCTCACAGTGGCTGAGAGAGTGAAGCGGGCGATGTCGGTAATGAACGGTAGAGAATGGAGAAAGATAAATACAGACACAAAATGAGAGGGAGGACAAAGGAAACGCGTCGGCCATCTTTCCAACTGGGACGAAAATGCTGCCATTTGGTTGGAAACTTCTCATCACATCCACAGCAGCATGTGACTCACCTCACAGCTATAATAGATGTGATTGAATGTGCATGCAGAAATGACTCATGGTTGAATGTCATCAGCAAAAAATTGCTTTGCGAAATCATAATGATGGGACCGGACACAAGTAATCACACAGGAGAAGTCCCCTTTCACCTGATGACTAAAGTTCTGCATGTGCTGCAAGTCACTGCTAATGCACAGTGAGGACTCATTCAGAGGTTTATTTCCAAGGAAGTGTAATATCTGCTGCCAGTGGCTGATAAACAAGCTGCACATAGCTGCCTGAAACCAATCGGAGGCAAACTGTGAATCCGTCTGTCACAGCTCAACATGCAGTCGAGTGTTGGAGGCTTGCAGGCCGCAACTAGAGGCAGCTATAGCTTTAAAAGAACAATAACATGTCCATGGCTGAGACATTTCCACATGGCATTTGTGGTGTTTTGCAGCAGCACATGCAGCTTTAGCACAAATGGAGTTTTGCGTGTTTATGTGCAGCGTGTGGTTGAGTCTGATCGAAAGACTTCTTGGGTGGCAAAACGTTACTCTTTGATGCTGCTGTTATTAAACTCTATTATCAGACTTGCAGTGCCCTAATAAGACTCGCCTCCACTGATAAGTTCTCTGCAAATCAATCAGATGCTGAACAATTCATACGCTAGTTATACAGGATCTTGTTACTGCAGCATATAGGCTTAAATTGATCATAAAGGAACTGGAGATAACAGCAGCACAAATGCCAAAGCCCGGTGCTCCCATCTGCTTTATGCACTCAGTTCAGCTGAAATGATGAAATTTAAGGAATAACGTGTGGATACTCTCATCCTTCAGCCTTCACTCCATTAGCAATGTTGACTTTCTCCACATTGTGTGATACCAGACTTCCCGTGGACTCTGTTGTGAGTGCTGCTGTCATTACGGAGCACATTCTGGCATTTAAGTGCCGATTGCCTGCAGACAGTCAATCTGACTCTGATGCAAATGCGAGCACCATGACAGGGGTCATTAAATCTTGGTGAGTATTTAGAGAGCTAATGGTTAAACATAATGATCCGATAAAATGACTCTCTGAACTGCATTCTGAAGGAAGGTGCATGCGGACTGAGGGCAGCAGGGAGCTGAGCGTGACAGTGCACAATAAAAGCCTCACCAACAAAGTTCTCTTTAATAATAGTTCCGGCTTGTTGAACCCTCTAATGTGAAGCTCCTGCACCGAACTTTCCTCCGCAGCCAGACTAGCTGTTTGCAGTCTGTATGATAAGCTAAACTAACCAGCTTGAATATAAGATATATAAGTATATATATGCTAATTGGATTATGTTGTGTTGAAAGAGAGTTAAAGCAGTATTTCTTCCTATAAAAGTGGTCTGACAAGAAGCCCTTCAAGAGCTCCGAAGCGGCCGAATCTTTTCAATTCAGTATATTTTGTATAGCCCAAAATCACAAATTACAAATTTACCTCGGAGGCCTTTACAATCTGTACACATACGACTTCCCTGTCCCAGGACCTCACATCGGATCAGGAAAAACTCCTAAAAAAATCATGGGGAAAAAAAGGAAGAAACCTTCAGGAGAGCAACAGAGGAGGATCCCTCTTAAGTGCACGGGTAAAAAGCCCTGCCGAATTAATCGGTTAGTCAGTCGAACAACATGGAAAATAATAACTACACATGTATTTTGAGGTGAAAGGAGGAACTATTCTAAATGTGATGTGTTGGGTAAATATAGTTTATTGCTAATTTGGATGCAACCATTGCATGCGGTCCTTTGTGAACAACCTTTTTGAAAAGCCTGTGAAACTCATTCAAGACATACTTAATTATAAAATATGCAGAGTTTTTTTTTTAGATTTGTGGATGCCTCCGAACAGATTTCCTCTTTAATGTATTTTCTCCGTTTGACATCCTGAGGTCCCGCCGTGTGACTCCACTGTGTTTTACAGCCTCCCTGATGTGTCGCGACAGGCCTGTTTATCCTTCATTAATCTCTCTCCTCTGCTTTTACCCCCCCCCCCCCCCCCCCCCCCACATTTAATGGTGACGTTTATCCTATTAATGTGTTGTTTGCTGAGAAAATCCCCCAATAACATAATCCAGAGTCAAGGTTACTAATGTATTGGTGTGTGTGTGTGTGTGTGTGTGTGTGTGTGTGTGTGTGTGTGTGTGTGTGTGTGTGTGTGTGTGTGCTACACTGATTGGTTGCCATGGAGTCAGTGATTAATGGATGGAGAAATAAAACCATTAAAAAGATGATACTTTAGGCATGAGAGAAACTGTGACCACTGTGTGTGTGTGTGTGTGTGTGTGTGTGTGTGTGTGTGTGTGTGTGTGTGTGTGTGTGTGTGTGTGTGTGCGTGCATGCTTTTTTTGGCATTAAATATTTGGATATGATCATATACTGTAGTTTCACAGTAAAACTGTAAAATTGTAAAATGCTGTCCTCTCCTGTTCACGTGTATTTTATCATATTAACCAGTAACTAGTTGAAGCATAAAAAGGAAAATATTTAATAAAGTTGAATTACCTTAAAGTTGCACAATTCGTCTTGTTATTTATTCAAAGCATTAAGTATCTGAGATCCAGTTATTTTCTACACCAAAAAATAAGGAAGAAAATCCTTGAATTTGAGATCAAATTATAGATCTTACACACTGCTGCATTAAGATGAGCAGAACCCATATGTGATTGCAAGTAAAGGTACTCACAATAAAGTAGGTGCTTTGTTTTGCCGTTCTGCAGTTTGTTGGTATAACGAAGTCTGATAAGTTCCTAAAATAGCTGTCATTCATAAAACCAGTGTGTAAATAACATGTATTCATTTATTTACTTCAAAGTGTGAGGTGCTTGTACTTTACTTGACTATTTAAATATCTCTGCGTTCTTCTTCTACACTATATTTCAGAAGAAACCGTTATTATATATCTACATGACGCCGTACTAGTTTCTATAGATAATAAACTAGCTCCACCTCGACCAGCTGCAACATTAAACATCTCTTACACATCTATGCATCACTCAGGAAAGAAGATAATATTTCTCCCATCCCTTTATCTAACAAACTGGATGTAGTCGCGTTACTGACTCTCGTCCTCGTTATTTAACTCGTGTCATGCTCCGTGTGACCAGTAGATGGCAGTGTTGGACCGCCCTGCTCTGACCGGATATGACTCGCAGGGATCTCGGAGCAACAGCCTCCAAACTGTGGGCGTTTTTTTCCTCAATCTTTTTTTTCTTCTTCTTTTCCCTGGGTGTTGCCCGCTGGAAGTTTCACCGGGTATTGCAGAGAAGGAGAGACGAGCCGGTTTCCGTTACGACAACATTCCTCAACTTTTTTGGACTGCAGTCGAGGCCCTCGCACTTTGTTCACGTTGCACGTTTCTGTCGACGCCGTTAGCGAGCTGAGCCGACTGGGACCGAGCTGCTGTAACGTCGGCTGAGTTGCTCGCGAGAGAGAGAGAGAAAGAGAGAAAGAGAGAAAGAAAGAGGCGTCCGATGCAGGCCATTAAGTGTGTGGTGGTGGGGGACGGGTACGTTAAACCATCTTTTTTATTTGAATCATCCCCCTGAGCTCTAAAGAAATGTCCACGTTTGACTCGCACAGTAACGGTTAAAAGCTAACCGTTGTGTGTCGTTGACCCCGTTACCAACAGTTGTCGGGCGGCTAACCCCGTTACCAACAGTTGTCGGGCGGCTAACCCCGTTACCAACAGTTGTCGGGCGGCTAACGAGCCTCGGATAACATGGCAACCCGAGCGGCAGCTGTTGTTGTGCCTGCGCCCCGGTCAGCTGGTCGGACGGGCTGATCCACGTGCCCGGGCCGTGGTACCATGGCGACAACGACCGTTAGCCGCTCGATAACTCGTAGAAAAAGTTATTGGATTTTTCGCTATTGAGTTTATCTTTACATGTTTGAATTTGATGGTTTACAAACTGTGTCTTTACTTCTGATGTGTTATTATCCCTGTGTACACATTTTGTATCTTTTGAAGTAAATACAAGACTGTAAACACCCAGTCCTAACATACACTTAAAATTGCCATGTCATTTCACTGAAGAATATACTGCAATGTAACCAACACGTGTGTTTTCTCTGTCAATCTTTGCTCCTCTCCTTTCTAATCCCAGGGCTGTGGGTAAAACATGCCTGCTCATCAGCTACACGACCAATGCCTTCCCTGGAGAGTACATCCCCACAGTGTAAGTAACACACACAGATGCACTTCCTTCTGCTGTGAGGTCAGAAATGTATGGCACGTTAAGATGAGCTAGAACTTTATTTATCTCGGGGTAGAGTGTTAAAACACGCGGTGCTTAATTTGGAACCTAATCTGCAACTCCCTTCCTGCAGCTTTGACAACTACTCTGCCAATGTGATGGTTGATGGGAAACCAGTAAACCTGGGCCTGTGGGATACAGCGGGACAGGAAGACTACGACCGGCTCAGGCCTCTGTCCTACCCTCAGACGGTATGTATATGCATTCATGCATCGCAGTAACAACTGCTCGTCTCAGACCGCTGCCGTGCACAGACTAGTATCAGCCAGACAATGTGAGCATGAACACTGCTTTCACTTCACCAGCATTGCTTTGGAGTTATTCACTGGCCTGTAATGCTTAAGGCAGAGTCTCTGCAGAGTAGAGCCCTGTATCCATAGTACCTATACACTGTCTGGAGGAAGTGAAAGGGAGCCATTGTTTGCTCTCTTTGTCCTGACAACAAACTGGCCTCTGTGCTTACGACTCACAGGGAACTGAAAGTGGGAGTTCATGTGTATTTAACCAACAGAGTCCAGATTTGTCTCATTTTGTGAACCCCCATCTCTGAACATTTTGAGTCTATTAAGTCCATATTGCACGCTAACTGCTTATTTTCAGCATCACACTGTTAATTCATTTTAATGTTAAGATTCTTGTACCAGTTTTAATAGAAATTATTATGTTTTTAATGTTGTATTGATGTTTGTCATTTTCTCTCCTCAGGATGTGTTCCTGATTTGCTTTTCACTCGTCAGTCCAGCTTCCTTTGAAAACGTCCGTGCCAAGGTGAGAACAACCTTGCAGTTTGTCACGTCTGTCAATAATCTGAATATACGGTTAGCCGTTTTCCTTTAAATCTCATGGTCAGATCTGCATGTGTGGAGGAATAAGAAAGACACATCTGGGATTTCAGCCATTAGACGATTACCATTTTTGACACAACCCTAAAACAAACAGAGATAGAAACTTGATTAATACTTAAAAAAAATAAAATCAGATTTGCATTTGGAGCATTGTATTTCTTTCTGAAAAGTGTATGCTTTTTTTACTCATGTTAAAACTACTTCAAAGGTAATAGTTGAACAGAAGTGGAGTAACAGGAATAAATGCCAGACATTGTAACCGCAGGACTGAACAATGTTTAGTGTGTCCTCCTCTTGCTCCCAAGTTCCTCAAAGGTCACACCATGTTGATATTTTTTTAATCTCTTTTTAATGTCAATTCACTCACATTCCACGCTATCTGCAGATAGTGTGGAATGTGAGTGAATTGACATCTGCATCCTGCAACCTATGACACTGTCCCCCTCTCTCCCCCCAGTGGTACCCTGAGGTGAGACACCACTGCCCCAACACGCCCATCATCCTGGTGGGCACCAAGCTGGACCTGAGAGACGACAAGGACACTATTGAAAAACTCAAGGAGAAGAAACTCTCCCCCATCACCTACCCTCAGGGCTTGGCCATGGCTAAAGAAATAAGTCAGTTCCAACCCCACACATACACGGATGAAAATGTTTAAATGGTCTTAAGGTCACGGCTGATATATATATATATATATATATATATATATATATTACATTTTAATTTAATTTGTTGCATTTGACAAATGGTTGCTACGTGTTCTGGGACTGAACGGTGTTGGACATGATGTTCCTAAAGGCACTATTTTCTTTTTATATACTGATGAATTACAGTTTAAAAACGTATTTCCATTGTTAACCTAATTTTAAATACATTTCCTGCTGCCCTTTATTTGATTTTAAAAGCCATATTTATTTATCTTTAATCCATGCATGTGTGGAGAGACTTTGTTGGGGTTAGACTTTGTACAATCATCCTGTTAAATTGACAGAAAACACCTGCTCATCATACTCAAGCCTTAAAATATTAACTGTATGTACGACCTGGTTTGCTGATTTTTCCTCTGCTTTTCTCCAACTCCTCTCCTATGCCTACCAGCTTCAGTAAAGTACCTGGAGTGCTCCGCTTTGACGCAGCGCGGCCTCAAGACGGTGTTTGACGAAGCCATCAGAGCGGTCCTGTGCCCCCCACCCACCAAGGCGAGGAGGAGGAAGTGCAGAATATTCTAAGGGACCACGGGGAAAAGAAAATATGGTCGCAGTAAGAACTCGCCTGCTCAGAGGGAACAAGATGATGGCTGGGTTCCCCAAATATCTAATCACCCCTTGTGTCCTTGCTTACATAGAAGCTCTGGTAGTTCATACTTCCATCTGAAAAACGTCACAGATTTAAGCAGTGCTGAAGGTCTGCTTTCTGTTTACTTACATCTGTTTAGTTCTTTCAGTTTGACGGGAATGAAGTGACTTTGTTAAGGCCTTGGGGAATGTGAGGGTGGGGATTAGTTCTGATCTGGGGTTGATTAAGGAGAAAGAGGGAGGATTTTACAAAACAAACAAAAAACTGTCATTTTTCTTAGACACTATGGAGAAACATTACTCAAATTGGATTTTATCATGAAAATGATTGTAGATGCAACTCTATAAAAAAAAAAAAAAGGAGGTCCTGCACTGCACTCTTGTTCCTACACACTAAGAGATTCCTGCTGCCTTGATGAAATTTTACTTTGAGAAAAAATGTTGCTTAGGAGTTTTGTCGTTTTGTTTACATGCGTCATCTGGCTAGACGGAGGTGTTGCCAAAATTCTGTCAATGGTCATCACTTTGTAGTCACTCCATGAATACTAAAATGTCTCTTTCTCTTTCATTTTTTTTTACGTGTACAAGATGACATGCAGTCAAACGGTTTCACCCTCCGATGACTTATTACAATTGTTGTAGCAGCTGCTAAAATAAGTAATAATTACTAGTCTATAATTAACAAGCATTTAAAACAGTCTCTGCTTGATAATTAATAGTTAATTGTCTTGTTTGTAAAAGCTGTCTATATGAATCCAATTTCTCTCTTCTTGCTCCGTGATAAGTCACCACACACAGTATTTTATGACTGACTGTCGGGCATGTGAAGGTGCAGTGCAGCCAGTGTTGTTTCTCATCAGTAAAGATTTTATCATAATTTCAAGTTTCCACTAAGTTTTTGCTGATTTTGACCTCCCCTATTCCTGTGTTTTATGAAGTCTAGGAGCTAGTGTATTCACGCTCGAATGTTGCAACAGATTTGATTGTTTTTGTTATACAATATGAGCAAATACATTTTATTTTGTAATGAGCAATGATCAAATGGGTGCTCTGGGGAATCACTGTAAATCTGGACTCATTTTTTATCAGTGTTTCAATGGTGCAGTGGAAGTGCACACTTGGATTTACTTTGTTAAACGCATAGTAATATGTTTCTTTCTTTTTAAGCAAATAAATTCATCGAAAATGCTTTGTTGAATAATTACTACTATAACTGTAACCAGAAAAATGCTGGTTGTTTTTAGCCATGCTAGCATCATTGCTCTCGGGATGACAATGTGGGTTGGGCCCTCACGTCCTCTAGCGCCACCTGTAGGCCATTTGACTTTGTTCAACCAGAGTGGTCAATGAGAATATACCATGAGTTCTGTATGTAAGTATGCCAGCTTAACATCGGCATGTTCTTAATGTCAGTGAGCATGTTATCGAGCCAGCATACTAACCTTATGATGGAGAACATGGTAAACATTACACCGTTAAACATCACCATTAGCAAACTGACATTAGCTTTTAGCTCAAAGCATCACTATGCCATTTCATGTGCCAGTCTATTGCGTTAACAATTACACTTTAATATTGCCACGTTCTTTTGGCGTCAAAATGAAAATGCAACCCGTCGGTTCAGGGCTATTAGCCCTCTGGGACGGGGGACTGCGTGTTCATGTGTTTCAGGCGGGAAGAAATTCTAACATAAGGTAAATATTGTCCACTTTAAACAATTAAATATCAGACAGCTTTTCCATTTTCATGGTCATAAAACACTGATACGAGTATGTGAAAATGTAAATTAGATGACATAACATACATACTTGGAAAACTAATGATATTGTGGAATTATATTAAATTTTTTAAGTCCCCCATGGCTGTCCATTGTGAGGGCAAAGTATCCAAAAACAAATTTCAACTTCTCCTGCTATCAATCACACATGTGCTTCAATAACTCAAAGACAAATCTGATTGGCTTACAATCAAAAGTATAATTTCTGTAACAAGCAGCTTCTTTGGAAGAAAAATCACACAGCACAAATTTTAATCCATCCATTTTCATCTGCTTCATACAACAGAGGCTTTTTTTGTGAGTAAAATCAATTTGGTCAGAACTCTATTATGTATTGTCCTCTTATATTGCCTTGATCTTGATTAGCTGGCGGGCCATGAATGTCAAACAAAGAGTTCAGGATTGAAATACACGGCCACCTCATGGTAGACCGGCTTTGGCTTTCCATTGGTCAAAAACCAGCTGAGCAGACACTGCATCTTCAACTCCCAATCCTGTTGTAAATAAACAAAACAAGTCTTGATGTATACTTTCCACATAATATGGACTGGGCAAATGTCAAGTGGGGCTTACCAAGAGATTTGAACACGGTTGTCTTCTCTCTGTGTGCAGGTTTTGTCCCATTAATAACGTCTCCAAGCTCAGCAAACACTTCAGCCTAAAACAAGAGATCTACAATCATTCTGCAAAGGGAGCCAATAACACACACAGTTATCTTATTGAGGCAGTTAGAAAGCACAATGACAGACTGACCCCAGAGAGGATGACGTCACCGGACTCCGTCATTGCTCCGTCCCTGCTGTCGCTGTACACCACGGCCTCCTTCATCAGCACGTCGTCCAGCTCCCGCCAGTCTGGCCTGCAAGCTCCCACCGCTGCTCAGCAACAGGCGACAAACGCGGTGGGACATGCTGATCTATAAATCTCACTTATTTCCTCTTTCATTTTGTTTTTGGGTTATCATTTCTTCTCACCGGCCACGTGGGCTCCTGGTTTGACCCACCGACCAAAGAGCACTGGCTCTGTACTGCTGGTTACCGTCACTATGGCATCTGCTCCCCTCACCGCCTCTTCGGCTGAGACGCATGCCGTCACCGGACCGCTGACGGAGCGGCAAAACCTCTCCACCCCCTGTCGTGTGCGGCTCCACACACGCACCTGTTGTGAGGATGCAGGGGAAGTATGGCAGTTTGAGAATAACCTAAACATGTATATCAAACGATTACAGATCTAATTTCAACAGTAGTCAATTAGTTGTCAATATTGTTATTAATAAACTGAAATGAAATGCTTTTAATAGGATAGCTAGAGTGCATTTATATATCGCCATTCAGTGTTGGTGTTATTGGTACCAGACTTCTATAACGTTGCCATGATCAACTTCAACAGGCCCGTAAATAGTCCGGCAAATAACCATCCGTAAAAACACAAACTGTTGTTTTTAAACCGAATGATCAAACAAGATATACCATCTAAAAACTTCACATCTATTCACAATATATTGTAATTACCTCTTTAAAAGGAAACATTTCTGTGAAGACATTGTAATGAGCCACGGCCTGTTTGCCACTCCCCAAGATGGCCAACACCTCTGCTCCAGAGCGCATCAGCAGCTGTGTGACAAAAACACCGCAGGGCAATGTAAACATGAGAACATCGCAAGATAAAAAAAAAAACAGGTATAAAGAAAAGTTGGAAAATTGGAAGTACCTTAGCAGAGATGGCTGAGACCGCAGATGTCCTCATTCCTGTGATATCCTCTCCATCAATTACCTGCAGGTCGGAAACATGTTAAACTGACCCGTGGGACCTAAAGGTTTACAGTGGGATATTGTTTTACTAGAGCATATTGTAGCTTCTGTATGCATATAGTCATCTATGCATGCATTACTTTTACTCACAGCCTTTACATTCCCAAACTCTGGGTCCAGCAGCATCACAGTGGCTTGAGCTGCTGGCAGAGTTGAACCGGCCTCCCTCTTGTAGAAACACACAAGCTTTGTGCACAGCACCCCGTCGTTCTCCATGTATGTGGGCATTGATCCAAGGAAGCTGTAACAGTGAAGGAGTGTCAGCAACAGTTGGTTAATGTTTCATTTGTGGCTACAGTTGGAAGTAGAGAGCAGACTATACCCGTGGTGTTTCTGCAGGGGAAGTATGCTGCGGACAGGCTGGATCACCTCTGCGCTGTCTCGTCTGGAGAATTTCCCCAAAGCCTCCTCCAGACGGGGGACAAGATCTCTGTAGTGCAACAGACGCTCCACTTCTTGCTTCCATATGACAACCGGAGGGGCGGCCATGGCTGCTGCGTCCGAGAGAAAAGTGTGAGCTTTAGCCGCAAAATGACCCGTCCGCCACACATGCGCAGTAGATCGCTACTTGTGTTTATATGACGCGCGGCAGGAGGAAATGGACCTATCTAATTTACCTAAAACATGCAGGGGAGTAGCTCTGTCGAGCAAAGTAACAATTACATTTATATTTTATTATAAATCGGGGATCAAACGTGGGTTTTTGATATTCCCTGGTATTAAATATCAGTGTGGAATAAGTAGAGTAGGTCCTTTACCTGAGTAAAAGTAGTAATTCCGCAATGGAAAAGTACTTCAAGTAGAAGTAAGCAAAATGTATTACATTATTAAAAGCAGGCCTGGTACGAGAATTCCCCTCTGTGTTACACACATACTAAATATTTACATTTACATTTCAATGGCAAATATTGTACTTTTCCCTCCACTGCTTTTCTTTAACAGTTACTACTTTGTAAGTGTAAGCTTATAGAATGTGGTGCAGTGCTAAAGATTAAATCAGTGGAACATTTTTGGCATGGGGCCCCTTTGCAAAAAATCATTAACCTGGGGGCTTGTCTACTTTCAGGTAATCTGAGTTGTTAGTGGCTCCACCAAAGAGATTCCCTTCTACACTTCTCAGATGGGTTTATTTAATAACTGTTTGAGGTAAGTGTGGAATATTTCACAAGCAATATTTCAAAAGTATTTTGCAAGAATAAAGAATATTCGTAACCCTTTGGAGGTGGCTCGACCTCTAGCTTTGTTCGGCTTAACTACCTGACTAAGAGTAAAATACTGCTTAATGATGCATCAGTATTAGCAATGAGTCATAAATAAAATATTGTCACATGGGAAATTTTTCTGCATAATTAATACTTTTACTTTTCATACTTTAACTACATTTTACTGAGGTAAGATTTTGAATAGAAATGTACTTACAATGGGGTGGGCCTATTATTCAATTGTTACTGGCAGTAGTACTTCTGCAACACTGATCACTTTTATTAACAATGTAGCATTTGAATCTAGTAGCTGATCGAATAACAAAGTCTCAAATTGAATCCAATATTTTCAATTAATAGATTTAATATTTTTTTTTCATAAATATTCAAATATACATGTATGTTCATAAACTAAATTATAAATATTATATTAAATCAAGAGTGCATTACATCTTTTTTCAAGCAAAAAATATTTTGCGCCTGTTAGGGGGTACTTGGCTGAAAAGATATTTCGCCGTGGTACATCATTGGAAAAAGGTGGAGAACCACTGCATTAGACTATTTAAATAATAAACAAAAGACCACTTAAGCAGTGTGAGACTGCTAGCTAATTACATTACCCCTCTTAAACTCAATATTAGCTGCTGTTGCAATTGGTTGCAATGAAACCATGCAACTTACCTCTGTAGCCCTACCTAGCACTGCAATTTATATTCATCCCAAAATTTATCAATTCTAATATAAATTACAAATTACTTGGGACACTTCTGAGGTTGTCTACCATTAACTACCCAACCTGAATGAAAAATTGAAAACACTAGGTTTAAATAAAAAAGTATTTTATTACGAATCAGGTGATGCCATGGCAAACCGATACACTGAACATAATGCACTCTCCTATGAAGTAAAAAAGAAAAACATCCACATACTCTCGTCATGCATTACAACTTTTTTCTTTTTAAATCAAAAACAGAAGATTCATTTCAATCTGGAATTTGTCTTTTCCTTTTTTCAAGGAGACAGTGTCACAGTGCAACAGAAATCAGACGAGCAGTCTCTCAATAGCCAACTGGACAGACTGAATCTGCGGCTTGAGCTGAGACCCCTCCTTTATGGTGACTGAGGTAGCTATGACGGGGCGAGATACTCCACAGGCCCGGCCCAGGGCCTGCTTGGAGCGGACAAATACGTATGGGACATTCTTGTCCTCGCAGAGCAGTGGCAGGTGGAGGATGATCTCCAGGGGTTCAGCATCAGCAGCCATCACAATAAATTCAGAGATGCCTCTGTTCAAAGTTTTAGTGGCTGGGGAAGAAGTAGAACAAAGTTAGTACAACGTGTACATGTTATCACTATTACATCATTACTTAAATAACTATTTTGGCAGCCATACCCCAGTAGCTTGCTGGTTTAAAAATTTATTGGGATTAATCTGCAGACTTTTTTCTCGTTTAATTTATATATATTTTTTTTTTAGAGTAGTGCAAAAATCTAACAACTTCTCAGAACCCAAGTGATGCCCTTAAATTCATTGTTTAATCCAACCAACAGTTCAAAGCAAAAACAACTATGTGCAGAAACGCTTTTGAGAAGCAGCATCAGCAAATAATGCATACCGATTTAAGATTGAAAAAGTTTGATTTATTTTACAATCAACGTAATCTATAGCAGTAATTTGATCAAGCCTTACAGTGTTAGATTGCTTTACAGGGTCAGGGTATTTTAAACGCACAGATTTGAGACACTTTAAAGTGTTCATCCCCCTACATGAAAAACACCGCGCTTCACGCACGTTTCTGACCTCATTACCTCTGGAAATTCTGGGTCAACAAATAACCATATTGTAGTCTTCGTGAAATCAATAACCAACGTTTACATTATAGTTCCAAGACATGCGTCTCCTCACCTTCATTGGCACCCTTCCTCAGCTGCTTGTAGTTTGAGGCTTGCTGCACCAGGTCCAAGATAGTTTTGGACAGCCCGGCGTCGGCCAGCGGGTAGGCCTTCGGGTTGACTTGTGGTTCAGTCTGGTCATGGTACACAAAACAATAGCACATTAACAACGAGAAGGCGGCACAAAGAGTAGACAAACACTAGGATGTTACGAGTTAACGCGTAGGTCGCTCTGCAGCCCGACTTAGTTACTTTAGCTAACAGCAGCTAATAGTTAGCTAGTCCGTTAGCGTGTTAGTTCACTCTGATTCAAACACTCACCATTGTTAATAGTTGGTTTTCTTGTATTCCGGCCCTCTCGGCGAAATGCTTCACGGAGGACTATTTGTTTTAACCTGCGTTAAAAAAGGGCAACAAGACACGAGATGTGTTTTCTGTAAGTAATATTCTGTGGTGCGACGAACTCTCAGCTCTGTTGCATGCAGCCAGTCCAAACGTTCACAACACGTGTGGGAAAACACGCATGCGCACTGGCAACATCCGCTGAAAATGGCAGGAAATCCCTTTTTCCTGGATGGGTAGTAAATTAATTTGATAATGCGATGTTACGCTATATCTAACAGGTAAATATAGTGTATACCAATAATACAACAACAACTAAATCATGAAGATATACAAATTCTGGTAACGTAAATATATGTGTAAATAATATAGAAACAATAATATAATAGCAGTAACAATAATACCAATAATTCAGATTGGTGTAAGATACTATGGTATTGCTGGTACAACAGAAAAAACAGAGTCTGTGAATGTACATGTATGTATATGTGCAATTTAAGATGTGCCTGTGTGTTTTTGTTTTGACTTGTAAACCTAAACAGCATCAATGCATTCATAAAATAAAGGGAAATCCCTTGTTAAATGATCAGTATAAAGCCGAGGAATATGTTTGCCACAATCTCTTGGTATAATGACCAAACTAATGTGGCACAGTTTTGGTTTGTGCAGTCCAGAAACGTCTTTCTTTCTCGTTTGTTGTCGCGTCTCACGCTGTTCATCTCCGTGACACCAGAGGGCGCTCGCGGTACTTTTGCGAGCAGGGAACGCGCTAGGGATTGTGGGTAGGGCACTTTCACGTCAGCCATATTGCTCTAACGTCCTGCCTGAAGGAGAGTGAGGGAGATGAAGGGGATTCGGGGAATAAGTCAGCTCTCGGTAAGGACCCCGGTAACCTATCCCTTATCCTTGCGTGTCGGGACGTCGGTAGCCGTTTGGTTTCTCTCCTGAGCGGTTAATGGAGGGTGTAAACGTACGGGGTCGTGTCCGGTCAAGGTGTGATGATGATGAGGAAGCAGCTCGTCGTGACCCCTTTGCTCAGCCAGCAGCAGCCCAGCTGATAACGTTACATAATAAACAACAGACACGCCGGGCCGTTATACATTTAAATGTACTGTTAAAGCCAATTGAGAAGTGAGAGCTAGCGCTAGTGCCGATTGGTATACTAATATACATCTAAAACGATTTGTGACTGATTTTATATTCGCTGTCAAAAGTCTAGCATCATGTTTTAGCTTAAAACACCACAATGTCCATTTAGAAGTTGTTCTTGAACTTAAAACGTGATCTTAATCAGCGGAGGGATTTTGACTTTTTGTCTCGGAATTATAGGCAAGCCAAGTTTATTTGTATAGCACATTTCAACAACAAGGCGATTAAAAGTGCTACACATAAAACCATTAAAAGCATCAACACATAATGCAGAATAAAACTAGATTTTAAAACAATAAAGAACATTCATTTTAAAACATTAAAAAACATTTAAAAAAAAAAATTGAATAAAAGATGCAGTGCAGTTTAAGAAATAAAATGCAGTAGTGAGATGCAGAAATTGATATCCTTGAATCTGGTTAAATTAAAGGCAACAGCAAACAGAAAAGTCATCAATCTGGATTTAAAGGAGCTGAGGGTCTCCGCAGACCTGCAGCTGTTGTAGAGGTTTCGGAGTGTGTTACTTTATGTGCTTTTTCACCCATATTGGCTTGAATGGTAAAAACGCATCTGCTGAAGAAGATCATGCGAAAGCTCCAGAAGAGATGATAAATACATTGTGTGGGGAGATTATTTTGTCTCAAGGCAGCAGTGCAGGTCGTCCAGCTGCATTGTGTTACAACATGTGAGGAACCGTACAAACTGAATATTGTTATTTATTTTGTGAAAGTATGTCGTGTTTTCGGAAGCATAAGTCACGGCAAGAAACTAAAACGCCACAGCTCCCATCATGTCACAATCTTACATGCCTCTGATTCCCCTCTCGAACTGTCCTTGCATCAGTCAGCAAGGGCAGTGCAACACATTAGTTGTAATATCCCACCTTCCCATGTTCTTTATTTTTCCAGACGAGGCTTTACGCGGCACAGGCTGCCCGTAAGGTGGAGTTCACTGGGGCCGCCGAGCATGTTACGTTTCAGCCGCAAGATGTGCAGGTCAGTGGTTGTTGACTTGTGTTTCTTCTCCACAGAGACGGTTCCATGTGGCTGCCAGAACAGGCCAGTCCCTTGGTCAGCCCTTGGCTGGCCTCAAGCTTGCTCCAGGGGCTGCCCACTCCTTCCAGGACGTCCATGTATGTTGGTGATGAGGACGGGTGGTCTCTGTCCAGACAGGGTGGTTTTTGGTCTTAGAATGACCAGATGAGTTGGTTTTGTAGAAAAAGACATACGTTGCTTATGTCTTTATGTTTTAACTTAACGTTGATCTATTCTCCATGTAATGGAAATGCCATATCTATGTGTGTCCTGTCCAGGTGACTAGACTACCCAGTGGACTGGTGATCGCCTCCCTGGAGAACTATTCACCAGCCTCCAAGATCGGAGTGTTTGTGAAGGCCGGCTGTCGGTATGAGACCCCTGACAACCAGGGGGTCACCCACCTCCTCCGGCTGGCCTCCAACCTGGTATGATGCTGCACAGCCTGCGAGGGTTTCAAACAACTGTGGATCATTTAGTATTTGGTTCTCCTTTCTCCCCCAGTTTTCATAAAGTATTATTTATACCCAACGTCGAGCATGACTATTTTCCATCGGTCTTAGATTTGGTGTTGACTTGCATTTTCTGCTTTTCCAGACAACCAAAGGAGCTTCATCTTTCAAGATATGCCGGGGTGTTGAGGCAGTGGGAGGCAACCTGAGGTCAGTGACCTCTTAGAAAGGTCATAGCAAACTATTTTCTTTCATGATCAGTATTCTTATCTGGATATCTGCATGTTTCTCCGCAGTGTGACTTCATCCAGAGAGAACATGATCTACACCGTTGACTGCTTGAGAGATGACATGTGAGTCTTTGACTAAAATACACACGAGTCGGAGGTGAACAGGAATCATATTAGGATATGTCCCATGTTTGTAGATATGTTTTGAGTGTCTTTTGAGAACAGAAAGAAAGTTAACACTTGTAGTTTGAGCTGTAATTAATGTGAATTACATGAGACTGAGCATAGTGGGACATCAGTCTCTTACAGCAAGTTTTTTTTTAATGGGCGGGGTATCCTTAACACATTTTCTCGTTGCTCGTTGCAGTGACACAGTGATGGAGTATTTGATCAACGTGACAACCGCCCCAGAGTTCCGGTCATGGGAGGTGTCAGACCTCACGCCCAGAGTAAAGAGGGACAAGGCTCAAGCTGCACAGAGCGCTCAAATAGGTGGGCCTTTATTTCCATTGCACACACAGACTTTAGTCCCTTTTGACCGCTGGAACGTTCCCCAGGAACTGGAAACCTTTTGAGGAACTGCGTTCTGACCACAGGGACCAAGTTCTAAATTATGACTACATCCACAATGCTTTTTTTATGCAAATCTTTTTCTACGTTTATGCCTAGTCACCACACTGCTACTCTGGGGGTTTAAAACCCCTTAAATGGAGATGTTTGAAAATGCTGCTGAAGCGGTTTTAGTTTGAAAACTCTGGTGTAGTGTTTTAGTCTGGACGGGCTGAAACAGAGGCCGTTAAAAACGATTACATAGACACCCACGTTCGCTTCTTGATTGGGTCGCATCAGTCAAGCATATTTCAACTTGTGTACCGCTTCATTCTTAAACGAGGACGAACAGCTAGTAATGATTTGGTACCATTTTAGCATTTTACTCTTTGCTAAGATAACATTACAAGTTAAGTACGGCTTTGCTGTCACCTTCCCGACTCATTGTGACTCCAAATTCAATCACTGTATCTTGGAAGTCTCCACCATACAGGCAGCTATAATGATGTATCAATAAAGGAGATATTGCAAATTTCAGCTTTAAGATTAGAATATTGCATTGTGGTCATGCCTCTGTCTTTTCCAGCTGTGATTGAAAGTCTGCATGAAGCTGCCTACAAGAATGCCCTCTGTAACTCCCTGTACTGTCCTAAACACATGGTTGGCAACGTCCAGTCTGGGCATGTAAGTATTTTTAAAATGTTAATTAATAAAGACATATGGTGTTAATATACCCATTTAAATCCATATAATGTATTGTATTTTTTTCACCAGCTGCATCAGTTTGTCCAGAACAATTTCACAAGCTCAAGAATGGCTCTTGTTGGACTTGGTAAGGGTCATTATATATATATATATATATATATATATATTTGTGAATATACCCACTGGTTTCCTGAATGACCTAAAGATTATTAAGTGTAAGATGTTCGTTTTTCCTTCAGGTGTGGACCACACGGTGCTGACGCAAGTTGGGGAGCAATTCCTCAACATCCGCAGTGGGGCCGGCACCACAGGGGCCGAGGCTCAGTATCGTGGAGGTGAGCTGAACCGCCATCAAATAAAATAAAACTGCTACCTGCACGCCCTTAAACTTTTTCCAAAAAAAGGTAACGCCCTGAATTCCTCTCTCCAGGTGAGATTCGACTGCCCGGCATCAGCAGTCTGCTCCACTCAGCGGTGGTGAGCCAGTCGGCCGCAGCGGGCACCAGCGAGGCGATGGCTTTCAGTGTGCTGCAGCATTTACTGGGAGCTGGTCTGCATGTCAAGAGGGGCTCGTGCGCCTCCAGCAAACTGGTCCAGGGTGTTGCTAAGGCAACTACTGACCCCTTTGATGTGAGTGATTGTCAGTTTTTAATATTAACTTATTAAACGGTTCATACGTCGGGGCCTTGACTGGTTAAAATCATAATTTCAACATTCCCCCCAATTTTGTCCTTTTTTCTTTCTAAACAGGTCAGCGCTTTCAACTCAAGCTACTCTGACTCTGGTCTGTTTGGAGTCTACACCATTTCCCAGCCTGCAGCTGCCGGTGATGTGAGTGTCCAAAAGTCATGACAAGAGTCTGTTCAACAAAGTAGCTGCAGTCTTCATAAAATAACTGGCAACAGTAAGGTGTCTTGAGTTAATATCGGTCCTCCTCCGTCCCTCCAGGTGATTAAGGCCGCTCTTGCCGAGGTGAAGGCTGTTGCTGATGGTGGAGTCACAGCCGCCGACCTCACTCGGGCCAAGTAAGACAAACCGAAATACTACCTCAATATCTTGCCTCTTTTATACATATAGTCTACTACATTATGAATGCATTAAGAAGTCAGTTCTTACATTTCTATTCCAGTTTACAATAAAGACCACCAAACTGGGCCTAATGGTAAAAACAAATTATTTGGATGAGATGAAGCTATGCAAGCACTACTTTTATGTAATTTAGAGTCACTACTTTCAAAACATCTGACTGTGAATGTGAGTAAGCATGGAGTATATTTAAATGAGCAGTGACAGGAATAATAGAACCATAACAAACTTTACATTTTGGCCTGTAACTTTTGAACTGTACACAACAAAATCGTTAGTTTTTTTGCCGCTCCTCTTACAAATGTTGAGCATTCGTCACCAAATTTAGTACAGAACATTTGTGGCGGGGAAAATATTTTTTCCAGATTTTGGATGTTCCCTACTGTTTTTCGCTTATATCAGGAAACAAATATATCTCCTGATAGCTTTGTGCTACGGCTACTACTGGACATGTGAAAATAGGATGGCTGAGTGATCATGGAAAATGTGGTGCAATTTGGCCAGTAGGTGGCGCAGTTGTATCTAATATTTGTCTGTGTATGTACAGCCTTTGCAAAGCTTGAGAGCCTTTCATCCAGTCAACTTGACACTTGGCAGCTGCAAGCAGCGATACCTTGGTTCTCGAAATAACATCTCGTTTCACACTCACTCTGAGCAGTCAGCAGAAACTACGTCAAGTCAAAAGTTTTCCTCCTCGTTTGCGTCATTGCAGCTTCTGATGAGCACGTGTCTGTTTGGTCTGCAGGGCGCAGCTGAAGGGTCAGTTCCTGATGTCACTGGAGACTTCGGAGGGTTTGCTGGAGGCCATGGGCACTCAGGCTCTGGCCGAGGGATCCTACTGCTCCCCCGAGGAAGTCTCCAAAAACATTGACAACGTCTCCTTGACGGATGTCTCCAACGTAAGACGTTTGGTTCTTGACGATGCTCGGTTATTCTTAAGATAGGACGTACTCATATATTACTGAATTCACATTATAACAACTTGAAGATCCGAGTATTTCATTTACTGTGTTAAACATGTGTTTTTGTGGTTCGTAATAGTGCTCTAAACTTTCTTTCTGTTTATTTGCAGGCTGCCAAGACATTTGTGACGGGCAAGAAGACTATGGCATCCAGCGGCAACCTCATAAAAACACCCTTCGTGGACGAGATCTAAAGCCCTCGTACTGTAAACAACAGATGTTGTTTCCTCTACATTTTGACAAAAAAACTGAAACAAGAGGTCAATATGCTGTTGTTCTGGGGGGTATAATGTCATGACACCACTGGGTATTTATAGGTGTTATAACAGTTGATGCATCACAATATCTGTCCACATTAACTGTGTAGCTAATGTAAAATAATGAATAAATTCTATCTACCTGACAGACTTTAAAGTGTTTTGTTGTGGTGTTTGTCTTTTTGATACTACAATATCAAACATGAGTTTCATCTTGACACTGGAAACCAGCATTTCACAAAAACAATCTTTACTCCAGATGCGCTTGCTTGCTTGTTATGAGCTTCTGACACAATCGGACCAAATAGGAATGAACTGTGGATGAGATGTGCCCAAAATCATGGGACATTTAAACAACTACAGTTCTATGGTAATTGGTCTAAAATAATCTGTTAATGAAAACCGTGTAATACAATCGAAAGCTCCAGAGCAAGTTTTATTGTTTTAATTTGTTTCACAACTTTGGAGCACTGAGAAAAGCAAAAGAGCTTCTTTGTAGGTTTTGTGTGAGGGTTGTTCTACTTAAACTGCCGAAATGTGCCCCGAGATGTTTTAGGAAACCATTTAAATCGGCCACCGCTACATAATCTATGATGATGCAAAAAGTACCAGGCACGTGAGCAATTTACAGATGTTCTCGCGAGAGTTGTTCAGCACAGACGCGGAGATGCAGCGAGCTGCCTGCGTCTCAGCTCTCGCTGCGGAGGGAGGACAGCGGCGTCCTGCTGAAAACACACTGGCTCCGCGTTTGAGAAGCTTTTTAAAATAGATGAACCGACGATTACTGCGCATACACGTGTGTCCGTGTGCACATTTTGAAGCGGCAGAAAAGGGCTTTTATTTTTAGCATGGGCGGCGTTTCCCGTCCGTGTGCATCCAGAGGAAAGAAACCGCTTCCATAATAATAAAGAGAGAAAGAGAGAGGGACTCCATGCAGACTCGGGAAACAAGTCGACCGCCTGCGTGAGTCCGTTTTCACTGCTGGGGATTTAATCAGCCATTATTGCAAAGTCACCCGGGATGTGGTGGAGCATCCGGAGCTCGGGGATCCATGATCCCGGGCAGTGACGCTCTCCTCCGGGGCTGAAGAAGGGCCAGCCGGTCGGGTCAGGCTGTTGGCGGGACTAAATGAAAGAGGATCCTGCTCATCTGGATCAAACACA
Organism: Myoxocephalus aenaeus; assembly: GCA_038501785.1. Taxonomy (NCBI): domain Eukaryota; kingdom Metazoa; phylum Chordata; class Actinopteri; order Perciformes; family Cottidae; genus Myoxocephalus; species Myoxocephalus aenaeus. The sequence continues at coordinate 115,652 of JBAMJR010000278.1, read as the reverse complement.
ATGTGCAGACAGATCGTGGATCAAGCCGACCCCTTCACTAGCAACGCAAGTTCCCTAACGATGGCTGGCTTTAGGTTACTGACTTCCACATGTCCCGCCTCCCTTTAGGGCGAGAGAGAGAGAGTGAGAGAGCGGCACACAAGCACTGACCTCCACCTGGGGCCACCGACATGGATAAACTCACCGTGATATCAGGATGCCTCTTCCTCGCTGCAGACATCTTCGCCATCGCCAGCATCGTTAACCCGGACTGGATCAGCACTGGAGAGTCAGCTGGTAGGTTGTTGTTGCACTTTGTCTCTCCTCCTGCACCGCTCTGTGTGGTTCCTTCACTGGATATCACTGTGGAAAATGTCATCTGTTTTGTAGTGGGGGGGATAATTGTATCAGAAGTCAGTGTTTTTAGTCCAAATCAACTAAGTTAAAAGCAACAGTTGTAAACAAACATTGACACGGTTGTCAATGGAGTGTGGTTCTCAACATGTTTGGCTTGTGACCCCTTCAAAAGAATCAATGTCATCACAGGTTATAGCCGATCACATATTTATTTTCCTTCATTTGGTGGCTGCCCAGATCTATCCCGGGACCCCTTTGCCCCTTTAAAGGGTCCTGGCCCCATGTTGTAAAGGATTGGACAGAGATGTTACAATGTAGTGAATGAGTGGCAATGAAACAGACAAATAAAAAGGAAACAGGAACAATCTCAAGGTTTGAATATGAAAGTAACAACTCAGTGCCAGTAGTGTCACTGTCCTTTCTGTGGTATGTTCAAATGCCCAGAATCTTCTTGCAAGATTATCTGCACTCACGCACAACTTTAGCGGTTTCTCTCCAGGAGCCACTCGTACTGTAAATATATGCTGAGCCATCACAGTGCAGTGGACTCTAAAGGCCCTAAAAACTCATTTTCAACACAAAAAAAACACAATTTGTATGCCAACATTTTAACAGTTTGGGTTATTTTACATGTAGGATTTCTGTTTTTGTATAAAGCGGATCCAGAGATTTTGTCTTTTTCATTCCACTTCTTTGTGCCTACATTGCCCACAATTCTGATAGAGATTCAGGCGTGTTATGCTCGTAACTGCTGATATCGTCTCGAGCGGCGATGAGGAGACTCTGTAACTCGCACATCCAAATTAATTTCATTGTCAACCTTCTTTAGGTCCATCCGACGATGCTCGAATGACATCAGATTTCCGGCAGCTCCCTCTGGAGCCACAAAATAAAAACTTTTATGCAAAGATTTGAAAGTACTCCCCAACACCTGTAAACATACGTTGATGTGTGAAATTGGTGGAGTAATTTACATCAATGTACTTTGATTGTTTCGTATCTAGTCATTGGATATTTCATGTTAGAGTGAATGCTTCGTTTAAAAAACCATTGAGCCCCACTAAGAACGAATGATTGTGTCAGACTGGAGGATTCTGATTTACAGCTATTAGTTATGACCTACATGATCCGTGTAAAAGCCAGTCAGGATCATTTGAAGGGAGGCACATTTCCTTGATTGTACACGCAATCATAGTATTAAGCGTTGAAACGCATGCGTTGACCAAATCCTACAGCCCCGCTGGTTAGTGCAATCGAGTAATATTCAGATGCAAAGTCCAAAAGCTAAACATTGACTAAAACTGATTCAACACACAAACCATACCACCACAGTATATGCACAGCTGCCCGCCTCCATCCTCATGCCACAGTGGAGCGGAGATACGCACGATTTAATTAGTTGTAAAAAAAATACTGACTACCGCAGCAAGTTGAGTACATAACAAGCTGTTTTTTGTTGCATAATTAAATGAGTAACCCCGCACCAAATCTTTGGTTCTCAATCGTCACAGTACACAATGGGCTGTAGTTCAGACCAGCTCACACTCTGATGGTTTTACCTCCCATTCCCAGTAAACAATGGTGATGACTGTACTTACTGTTCTAAAAGCTTTTTGTTCTTGCCTAATTAGCCAAATAGCAATAACCTGGAGGCAGGAAGTGTTGTTGGGGAATGAAGATGTGGGACTTTTAATTATGCCTCCTGGGAGAGTAATTCTTCCCACCTGGAGAATTAAACTTCCTCAGGCTCAGTCATGACGTAGTTTACTTTGAGTGCTTGCTGTATACATAGTATAGTGTTTTTCTCAGACCCTTTCTTTTCCCAGCTCTGTTATTCAGTTGGCTCTCTGGATTGGTAAACACCCAGAAGAAGAATAACAAATAAAATAAAGTTATAATAGTAATAATAATATAATGGTAATATAGCGAGCTCACCGTGAACATGCACGTTGATAACTTCTTAATAGTTCTCATGATCATCAATAATCACATCTAGTCCTTTTAAAGAAGTATTGGACTGAATGCTTTCCACAGTGTTGCATAACATATCAGGGCATTTCCTGTGTAATACACGAGTAATAGCTGCCGTTCCACATACCAAGATAAGCATGTACAGTTTTTGTGGCACATTTTGAATGCAACATGATAAATTTACTGCTTTCGCTTTTTCTTATGCTGGCTCTCATTCATACTAATTCAAGTGTATTCATTATGGCTCTCAATCACATTTTAATTTAAAACAAAAAGCCACTTTCCGCAATGGCATGAGGCAAAAACACATTTAGGTTGGACTTGGTTGTTCTTTTGCTATGAAGTCCAGTATGCAGGGACATTATTGCACTATTTACATTGTCCCCCACTCTGCGGTATGAAAGGATGTGTTGAAATGGAAGAGGATATCCTGTGCATGAAGGGGATAGGTCAGCCGGCAGAAGGATGTGGTCCAGGCTGATGTTCCTTTCAGCCGGGTCCTGGAATCATCACCCAGCACTTTATCCAGGATCAACGATAAATATTTAAAGGGCTGATGGATATGGGAGTCGCATCATGAGCATGAATACAATCTGTTGTTTGCATTGTTGTGTGCTCGTGTTTTACATACTTTACATATTATTTACTTATACTAAACGGGTAAATGTAAATTGAAGGGTGTTAATGGCTTCTAAGTACCAGGCGTTATATAAAAGTAGCTTATTTTTCTCTAAATTAAATGTTGTTTCAGTGCTTCTCCGTGTTTGTCCTCCACTCTTTGTGATATTAGTTACTTGTCGTTTTGGCCATCGTGACAATTATATGAATTCTACAGTCGCTGGGTTTAAATTTCCCTGAATAAATCCATAAATCCATAACATGTTTAGAGCTCCTCTTCCCTTTGTGTCTGCTTGGAAGGCACTAACCGCCTGCTGAGGTAAAGAAGAAAGTAAAAGGAGGGAGGGAAAGAATAACAAGTGTGTGTGTGTGTGTGTGTGTGTGTGTGTGTGTGTGTGTGTTTACTGTTTATAAGCCTTTGTGTGCCAGGAGGCCGTCAGAGGACTTGCTCTCTGATGTTGATCCACTGATCTCTTCATTTCAACACCTCACCGTTGCCCTCTCATGTCAGGACCCTGAGTCTGTTTGACATCATTCATGAATCCCTCGGGGGGGTCGCCGCTGATGCTGGCACACTGCCCATCAGGAGGTTCCCATGCCAACGGGATCCTCGGTCCCCGGTCACTGTGGGCAATCAGAGGTCGCCATGTCTTATAGGCAGAGTCAATATTTAAACACACAGTGTTGTGGAGTAACTATTCACGTGTAACTGAGTTACTTATTAAAATGCTGGTGCAAAAGGGTTACATCCAAATATATACTTTTCAATAATCTGTAGAATATGACATTTATTCTGTTGATCTGATCCAATTTAAGTTACATAGATGAGTTTTTAACAAAAGTTTTACAGTAGTCAGGTCACCGCATGGTGGAAGTTCATGTTTTTAGGACTTTTAGCTTAATTGCCCAGTTTAACACTTAAAAAACAACAACCAAAAAGTAGTTAGATGTGCTAAATTTCATTCCTTTGATGAAGTAATTCAAATATTTGCATTACTTACTATATTTTTTTAACTGGATAACTGTAACCTTCCCAAGGCTGTGAACACATTATGATATGTGTTGCTATAATATATGAAGCATGCTCAAACAAGCTGCCAGCTGCCATCATGCTATAACTTTTCATTTAGTGGGTTTAACGTGCAGTAGACTTATTATTACTTATAGTATTATTTTAACGAGTCCCTTTTGCCTCATCTGGACTGATCTGTGTTATTTACCGTGGAGCACGGCTGATGTTTTATCTCCTACAATCAATAAAAAAAACTAATCCGATCTGCATGGGGTCAAAGCCCCTGAAAACTTGATTTTAAATCCAGAGAACTTTTAAAGCAGCTATAATCAATATTTTTAGAATAACGAGGTGAAAACAATGTGAAGCAGTGATGAACCTTCAGAAAATATTACCAAAATCTGCACTTCCCCTCGGTTTTCCTGGGCTTTAAAGCAAGTTTCAGCTCATTGATTCCACAACTTATGTGTTTTGGTTTAGTCTCACCGCTTTAAGCGTCCCCAAGTGGGGAAAAGGTTTAAAGACTAATGAAGAAATAATTAGTCTTTTTTATTAGGAGCTTTTCGTAAAAAAATAACTCTGCTAATCAGCTCCAGGACTATGTGGATGTGCTTTGATCACATTTGATTGATGTTGGAACAGAAATAAACCACCCAACAACGTCATCTGAGTTTGATTCAGATGTTACTAAATCCTGACGAGTACGCGCAGCTTCAGACCAGTTTGAAGGACGCGGATAAAAAACACACAAAAGACAGAAATCTCACAAGTGAAATCAGCGTTCATGAGGACGCTGATACGTATGAAGAGATATTGACTGAGAAGATTAGTTCTCAAGGTTTTGGGTCCTCGCATTCTGATTGATTTCTCTCTGTGCACGTTTGACCTTTGACCTGTTTCTCTGTCTCCATCCAGGCTCTATGACTGTGGGTCTGGTCCGGCAGTGCCAGACCATCCATGGCCGAGACCGGACCTGCATCCCCCCGCAGCTGCCCCCGGAGTGGATCACCACGCTCTTCTTCATCATCCTGGGCATCATCTCCCTCACCGTCACCTGCGGCCTGCTGGTGATGTCACGCTGGCGTCGCGAGGCCGCCCGATACGCCCGCTGGATCGCCTTCACAGGGAGTGAGTGTTCCCGCTCGTCCTCCCCCATCACAGCCAGCACTCTTGAATCAATATTGTCACATTTCACATGTCAGAATGTTGATATTGATGCAACTCCATGTCCACGCAGTTCCCAAAGCCACATCATATGTACAGACAGAATTGATTTTCTCTCTTTACATTCCGGGGTCGAGGATAATTGTTCACGAACAGGAAAATTTGAAAGCAGGAAAGTTGAGAGCAAAACACAAACGGTCTCAAATGTTCTGCATCAGAAGACTGATGACATCTTTTTCCTTTTTAAAGCATCAGCAACCGTAGCAAACATAATTAGCCCTGTCCAGTATGCAGCTGTTATATAAACAGGATTCATGAATATTGTTGCTTTATTATCACAATAAAACCTTTTAGCTGTGAAGCACCACATCGGGGTCAGAAATGAACTGCAGGTGGAGGCGAAACGCCCCGTTATAGTTTATCAAATGTCTGTGAAAGTAAGAGATGCTGCTTAAGAATCTCCTGTGAAATAAATGGGGCTTACCTCGACAAAGCTTTTAGTCTGGTAATTATGAGCATCTTGACAAAGTGACTCTAGGTGAGCTGCTTTCTATTTTTAAAGGAAAGAGACAGAGCTGCACTTCACTTGGCTCTAAATATGGAAAAATAGGAAGCAGGTTCCCACTGGAAGCAGTTTTAATAACACATGTTCAAGGTGGTAAAGAAGTGGTTTGGGGTTGATAAGAATTAAATAAGATGAACTCCAGTACTCCTGGATCGACTTCACCTTTTCCACCGTTTATCCGTGACTTTGAGCCAACTGTTTCAACTCATCCGCTGGCTTGCTCACTAACGTCATGCACTCAGCACATGGTATTCAGGTGTTACGGATGGCCTGATATTTGGACATTCATTTTTAAATTCAAATGGAAAGATTGTGGAGCTACTTAACCTTCAGGTCATCATTTGGAAAAATGCTAAAATAAAAGTGGGCAAGAAGTAACCAGGGGAGTCTCTGAGTGGTATGGTATGTTTATTGCATAGACAAGTCCCAACCGGTTGACTCTACGTCAGCATTGGCCTTGCAAGGTTTAGGGCTGAGTTAGATTTCGTGTTGAGCCATTTTCAACCCATGAAATGCAGATTTTTAAGCGTAATCTGTTTAATCTTCTTCCTGTCTCTCAGTGGTCCTGTTCTGCATGGCTGCGCTCATATTCCCCATCGGCTTCTACATCAAAGAGGTTGGAGGACAGCCATACAAGCTCCCCAACAACACGGTGGTGGGCTCCTCCTACGTACTCTTTGTTCTGTCCATATTCTTCACCATTGTTGGACTGCTGTTTGCTGGGAAGGTCTGCCTGCCCGGCTGACTTCCTCCTCTTTTTGTACCTTTTGGAGAAACGCCACAATTGGATGCAAGTTTTGTTAGAAGTGACTCTTCCACGGCAGTGTTGTAAGTACTGTTGAGAAGTAGAACTAAACCGAGAATATGTTTTCCCTTTGGATGATTTGTTGTGGGAGCCGAAATCATCGCGTTCCATCCGCTTGAGACTGAGCAGGAGCAGAGCGCTCGGGAAATGGCCTCCATCATTGTCCGCACTGAATGATGACTGTGAAGTTGTAACAGAAAGGACAACAGTAAAATATGATGGAAATGGATTCAAACATCTGGCCTTTCAAGGGAGCCCTGTGGTTTTATCCGTCATCTCAAGATCTAATGACAGGTTGGATGCACATGGACTGATGTGTCGGGCCCCATAGCGGCCAGTTACCTCCACCATAGGGGCCAGTTACCGCCACCATAGGGGCCAGTTACCTCCACCATAAGGGCCAGTTACCTCCACTATGATGGAGGCTCTTCCTGACCAGCCACATGGAACAATATGGAATACACACAACGGAGTTTTACTTTCAAGGCACATTTTATTTATTTGTTTAATTGTTCAGTTATGTCTTGTCGAGGCAAATCTTATTAAAAGGCCCAATGTATCCCAGTCTTTCCCTGCCGTTAATATGTGTGGTGAATCACTTTGCCTTAAAAGAGCTGTTAACCTAAAAAAAAAACGACGATGCGGTTGAGTTAGTGGCTCTTGGATCAACTCTAAAAGTCTGGATAGAAGAAAGGATTTAGCATCGAAATATTAGAACTGGAACATAAAATGAGCAATCGGGTGTCTTTCCAACATGATGATTATGGGAGTGAGTAAGTTGTAGCCATGGATGTGTTGCAGGACGATGAGCTGGTCTCGAGGAAGTTGTTGAGCTTCACCTTCAACATATGGATCAGTAGGTCAAACACTCTTAGTGATAATGAATGTATCATTCATGGATTTGAGCATTTCCTGTTGTTTAAACACTGCATCAAGAAATGACCGAATCTATGACTATGTTTTATATATTTGAGACGCTGATGCCGACTTCATTTCTGTTTAAATGAAAAGACATCCAGTCTGTGGCAATTTCTAGACGCACTGTGATGTTCTGGAAGAAGCATGGAAGATCTCATCTCATTAAAAAGGACTCATTGGAATGCCGATTGTCTCGTCAATTTAACATTTTCTTTTAGAAGACATGGTACTGGAATTATTTACTATGTTGAACAGTTTACAGAGAGAGAAGGCAAGGTGAGCTAAGCTAGCAGCTCAAGGGGTCAGAGTTGGGTTCATTACAGAAAAATATGCAATTGTTTTTCTTATTTCAAGGTGAGGTTATATTGGAATGTCAACATATCGCTGCCGTTTTGTAAAACACTATTGCTATGTTTAGGTGATTTTAATTTTCTTAAAACTTCACCTAAAGGATTTTCTTTTGGTAAAACAACTATTAATTCCATAGCTCATGTAATAAAGTACAATATCTCAAGATTAGAGCCTAAAAAACAGGAGGCTTGCTTTTTTTTGTTAAAGTCAGATTAGATCAATTCATCTGATGGCCAAAATAAATCTTTTCTGCAATGAAGCAGCGCTTGTTTAGAGCAGAATCTCACACACACTTTTCATGTGTGGATGCACAGAATGTTTAGGTTGCCATAGAAACATCTACAAAAAAGTATCTGGTGATTTGTGTTTTTGTGAAAGGATTCAGCCCGCTAATGGCCGACAGCAGCAGGAATCCAGTGTTCCCACTCGAGAATACAAACGGCCTTTGACGTTGGAACCAAACCTCCCAGTCACAAGTGTTGCTATTTTCAGCCTTGAAATACTTTTGTCTAAAATGATCTATTTTGGCATTTTCTTTGTGCGCAAATATTGCAGTTCTCAGGGCAACAAACAAAGTAGGAGGAGAAAGAGACTTTGGTTGGCACCCAAAAGTGATTAGTAGCTTCCATCTCTATCCACTGAGAAACATTTAGGTAACCAACAATGCAGAGTTCAAAAGGAAATACACTTCACCAAATGTTTTGGGACATGAGATCAGATTAATAGTTAAAAGAAAAGAAGAAACGGGTTGAGGCTAACTCATGTTATGACACACAACAACTTTACTTATGGTGTTCCAACACTGCAAACTTAAAGTTCAAAAGCAACAAACAAATAGTTTACAACAAATAATCTGCATAAAACATATAGACAATATAAAATGTTGTGAGAATAAAAATGTATCTATAGATTCAAGTGTGAACCCTCAGTTTAGTTTGGCACAGAACATTTCTAAATGACAATAAACATGGTCAAGAGCATGGTGGATTTAAGGAGTCACTACAATTCTAACCACAAGAGGGCGCAATTGGTCACAGTAGTCCACCACCACTTTACTTGATGTAAATCCCCAGATTGCCAATCTGAAGCAGTTTAAGGACATTAGACTTATAAAATACTCTTTGAAAACAGCCCAAAACATCTTTAGTTCAACATTTATAATTTGTGAAAGCCTTAAAAGTGTCCAGCTGTTGTCTGTTACCGTGGTCTAAGGCTGGACCACATGCCAGCAACACATGCAGGTCAGTACTGTTCCATCCTCCCTCCTGAATGTGTTGGATCCCCTGTGGAGGCTGGTGTCAGGTCCTGGTGGGACTGCTGTGCTGCAGCTTCACCATTCGTGCAGCCACCAGCAGCAATACGCCGGCGAGGAGCTCCAGGCCGTAAGAGAGACAGGCCAGACCCAGAGACCAGCCGAAGGAGGTGTGAATATAGGCCAGACCCTCCGGCCCCACCAGCCTCTCCGTCTCAGCCAGGGCCTGGTACGAGTAGACGATGTAGAGACTCACGCCACCCAGGGTCAGCAGACCTGGAGGGAGACGCATTGCACATGCATACACACAACATTTAAATGAGTCTTTTACAAATTTTCTTGGCCATCTGTTCATTGAAAAACATTTGAGATACATTCATGTTTTCATCAACTCAAGTCATCGTGCGCCAGCAATGATAAAGCGGAAATCCGTACCAGTCAGAGCCTGCTGGGAGCTCATCGATAAAACCAGCAATAACATCACGCCATTAGCTTCCCAAAATCGCATATTGTGAGAGACAGGAAATATACTGACGTATGTTGTCTGCTTACACAATAGTCATCAGGGACGACTGAGGTACACACACACACACACACACACACACACACACACACACAGTCCTCACAAGTTTCATAGTGTTGCTATTGGAAACCCTCTAAATTGTGATGGCTTGCTACTGGTTTTAAGGGGATGCAAGTGAAGCACAGAGGCTACCAAGAGCGGGACTAATAATTGTTTTATTACAACGACACCCCGAGGTGCTACGAGCTCAGAGAATGAGGAGGCGGCAGCATCTGAAGTCTCATTTTCATGCAGAGACACAAACAAAGACACATATTGTACAAAGGACTGCTGTTATCGCCCATACAGCTCAAACAAAACGTTTGATAATTGATCGGTGGATTGACAAGATGTTATTACCGACAATTTTGATTATCGGGGAAATTGTTTAAACCTTTCTTTGAGCATGAATCAAATAAGATTCACTTTCACTAGTACGGTCTCAAATGTGAAGATTTAGCAGATTTTTAAAGATCTTCTGTGAAATGAAACCGAATACTTCTGGGTTTGGACTGCTTTTAGCCAAGCAAACAGGTGTCTGCCTGCTACTTTGGTCCAGACAAAATATCTCGACAACTATTGGATGGATTGCATAGAAATGTTAAGCAGACATTCATGGTCCCCAGAAGATGAAGCCTAATGATGTTGACGAGCCCCTGACTTTTTGTCCGGTGCCAACTATTGGATGGCTTGCCACAGAATTTGGTGCATTTCACCCTTCATATTCCTCACGTGACCAAAGCCTTTCTGTGATTTCCCTAACATGTCCCATGTACTGTCCTCCTGGTCCTGTTACTGTCATTTCCACACACTACAATGCAGAAAGCAGCACCAATGTTTGTGGGTCAGCTACTTAATAATAATAATGACGACGTATCATGTTTTCATTTTAAGTGTGGATTGGTTGTTAACATGGAAGCACTTTGTGGATATTCTCATTTCAGAGGAAACCTTCTTCAGAATGGCAATTACCCTGAAAATGAAACAGAAGGGACGCAGGTGAATGGCCCTGCAGGGAACCGACAAATACCCATTAGGCTTTTTAATGGTTGGTGAGGAAAGAAGTTCCATCATTAGAACAAAGCATGAACAGAGAGTTCTAGTACTATAAATATATACAGTGTACTGTATATACAGTATATGTGTGTCTATGTCACGCAATAAGGCACTCTCACTGTCATAGTTAACACACATCTTCTGTTTGTGGGTTTATTTACACAATACACAGTGACTAAGGAAGCACAGGTGTTCAACTTTAATCAATGAATACTTGCCACAGAATGTTTTTAAATAATATAATTGTAAGAGTGGAAGAAGGCCAGACAACAAACAGGTCAAAGACAAATTTGGGGGACAACGAAGACACTAAAAATAAAGGAATGCCTCTTGGAGGCCGGGCTATTTTAAAACTCAAAAGGTTCACAAGACAACTCAATCTAATTCAAGCCGTTATTTCATTCCACACATCGCCATGCGCTGCTTATTAAAGGGAGAACATAAGGAGTCTTTTAAAGTAAGTGTTTATCCATCACAAGGTCCTCTTGACAGGTCACAAGGCGTTGGAAGAGATGTTCAGGAATGAATGTGCACACCAATAACTTCATTACTGCAAATACCCAGATTAACACAATAGTGCTGACATGGTTAACAGTAATCTAACTCTCCCAATAACCCACATTTATAGAATCTGTTTCAGGGTGAAATAATCACCAAGTCGGTGTGTGGGAGGCAGCTTAAAAGGAAATGGTGGACGTTGTGATTCCAACATCAGATTTCTTTTTTTGGCCAAAAAACACAATTACCGTTTGTTTGTAACCAGAGATGGGACGATATAGGATTGTATTGCTGATTGCAATACAAATTAAGAATCACAATTAGTTGATCGTGCTGCATCTCCATTATCGGGATAATCGTTACATAATTTAATTTAATTCCAACTTTAATTGAATGTGTTATTTTGTCACATCGTGACAAGAATCCAAAAGATTATTGTATATAATGATTTGAACCACGTCGTTTATATAAGACTTCTCAAAGACACACATATATATAAATACAGTATATGCCTCGTCTTATATTCTATATCCTACCTGAACCCCCATGTTGATTCACCGGCACGTGCAGGTTTCAGAAAGACATATCAAGTGTTATTGAAGACGGTATGAAATGAAAACCAGAACGTAAGAGAGACGTAAATTTGGGCAGCAATGGTTTCCGAAGCCAATTTACTTCCCTGTTGTGCCTCCCCACAGTCCAATAAAAGCTCTCATAACCCACCCGACAGAGTACAGGATGAAGCCTTCTGATGTAACAGATGCAAGAGCTACGCACGCGCACACACACTAAAACACACGTGCGCACACACACACTAAAACACACGTGCACACACACACACACACACACACACACACACACACACACACACACACACACACACCTGCCCCTTCATGCATACTTAACCAATATGGCCGGATCCAACAGCCAATCAGTCTTTGGTGGTGATAAACGTCAGTCCCTTTGGCCACAGGAGGTCAATAACTATGAGTGAGGTCAACTTCAGCCCTGCACATTAAAGTGTTCTCGTCTGCACAAATTAACCACATGGCCTTGCTTTACTGCCACACTTCCGCCATATAAATTGCACCTTTCTAGTGTTCCACTTCCCTCTGTAATATAATCAGTGCATTAAATGTTGTCTGAGTGGAGAGTACTACCGTAAATCACAACCACATTGATTGTGACCATTTTCTAAGATAAACCATAAAACTATATCTGTTTTGTGCGCTTTTAATCTGACTTTTGATCATGCCGCTTCTGTGTTTATTCAATATGTACTTGTTTTTTTGGAAGGAGCGAGCACAGAGCAATGTCGACAGTTGCAGAAGCAGTGCCCAATGTACTGTACTCATGCATGTTGTCTAAAGCTAGTCCCTAAACACGAGTCCCTTGGTGTGCATTGACAGTTCAAGATATCATTAACATGACATGTTACAGTTTCCCATCAGATGAAACTAACACATCAAAGACTTACAAAAGAGCCTGGCTGTTATTTGTATGTCACTATATATTAATAACGGTCTTACAATGACTCAATTATTTGACTTAAATGTTTAAGCGCCTGCACCGAACCCTAAAAATGAGTTGGAATTTCGAATGTGATTTTCCATCCACAGTCTTACTGCAACTCTATAATTTAAGGACAATGTCCTCCACAATGGCGGGGAATGCCTCTTAATGGCTCCAGCTGTAGTTAACACTGGGGTAAAAGGGTTGATGCGCACTTCTCTCTTGCACTTACTGTGATATTATTTGTATATACCTCATTTTTATTAGCCTCTTTCCTACAACCCATTGGCAATAGCGTGTAGTATCAACGTTACGTTCACAATTTAATCTTAAATATGACAAAAGCAGCATTGTCTTCTGGATAGACACCCCAGGGGCATGTTGTCCATAGATGGAAACTCCACTTTGGAAACTCTTTGAGGTATTGCCACTAGTAATGGTAGTAATGTGGCAGCACGGATTCATCTTGGCGCATGAGAGCCACTCTGGGTTCTGTTTTTATTTTTTATGGATTGGTCTTAAATAGTTACTAAAATATATATTGGAGGGTGCACAAAGATGGCTCGACCGCCCCACTAGAATTAAAGATGGTCACATGCAGTGAGAGCAGACCCGAGAGAAGGAACTACACCTCAGCTTACTGCAGATGAAGAAGTAGCAGGCTGTGCGGGTGAGGAGGACCGGGCTCCGAGCCAGAGAGCTGACCAATCCACAGATCCCACCAAACAGCAGCAGGACCAGGCTGAAGGGAAGCACCACCACTATTGCACTGTGCATGCCTGTGTACACACACACAAACACACACAGGTGGATTATGGATCTTCAGTGCAGTTATGGCCGTCTTCACAATGAAACTTCATTCTCAGAGTATTTGTGTAAGAGAGACTCACTCAGCATGTGCAGCTCAGTCTCAGAGTACCTGGAGGAGTCAGCTGTGAAAGAGTCAATACTGTCGACATTCATCTTTCCATCTGGAGGTCACAATCAAACGCACCCAAGTTAAGTATATGTAGTAGCATGTATCTAATATACAAAACAGAAAGACTGAAAAGGTATAGGTAGAACCATAATGCTTATATATTCCAATCCTACATTCTCAATTAAATCAGATAATTAATTCGATATAAATAAAAAATAATATATATATACAGTACATACATTTAGTTCACACTTGTAACCCTCAAAAATAGTTTTTAATACAATCCTTTTGAAAACCAAAAATGAGTTGACCACTCTTACATGCATGTTAGCGTTGTTCCATATAATTATTTCGGTTATTAAATAGAGCACTGATATTTAAATCATGAGTTATGGAACATTACCCTATACCTTCGTTGATGCTCCACAGTCCCGAGTGGGAGCTCAAGTCCTCAAAGTCGCTCATATCATTCAAAGGATTCATCTCGATGATGTACCAATATTCGGTTCCGAGGGAAGTCGCCAAAAAAGCGAAACTCAGGATGCCGCAGATTCCGGCTGCGATCACCAGAGCGCCGAAAGAAACCTTCATCCCGACCAGGCGACGGCGCGAGTCACCTTCGTCTCGCGCGTAACGCGGGTCTCTAGTGCTGCTCCGGTCTGTCACACGTTGACGCGCTCATTGCGAGATGCGCAATACATCCTGACTATATTATGGTGTTGAGTTCTGCCGAGGCGTTAATTACAATCTGAACGGTGGAGATGGAGGTCAACTGATCCTGACTGAATGCATGAAGTCACAGAGCGGCGCTAGAGTCCTCTCTGAACGGCAGCAGCTTCAGGCTGGGAGGGACTCGGATACTCGGGAGGCGTTTACGCAACAAGAGGTGGAAGGATACAACAACACACACATGCAGGGAGAGTCTAGGAGTCAGAATAAGGAGAATATATTTGAGTCAAGAAAGCCATCCCCAGAGTTTCATAGTCAAACTAAAGCCAGGCATTGTGAATGGGTTGTACAGCTTTCCTCTTGCCAGTTTAATATATTTTCAGATTCATCTAGATTATAGACATTAGTACAGTTCCCATCTGAATCCCGCCCCTAAAATAACAAATACGGGTAGAAAGAACAGGTTTAATGAATAAAAACAGATAGCATGACAACAGGACACGTTAAAGGTGAAGAAGACAAAGGAAACATGGAAATATGTTCAGTGAGAAACAGTCAGCCAGCCATCAATCTCTCTCACACACCGGCCATCTCATTCATCTGGTGCTGTTGTCTTGTCAGTCTTCGCCCATGACCATCTTGATGATATCTGCTTTTCTCAATTTGGCTGCCTCTTCAAACTTAGTGACGGGCTCGTTACAGCATTTGATCTGCGAGGAGGAGGAAATTAAATCTGGATGAGACCATGTTCTCACAGGAAACTTGCAACATTTCGTAGATGCGAGTGTTGCTGTGCAATTCATTCTCGTTTAAGACGTGCAAGGAAAAACTAAAGATAAAAGAATGGTTTGGAAAAGTATGATGGCAGTTACATAGTTTAATCGAACAATCAATTTATGAAATTATGTAAATGAGTCATTTCAAATGTATGGAGTTCCCCGCCATACGTACAATCATCAACTTGTGCCTCTCCTTCTGTAGTTTGAGTAATTCCTCCACAGTCAGCTCTTCTACTTTCTTCTTCAGGGCGATGAATTGGCAGGATGGTGAATGAGATGCGTGCTCCTTCCTACCAGCAAGAACAGTGGAAGAGTGTGGGGGAGGATCTATTAAATACAGTATCTAATTTCAAGGACCATTTGCAAAATGTGCACAAACACATATGAAAGGAATGTACATTATAACAGCACTGTACTTTTACACCATCATTCATGGGCATTATTTAAGGGAATATGGATGTAGGAAACATATAGAATGTTTCAGTAAAGTCTCAGATGTCCACTGGGGTTGTGATTTAATCCCATAGGACAGGGATATTCAACTAAATTTGAGCGACGTCCAGTTAGAGAGAATTTCCTCATGCAAAGGTCCAGAACATCACAATAATGTCCAATTTGCACTATAAGATGTTGTGCCATATCTATTAAAGTAGCCAACAGTTGGATTAACGTCTGTATGGAATCAACAACTGACTGCCATATTAAATAAAGAAAGTTCAATTGAATTACATCAAACAATATTTATTATTACAGATTTCCAATTGAGCTAGATAAATTATAAATGCATACGCTAATAATACATACATTATCCTCTCTTATTTCAAGTAAAATAAAGGCTGGATTTAAAACAGAAAGCTTTTGAAAAATGTGACTCTTAAAATAAAGTACTTAATTTTAGAAAAATTAATTTAACTGAATTGTCCTGCAGCTTTAAATTCTGTTTACTCGGGCGTCAAGTGATGTGGGGTTAGGGACTTTATCTGTGGTTATTACACCACTTGTTAAACCACTCTGATCTCAGGGTTCTATGCTCTGACCTCAGGGTTCTCTGATCTCAGGGTTCTATGCTAAAAAGAGAGATGTGTGTGCAGGGACTTTATCTGGTTATTAAACCACTTGTTTCAGCTCATTTCTCCTCTCTGTTAACATCATTGTTGGACAGTTAATTCATGTTTTAGGGTTCTGATCATAGAATGTAATAATTCTCAATTATCTATTGTTTTCGGTCCAGGGTCCAGAGACTACTGCGTCTAGGTCCGGACCCGGACCGCGGTCCGCCTGTTAGTGACCCCTGTCGGTATGTCACTTATTTTCTGAAGAGCTCTGTAACTTTCCTTAAGGAAATTAACAGTCTGGTTACCAATACTGCTTGCTGTGGAGAAGACAGCTGGTAAAACACAATTATAGCTGGTAAAAACACAATTATACACACCATATATTGTTAAATTCAGCAACAGTGATTTCACAGTAATGGGGCCATTTCAAGGGCCATGAATATAAATTAAATATTTACAGAGTTACAAAGAGTTCAGATAGTTAATGCCTGAGGTGCCGACTCATCAGTCAAGAACACTGCAAGATTATGGAACACAAGAAGGAAGAACGTCTTGTGAATTATAAATATTATATATAACAAGTGTACATTTTAACAGAACAGGGGTCCAAAGTAAACTCTCTCACACACACCAAAAGGAGGACATTTAAAAAAGGGCATGTTGCTTTGCAACATTTTAAATTACAGAATGTTGAGAGCTTTTTGTCAATTGTAAAGTACTCGTTTATTTTGTCCATTACTTCTATCACTGCATCTCCCACACAGTAAGATTACCAGGCAGGGCAAACATAAACAAAATATTTAAAAAAAAGATGCTATTGCATGAAATTAAGGGATCCGTTATTTTTGGCGGTTGAAAAAAGGTTGATGTATCGTTGACCCTTCTTTGTTATAACACACTCACGTAAGCCCCCTAACTTTATGGAAGTGCATTATAAAATAAACCAGAGTGCCACTTTAATCATATGCATATAGATCAAATTATTTTACTTTACAACCTACTTTATTATTCTGCAATATGGTTTTATAATTTTCTTGCGCCATTGCCTGCCGTGAGCTATTTGTCTTTTTACCCTGCTGAGTCACATTTTACATTTAGAAAAATAAGATGAACTTAAATTAATAAAGAAAGGGAGCTGCATAAATCTTCTGTCCTTTTAGTGGCATTTCTGATTCATGAGCATAATGATGTGATTATCTTACTGTGGGTCATCCTCTGGCTCCCAGCCCTCCAGCTCTTTGAGGCAGAAGAAACACATCGCGATGTCTGGGCTGTTCCCTGAAGGGGTGTGAATGAAGCCAGCTTTGGCCATCTAGAGAAACAAATGAACAGACAGACCACATGAAACATATATACATACATACATATATATACATACATACATACATACATACATATATATATATATATATATATATATATATATATATATATATATATATATACACATATATATATATACATATATATATATATATATGTTTTTGTAGCTGCATGTGCAGCTACAAATGATGAGCTGATAGACAGAAAATGAATTAACCACTCAATTGTTCAAAAGATATATTTATAATACTAAGCAAAAATGTCCCAAACTGAAACAGGATAACCATAGATCTACAAAAAAAATATTCATTAACTATTAATTAACTGATAATTGATTGTCATTTTCCAAGCTAAAGCCACCTAGTTGTATATTATTGTGTATTTAATGTGTTTGAGTCTTGTACCGTCTGTCAGACAAAATTATCTTTGAAGATTCACCTTGGGCTCTGGGTAAATGTGAAGGGCATTTCTACCATTTTATAAATGAAATTAATGAATAAGTTCATCCATAAGGAAAATAATGGTTTGGCTCGACTTCCAAAATGTGGGTTGTGGTTTCAACTTTTCAAATGTGAGGAATTGCTGCTTGTTTCAGCTTTGTGTTATTGCAGAGTGAGAATGTTTAACATTAATGTAACTTTTCTGACAGCGCTAACGTAGTAATATTTATAACATGAATATCAGGATGATCTAACGTACATGCGGACAGCTCAAGCTAAGGTAAGGTTACAACGTATTCAACTTAAATATGAGCTTCTTTATATTTAGCTCGAGCTAACTATTTGTCGTGTTAGCTCGGAGGCCCGTGTAGTCAACACCGTGTGAAACGTTCACTCACGTTCTCCGGGGTACAAGAACAGCCTTCGTCAAACGGCCAACCCTCAAAGGTTTTCAGCCTGTTCTCATAAACATACATTTTGATATCATCTTCGTTTAACAGCTCCATTGTTTTATGGGTCAATATACGCCAGTGGTTTTACCAACTGAAGCCAGCGGGCTGAAGGGTGTTTTCAAATTTTAGCGAATGTTCAGAACGACTGTTTTGATTGGCTGATGAAAACAACGTGACCTCGTGTATTCTTCTTCGTGGCTCACCCGATCGACACTTTCATTAAAATGCTCAGGTCCGCCACCCAGTGTTCTCGGCCGCACTCAACTTTTACCGTAAACATTTACTGGCGCTGAAACAAAAAAAAGGATCAATCTACACTTTAAAAATAAATCAAATGGTTAGTTAATTCTAATACAACACCCTCTTTTCTGCAGCCAGAAAGAAGAATAAACACCAAACCCACATCCGTCGTCTGGCATCATGGGTAATGTAGTTCTTGGCTCTTATTGGTCTAAACCGCGACGCGCGGAATTTTGTGAGGGCGTCTGTCAACAACCGGTCCAGGAGTAGCTCGTCCAGTTACGTCCACATGTTCTATATCACTATATCTCACTAAGATAACAGGGTGCTTAACGTCACATATGCAGACTAGTCCTTTGTCTTCTTTTTCTTCTTCTTCGGTGGTTTGGCTATGGAGGGACGGTGTGCTGTTGAGACTTGGGCAGAGTTTGGCTTTTCAGGATCATCATGCACACCGAGGCTCAAGTTTGGTTTAGCTACAGATGTGTTTCTCTGCACTGGCAACGACGATATCTATGTATTCAGTTCTCAGGAAAGAAAACTCACGGTAATATAACTCTTACTGCACACTGACATCCCAAATAAACTACAACACTAGGTAATTACTTAAGATAGCTATATGTTTACATTTTCTGTGTTTGACTGTAATATGTTGTATTCTTGCAGGCTGTCATCGAGTGTCCTGGACCTGTTACTGACCTAGTTGAGAGTCATGACAAGCAGTTCCTCTATGTAGCCTGTAGAAGTGCAGTTTATTGTGTCAGCTTACAATTTCTGTCATCCAGGTATGAGCACTCATGTAGGTGTTCGAAAAATGTGTTCCTCTAGTCTAGTGCATATGTAGTCCAAATCTATTAATAAATGCCCATTTGTACTATGCAATTGGTTATGTTTAATCCTGTCAAATGTGACCTTTCACCTCTGCAGAGCTCAAAGCGACCCGGTTGACGCATCCTCCAGTCCAGCTGAACTGAAAATTTCCGCTGAGTTTCTTGCTGTTGCAGAAGAAGGAGTGTTATCGCTGCTCCTCGTCGGCTCTGTCCTCCTAACTCTTTCTCAGAGAGACAAGTCCTGGATTTGGACTCTGTACAGATCCTCAAACTATGAGATGCTCCGTTCATTCAGTCTACCACTTGTCTCTGGAGTTGCACACAGTGACACTGAGGGACAGACGGGAATGAGAAGGAGGCCTCTGCTGATTTGTGTCCATTCTAGTGCTGTTGCAACACTACCATCTCCGCCTTCCACTTCTTCATTGGAGGAAACTGTAAGTGGCGGCCACTTATGCCTCGAACCGGTCCTCTTCAAACTTCTGTTTGGGATTGACGCCGCCCTCGCCAAGTCACCAGTCATCCTTTGTGGCCTGCCAGACGGGTGCCTGTGCTTTCTTCCTTTGCGTCCCCCAGGATCGCGACTCAAAGTCCTTCACAACCTTGAGCAGCCAGTCATATTTGTCGGAGCATCTGGTGTCATGGAAGCTGGTCCAGGACATGCACAGTGTTTGGTGGCAGTGGGTGAACAAGGGAGAGTGGTGTTGATCAAATCAGACAAGGGAGGTTCAGAGGGAGGGGGAAACAGAACAGTTTTTATTGAGGGGTGTGTACAGGGTCCTGTGATGTGTGGCTGTGTGGATACAAAGCGTCTTTACTACAGCACTGGGTCCGACCTGCTGGTGCTGGATCTATCGGAGGTCTCATCTAAGAGAGACGGCCATGAAAGGGATGGAGAGACATCCAGTATGACAGACACTGCCCTCCAAAGCCCCACTAGTTTGAATGTGTGTAGAGTCGTCGCCTTGGCTGAGCCTACATGCAACACTGCAGGTAAGACGGCCTAGCATATAGAGGTGCTGCTAAATTGTGCATCATGTCTCCAGCAGGTTGTGATCCTCCTTTCCATTTAACTTGTGACTCTGAATTCTTAAGACTAAACTTTTTTTCCTTAATTGCTCTTACATAAAAGGGGAAATTCAGCTGCTGGGACTGTCTCTTAGAGGGCAGCTCCAGAGGATTACCTTACCTGTCGAAAGACAGGATGCAATATTGCCCAAGGTGCCTTCCACACGGAGGGGCCGCAGTGTCAAGGATCTTCTGTCTGCTATCGGGGACGTCTGTGAAAGGTATTCTCAACACAGTAGACTTTATTGTAGTTCATCTTCTGTTTCTGTTGATATTAATGTGATTTTTCCTGCTTTCCTTTAGAGCATCGGTGCTGAAAACTGCCATCAAATCCAAAAACCAAATTATGAGGCACCTGAATCAGGTGCTTAACATCAGCTTCCTGCTGATGACTAGCACAAATACCAAAGAGCATCTTCCCATCCAGGAGAAGCCAATCAGATGTCACGCCACGGCCAGTTGGAGCAGATTACTTCAAAAAGACTCCCTGAACCTGACATGTGTCCTGGATAATTTAAGTCCTTATGTTTTGGAACGAGGCTGGACACTGAGCATCGCTGTATTTCCTCTCTCCTATCCTTCCGGTGCAGGAGGGGACAGCTCCTCCACAAATTTCTCATTCCCGTTCCACAATCTCCATCCAGGTGAGACGTTCGAAGTGTCGCTGCCCCTAGCAGCTGCAGGTGAAACATCCTTCCCTGTGACAGTGAGCTGCTCACTCATCTTCTCACTCACCGGTCTCCTGGGCGAGGAGGCCGAAAACCTCCCTGGCCTGCAGAGTAGTTGCGTCAGTCTGCCCTTGAACACACTGACGGTGGATTGGCTGCACGCCCTGCAGGTGACCAGTCCCATCGCCACCCATAGGAAGGCCACGTCTCAATCCTACAACAAGACAGACACCATCCAAGCTTTTTTAAGATCACAGCAGATTAGCCGCAGTGGACGAGGAGAGGGAGGAGGGGAGACTGAGCGAGAGCAGCATTCAGCGAGTGTTCGGGTGTCGTCAGATTTGCTGAGGGACACACTCCTGTTGAAAGGCTCAGATTTGGATGCCCAGGGGCGCTCAAAGTTGGCTCCTCAAAATGTGTGCCTCTCTCTGCTGGAGTGGCTGTTGTCTGAAGCTCCTGGAGGCGTCACAGCGGGACGCGAAGGAGACAAGATTGTACTCAGCAGCTCAGTGGTCCGTGCGCAAGATCCAAACGGACACGCAGTCAAACTGACTGCAAAAGAGGTAAAGAACGATCGAGGGTTGTATTGATAACGATTTATTTATCTTGTATTATTTCAATGAAAGAGTTGCTGCTTTGGTCTGCAGGTAAATGTGAGGGAGGAGAGCACGGGAAAGGAGGAGACCCTGACCGCAGTGGAGGTTCAGGTTGAGAGCTCCTCTATAGCAGCAGTGTGTGGACTGCATCACGCTGTGCTGCGCCGGATTCAGGTACAAACACACACACATTTTCAGAGAAACAGTAGCGTTAGTTTTGTTTTTCATTTCCAACTTTTTTTTGTTATACTTGGCACCGTCATGTTTTTTTTTTGGAGGAGGAGGATATAGCCGGTTACTGAGTCTTTCACATGTTCTCACCACAGGAATATAGAAAGACTAAGTGATACAATCAAACATGTTAGTTGTGGCATGCCAATTTGGATCGTATGAGAGGGAAACCTAAATCATTCCCTGACACAATCACAATGATTAGACTGGAGCTGCAACTAGACAGCACAACCACCTCTGACTATCCTAGACGGATACCGGCTCAGAGACATTGTTCGCTCTGTTTCTTCACACAGACTCTGTTGCAGACGGCTCCTGAGAGAGCTGCTTCTACAAAGAGGATCCAGAGTTTAGGGTTAAGACAGGCTCTGCAGCGGGCCGAGGTAAGACCTACGTGTACTTCATTTTGATCTATTTGTCTATTTTGCATAGTTAATGCTTAAATCTAAATTACCGTGGTGGTATTTCTTTGTCGATCAGCGTCTGTTGCAGCAGATCCGGCAAAGTCGAATCTCAGGGTCCTTCGGTGTGGGCGTGTCCACGGGGCAGATGACCCAATCACTTCTCAGCGTTTACCAAGAACTCAGAGAAAACCCTCTACTTATAATTTAACACTTTTGTTTCTTCTGCTGAGCCCACGCAGCTGCTCTCTGCGTTTCCCAATGTTATGTAACCCGTCTTTGCAGCTGATGCATGATAAATAATGTACATACATGTGCTTTTTCATCACTGTCAATGACTGTTACCATTTTATATTTTACACAAAGAAGAATTTATGATTCGATATTTTGCTATTGTACATCACCCAAGTCTTTTGCTTCAACTCAACCTCACTTACAAGCATTACATTCAACTCAAGGTGACTGTCGAGCTCAGGTGGAATAAAAAGATCTGCAATTACAGTCTAAATGAACTCTGTCTTGCAGCTGGTTGAAGGTCACAGTTTCACAATATCAAAAGGTGTCAGACATGTAGGTGTAACATTGACACATGCCATGATGTCTTGTCTAATAATTCTTGAACAATTGCACACATTTCCAGAAGATCGCTAGATTGCAGTGGTTTGATGATGCAGTGCCAAAAAAGAAAAGTAAGTCAATACATTTGAATGAAGCTTGTAATCATCCAAAGAGATTGTTCAAGTGTACATCAACTGAAATAAAGTCAAGTCTGGATTCTGGACTAGACAAGACATGAGGGATCGGTGATTTAAAAAAAAAAAAACTGCAATGGAGTATTTGTACATTAAGGAAACCATCTTAATAAGTCTTCCACCATTGGACTGTGTGGTGTTAGTCCACTGAGACTATAAGTATGGATGGATCGGGCCTGCTGTGCACAGGCCCCCAGGCTACAAAAACATACGGCTACAAAGAGACACAAAAAGACTATGAGATGCAAAACAACTGAAATGAGATTCACTAAGACTGGAAGGGGAGAAAACAACCACAAATAGACACAAAGCAACAACAAAGAGACTCAAAATGTCTACAAAAAGATCAAAACAATTATAAAGTAACAAAATAACCACAAAGAGACACAAAACCACAGGGAGATGCGTAACGACTACAGAGAGTCACATAAGAGGCTTTCACATAAGAGACTTTATCTGTGTGTCTTGCTCCTGGAGAACATGTCCTAAATATGGATATGTTTGGTGAGCAGGTCAACCAAAGAGCAATCTTTCCTTCTCCGACTGTATTATTTGAAGATTATTATTATTATTATTATTTTTCATCTGTACAAACCTTAAAAAAGCTTGAGTGTTTTGTATTATTGACGTCTAGGCTGCTTTGCACACCTGTAGTTCAGTTAATTTGGTCAGGACGAAGGTTAAAAATGATACGTTGGTGTATTTTAGTTCTAGTCCGGTTCATGTTCACACTGGCTTTTTACCAACAAACCCGAATGAGTTACCTGTCAGTCTATATAAGACATAGACTGTATATCATTTCATATTATACATTGTTTTTTGTTTTGTTTTTACAGTCTATGGTATAACACAAACTGCACCCAATTATTATAATCCTGGTAGAAATATGACATTGCTAAAACAAAACATAACCAGTCGTACAAGTGTATTTATTGTTATCTTTATGTTCATAAAAGACAAATGCAAAATCAACCCCCTACCAGTCACTTCCTATTAGTAATGCTACCATACATGAGTCTTGAATACAGTCCAGCTTCTAGAAACCCAATCATCCTTCTCTCCTAAGGAACATCCTCGGACATGCTCGTCACTTCTAAAAGGTGACCTTCCTTGTAATGGTGACCATGTCGGTCTCAAGTGGCACTCTGATTCGTTGTGCATCTTAGACTGGAGGAGCGTCATCATTACACACCTGTATTAACACTTTGTTGCCTTGCTGTCACTCATGTAATAGCTGTCAGGAGTGGTAGAAAAGTTTGGAAGAGAAAGAAGATGATACCAAGAAAAGATGGAGTTTGCATCTGCAGGGGTTCAAGGACTTTGAGAGATCTACACGTCATCATTGAAAGTAGCTCATTGAAAAAAAAATCTAAATCTGAAGGAACAACACAAAAACTTGAATGTTCATTCACACTCACTTATTGCTGTTCACTCAAGACTTATCTTGGTACGGTCAGTTCTTCTTGCACTTTCTCCTGTCGTATGAGGCAATTATCTGTTGTGAGGTCTCTGTTTGTCTCGTTGTAACAAGAAGGTGAAAAAAAGTGGGATGAAATCAGAACATGCTGTAACTCGTCTCTGATGAGTAACTGTCTTTCACCTCCAGATGAAGCATTTATTTGGTGAATAGCATGTGATGGGAGGATTCAGCGTTCCGACTAATACTGGATTGTGTTAATACTCCCACAGGGCTGAGCTGCTCAGGCTGAGTCCATCTCCCTTCAGCGTGCCTCCCTGGTCTCCACGCAGGTATTTTCCGTTCTTGTCACGGATGGCGAGGCGACCATGCTCCAGGAGCTCCAGAGTGAAATCCTCAGGGGCTTCGCCGTCTGAGCACACTAGTCCAGCGCTGTTCACATACCAGAACCGACCGTCCACGCCTGCAAGTTTGAACACACAAAGAGTGGAGCAGCAGCTTGATGTTTTTTCCTGGCTGAAAGACAGATATGTTTGAGAGAAGGGAGCAAAGAAAGAAGAAGCAATCTTGTTTGAGCGGGTGCGGCCTGACCTTTAATATGGTACGCCCCATTACTGAATTGCAGGGTGAAAATGTCGTAGACCGATCTGCTGCCGTCCAGTAAGTTGGAGTTCTTGTGGTGGCAGATGAATCCATTCTCTCCTCTCAGGATCAGCATGGGTCGGTTGATCAGCTTCAAAGTGAGCTGTTCGTCCTCGCCTGACAAAAGGTGACGAGCAAATCATGAAGACACGGGAGAGAGAACACAAGGGAAGTCAGAGTGAGGAGGTACAATAGTGAAGAGATGGATAGAGAAGAACAAAACCTAGACTAGTATTTTACCTATGGAGTCACTGACAGCCAGGAGCTGGCCATTCTTCTTGGTGCAGATGTATTTTCCATTGTTAGCCTTTAGTGCCACCCTGTGGCCAAGCCACTCCACTGAAAACATGGTGTTTGCTGACCTGCAGGTCCATCACAAGGGAGAAAATGTGTCTTTCTATGCTTTCAAGTGCTTTTGGAAATACTGTGATTGCACGTTGAGTGCACATACAAGGTAAAGCAGGTCAACTAAGAGAGACTGATGGTTTTATGAAAATCAAATTTACCAAGATAGGTTTGGGGGTTGAGATCATGTACTCAAAGCAGTGACATATCATTATGAATGCAAGCAACTATTATCGTCTATTATTTTCATTCTTTCAGTGTTAGTTATGAGAATGGGTTGGTGACAATGTAGCATTATTCCTTACATACATATCTGCCATTGTGTCATGAAATTCCCTTCAAATTGTAAAAAGCATTCATTCACATTTATACATCGTGAATTCAGAGGTCAAAGTTCACGTGGAATAATGGAAGGCTGCATGTGATTAAAAGGGAACATTTATGTTTCGATGGTGATGTAATCATTGAACAGTTCTTTTTCTAGGCCCATATCTGTAATATAAAATATAGAACTGACACATGCAATTGATTACGTCTACACTTTACTCTGCACAAGTTACATGAGAGCATTCACTCACACTTCAGAGGCTGTAATCTGGATGCCTCCGTGGGCCACCAGATCCCAGTAGTTCCCTTGGCTAGTGCGCAACGTACACTTCCTGGTTTCCTTGTCGATCTCCATCTGAAATGTCTCCATGTCCGTCTCATCTTCCTGATTGGCTGCAAGACTTACTCCTGGGAGGGCATAGCAAGCGTGCAATGTCATTAATACTTCAACATTAAAACTATTTAGTGTCTGGAGAAATCCATCCATTCAACGCTGTTCACAATCTTCTAATAATGGTCACTTTTCATTTCAGTAATTTCTCAGTTGTATTGCTGTTGTATATTGCATACATGCAATTGCTGCTGGAACTTAAGGCAGTTTCAATATTTGTGCTCACAAGAATACATGTGATTGTACTGAGTAGGTGTAATTTGATCATAAAATAAATAGATTTCTCTACAGACCTTGTTTTTCCTTTTTGGATTCAAAGTGAAAAACCAACAATGTAATTTGGGAAAACAGCAACATAGCAGCTTGCTCATCAGGTTGTATTGTTATGTTTAGTTTGGCCCAGCATGAAAGAGTTGGTAATCACATTTGATCCTGGGATGTTGGGTTATTTAATAAACGATTCCGTCTTAAACTGCACCCTTTACTCTGATGAGCCAAGGATATACTTTTTTGAGGGTAAACACATTTTCACTGATTGACGTTCTGGATGCATTAACAGACAGAATATATGTAACAAGAATAAATGCGCTAAATATGCCCTTGCAGGAAAATCTTCCATAGGCAAGCTATCACACACTAAATATGTAGAATGCATGCTTCTTATAATACAATGTGTGATACAGCGATAACAGAGATAACAGTCACTGACTACTTCACAACCAAACAGAAACCACACCTTTGATTGCCAAACACTATAGAAACCACTCAGAAACCAATTATTTATCATTGTCATTGCTCACACATCGAAGAGTATTGGTGTCAAACAATGAGAAACACAACACAGGGACATCATTCCCTCTCTGCTTTACTATCAACTGCTTCTCTTTTTCAGAAGTCCTTTGTAACATTAAAACAGGCCGCTGTTATATTTCAACTGTCAACATTATCATGAATGTTGACAGAGAAAAAACAATTGCTGGCCACCGCCAAGAGACAGATTGCAGAGGGCCAAATCCCAAATTAGATTAAATTAGATGCATTTCCTTAATCCTTTAACAGCACTCATGAGTGCTCATCAGACC
The DNA here is from genome assembly GCA_038501785.1 of Myoxocephalus aenaeus. NCBI lineage: Eukaryota > Metazoa > Chordata > Actinopteri > Perciformes > Cottidae > Myoxocephalus > Myoxocephalus aenaeus. Next base: position 88,405 of record JBAMJR010000278.1, on the reverse strand, counting down.
CCCTGTTATTTCTCTCTGCTCCCCTATCTGGCCCCCCTCCTCTACCTTCCCCCATCGCTCCCTCCTTACCCCTGATCCCCTACACCTCCCACAACCTTCCACCATCACCCCACCTCCGGCCATGCCTAGCTGCCCTCTTCACAGCGGGGTTCTGATGTAATCAGCTTTCAAGTGCTACCCGTCCAATCCCTCAATCCCCTCAATAAAAGAATAAAGGAAAAACTGGAAAATACCAGAGGATTTTATGGTCCACACTTAGCGGGATGCACAGATAATTACCAACCCCTCTCAACCCTCGAGCTAACTGGCTATGTTGTACAATACATCTTAAAGGACCCAAAGTAGAATCATGTATAAGGGGACTTTTATCTAACCAATAAGAACCAAATTCTATTTGACAATAGTGCCTTAAAACATTTAATAAAAATAAAGACGGGAACCACTTGTCAGGTGTGAAACCTAATGTATAGAAAGTACCAGAAGTCTCCTTCTCTGCATGATGCAAGGGTACTCGAGTACTGAACAGCATCACTAATATGAAAGCAGAGCGGCGGGGAATGGAGAGGAGGGCAATCGTACCTCATAGAGTGCTGATGGGATGACTTATTTTTGTACGCCGACCCCGGTAGTATTGGCAAATACAAATTTATGATATTTACGCATTTTGTCCAGCAAGATAATCTTCACAGATGAACACCACTATTATGATTTTTGATGCCTGAGTTTAATCACCAGAAATAAAAAGCCAACGTTAAGCTCTAAACAAACTACCTCGGTTGCATGAGCACAATGGTTTACTGATGTTTTTTATTATATTAGAACAAAATGTTAGAATAATTTAAGGTTGTGTTAACCACAGATTGTATTTCAGGCGAAAACCCATTCAAAGAACCTATTAACTTTGAGACGAGGGAACCAGAATTGGAAAAATGCTGAATCATTTCCTGGTTTTAGGACTCACTCTATATGAAAATGCTCTGTCAGAGACAAGACTGTTGTGCTAGTGGTTCAATGAGGCTCTATTTAGGCACAGCGGCGCTTTGATTTAATCCGAACATAAGCATGCTAACGTGCTCGCTAAAGGTGTTCGGTGCATACACAAACAAATCTTTAATATGACATTTTCCAACAAAACTTCATATACTGAATCTGATAAAGTCCACGCTTTCTTCATGCACTAAACATTAAGTACAGATAAGGCTGACTGTAATGTTGTCTTTGCAGTTATTTTGTCAGGAATCAAAGTAATTCAACATTTCACCTAGTGGTGGTGCTAGACATTGAATGACTTTACAGAACTCATGGTGATACATCCACTAGTTGTTCACTAGATATTTCAGTCCGGACCAACTTGATCGACTAACGTGGCAACCAAAGACAAGACGTTGTCTGCATGTCCTGAGTTACATACATACAAATGACATCTGCATATTCCATCATAGATGCACATGACCGTATGAAAAGTCTGGTTACAGCTGTTTTTTTTATTGAACAAACTAAACAATTTCTTCATAAATGTTTTATACCAGTTTTTTAGTCCTGGCCTGTGGTTCGTCACAGCGTGAATCATCTGTGTTGAGATTCTTTTGAGGGCGTTTTGCTTTAATTTGATATCTGACTGGAGGTACAGGCTGGAGGATGGAGAAAGGGGTTGACATGCGACAAAGATGTCATGGTTACTGAGCTACCGGGACGCTTTAATCACATCTTATTCACACCCGATAAACTAGGTATCATGAGGTCTTACAACTGGTGAATTATCATTGATCTTAAATGCATTTGAAGCATACATTTCTGCCCCTCTACTCCGCACCTATGCCTGGGGGCCCATCACTTTCATTATCTCTCATCCCGACTCAATGTCATGCTTTGTCTACCTATTCCATGTGTCCATTTCACACTAATTCAACCCAAAAATGATCCTCCGACAGGGCTCAGCTGGGACCGCGCAGACACTATCTGATAGATGAGAAGAGAGGGGACAGAGGAAGGAGAGAAGGATGAAGGAAGAGAAAGAAACAGAGAATGGGGGAAAAAAGAGATTAGATACGCTGAAATCCAAGCCAGCAATCTGAGGATATCAATTGCAGTGTTGATGACCATCTTTGACACAGCAGTTGGTAAAGCATACAAAATAAGGTGTTGTCATCATAGCCACAGTCACTGATAAACTATGCACAGTGCGCTCCTAATCAGTACACTTGCTGGTGCATCTACAAAAGCACACACACAAAAGCACACATCAGCAGTGCCACATTTTGGATCAGACCCCAGATCCAGCTCCACTTTCTGGCGTTGTCCTACCTGCAGGCTGCAAGTGGAGCAGGCCTAACTAATCCATCAGCAATAGCTGGCTCTGACATCTATTATTAATGGTAAGCTGCTGCCACTATCCCCCTGTCCCTTATTTTCGTCATTCTCCCAATCCTTCATCCTGCACAACTGCATTTTCTGCTGTTTTTTTTATTTCAGTCCACTCGTTTCCTCTGCGTGTGCACGTGTGCATCACGTGTGCACGTATGTATTTGTGTGCATGTGTTCATGTGTGTTAGTGAAAAGTGTGACAATCATCTCTTTCACTTCCAGCGTACAACGAACCACAGGGAGATGATGAGAGACATGATGGCAGATCCACATGTCATGCTAAGACACACACACACACACACACACACACACACACACACACACACACACACACACACACACACACACACACACACACGCACTGCAGGCAATAAAGATAAAGAACAACTCAGGGCGGACAGAATTTTTCTGCATTCCATTGCTTTCCTTTAACACTTTTCCATCTGAATTCAGCTATACCTCATAACAGGTGACCCTCTTTAAATACTAACCCATTTACTGCTTTCATACTCGCTTTGAAATAGATGTGACTCCTCTGCACTAAATGGAGCAGAAACAATGTGTAAAGACACAGGTGACATAAGGTAGGATAAAGACCCCACCTGTCTCCACACATTCTCCTATTGTCCTCAAATCCTTTGAGATTTGTAGCTTCGATTCTCTGCTTTCCATTTTCTAGGTTTATTTGTTTGATTTACAACAGCACATCAGCACATCAGCACTGACTGACGTGCTGGGGGTAACCGGGTTAGATTAGCGGGTTAGAGCGGGACTCAGAGGGGCAGAAGCTTTGGCCCCAGGTGAGAAGCAGCTTGGGTTTCTGAAAGCAGACTCCCCCCCCTCGCCTTCCAGGAACAGGGGCCAACTTCATCAATAATTCAACACACCTCAACTCACCACTCGCCGCAGCAGGATGGTATGGTTGTGTGCGGGGGCGAGTGTGTGAGGAAGATAAAGCTTTTGTTTGTGCAGAACAAGTGTAGGAAGAGAGAGTGAGGAAAGGAAGAGATAGACAGTAACAGAAAAATGTGAGCATGCTGCAAGTATTTCTGTCTGTGCATACGATCGTACATGAAGCTGCTCTATATACTGCATGTGTGTGTGTGTGTTATACTGCACCACATCTTTCCTTCCCTTCCCTTCAACCAATCAGTTTACAGCGCTCCCAGTCGTTTGGTTTCTGCCTGAAGCTCCCACTGCTACCCAGGAACAATGAGCGAGGAGAGATTCAGTTACTGCACCCGGGACTGAAGTAATTTGACCCTGCAGACAAGAATCTGCAGCCAGTGGATGGGTGTCATGGCCAAGTATGCTGACAAGTACGGTTGGTGTATGCTAATCCATCCCAAATCCAGTTTCAAATCAGACCAGCAAACCATTTAGAATATCAGCAACTGAACACTTGTCCAAGTCCATCTCGAGCAGCTCTGGTTCGATGAAACCTGATCGTCACAATTACAGTTTTTCCAGTATTTACACTGATCAAAGAAATTCAAACCTTGTTTTTGTGAGGAAAAAACCCCATCAACTTTGAAGCCAATGTGGAGCAGGTGTAATCCATCAGTATAGTAGTGTGGTGTCGTGCCTGCATGCTGATCAAATAACGCACTCCAACAGCCCTGTCACAAGACTGCAGAGTAAATACATAATACAGTATCAACAGAGCAGCACTATACAGCATATAGGTTACAAGCAGCTGTTTCAGTAAGCCCAAAAGGGAAAAGCGTTGAGCGTTAACACCATTACCCAACAAAGCCAGGAGGTACATTTGAGAGGGAATGAAAGGGGATTTTCGAAAGGATTATCATTTATGATGGATTATTTGGCAAAACTTTTTCTATTATAATTGCTGCATTCAATAACAAGTATCCACCCTTTTAGGAATACAACACCTTCTCTGACAAAACTCATTGCCAATTGTTGTTGTAAAATCTATTTCCGCAGTTATTCCCAACATAGTTGCACAGTAAATCTTTCACGACCGTAAGACTCAATACTGACAGTGGACTAACCGAAATCAATTGCAGCCCGAAAACGAATGACGTATTTGTCTCAGGTCTCCCAGATGAGTCTCCCATATCAGCTTCATCTATTTTGTTTTCCTGGAAAGATGCCACTATTCAATGTGATGTGATGCATGTTGATGTGCAGACTACACTACCCATAATTACCATGCATCTCTTATCAGTTGTCAATCATTAGACAGTAGCCTATTCCCTTAACCATGCAGATTAATCATGCCCACAAATTACTTCCTGTGAATTGTAAGATCAGTTTCCTGGGGGCGTATCAGTGCACAGCATACTGTGTATAGGTTAGTAGGAGTAACTGTTGTGGCTGTAGTATTTGTTGCAACTCTGCTTTGTTATGTATGTGAGCAGGTCACTGTGTGTCAGCTAAAGGCTCATGTAACCAACCTCAGTGGCACATAAGGTCAGCCTTTGGCCATTTAATCAGACATTTTGAATCCTGTGTAAGACTTTAGGAAACCTAGGAAGCTCCAAGAGTTGTGGCATGTAAATGCATGCAAGGCCTCAAGGCAAAAATATCCTGCTGATGTGTGTCTGTGTTTTCCTTACCTTGTCTTATGGAGACATATCGGCCATTGGCGGCCATCAGAACCACCTGTGGGTGGCTCTCCTCTAGGTCAAACAGTTCATCTTTGCCCGGCTTGGAGCACCGTCCAGACCTCAGGGTGCCAGTAGGCCCCATGGGAGACAAGTACTTCCCCTCACAGTCTTTAAAGGCCAGCTTCCCACACTTCAGCTCCAGCGTGTACGCCGTGGCTCTGCTACTCTGCATCAAGAGCTTCCCATCATTGCTGAGGAAGCGGCTGTCGCAGGTCTTGAGGCAGTACTTCCCATCCAGGTAGACAAGTGTCAGGAGCGCCGCCACACCCCAGGGAATGTTCATATCCACAGCGATCTCCCCGTCCTCCATGGAGAGGTGGGCGTAACGCTTGCGGGCCACAGACAGCAGGTTGGCCTGCGGATGCAGAGCCAGGTGCACTGCCCACAGCTCTGCATCTGTGATTACCTGAGCAAAGCAGGACAGGTAGTCCCGAGAGCCACCAAAGAAGCGGAGGTGCTGCTCAGACTGCAGGGCCCAACGACCATCTGATTGAGCCACGATGAGAAAGCGGCAGTCAGAATTTTGTCCATCAGCCTCACAGGTGACTTTGCCGTCCTTGTCCGAGGCCAGGTAGCGTCCCAGGTGGCTACGCAAATAGACCACCTGGGTGTCCTGAGAGTCCTGCTCTAGAGTCCATATCTGCTTCTTCTTCAGGCTCGGTGCTGACGCATTCACCTGAGAGATAAGCACATGGTCCAAAATAGGAGCACGAATGCCTTTGATCCTTAGTCTTATATTCTCTGTATAAGATATACAAGTTCATGCCTAAACACAAAAATCATGCAAATATGTTACAATTCTTCTTTTATGACATGTTTGTACCTTGAAGCCAAAGGCCTCAGCAGTGAGGTAGCGACCCTCATGGTTGATTAGACCAAACTGCAACTTCAAGGGGCGGTTCCCGTTCGCAGGCATCTTCACCTGTGGATTCAGGGAAAGGAGAACAAGGGGTGTGAGACAAGTTAGGGATGGAGGGAAAGAGTGGGAATGGAGAACGAGGATAGGTCAATAGACCTGACCTGGGATGCAGAAGTGAGGGCTATACCTTAAAAAAGGGTGGTATAAAGAGTTGTTTAAAGAGGTGAGGAATATGGAAGGGGATGAAGTCATGGAGAATGATGAAATGAGAACGTCTTAAAGACAGGAAATCAATTAATTAAGGTACAGTATAAAAAGCTCTCCATAGACCACAAATTCCTTCCCCCGCCCATGGCTTCATTATGCATTTTCCTGCTCCAGCCTCTTAATTTACTTACTGTGGTTTTGTGGCTTCCCCTCTGCAGTTTCTGCGGCTCTAATTCCAGCTCCCAGATTTAAGAGGCTTCTTTTGCCAAGCGTCCTTTTGTAATTCTTTCTCTCTCCTCTCCTTTCCTCGCTGGCTCTCCTCACCCTAATCAGGCAGCAAAGACTTGAGTCGAGCTTGATCTGTCTTTAGTCAACCTCTCTTTTCCTGTGGACTTATTCTGTTCTGGACTGCTTATGTCCAATTGTGCAGCTGACCCCCTCGCTCTCTCTTGTGGAACAGTGCTCTCTCGTCCAGCCTCACTCTTGCTTGACTTGTTATTCACCCTGAAGGTTCAATCACCTTGTCCCACCTGACTAGCCTCCCTTTGGGTTTTTGACTTTCCCCCTCTGTTGGTTCTTTTGCTGACTATCTTTGGATCACGTCGAATACACTGACCTTCTTCTTCACCTTCCTTGAAGTCCAGGTTCCTCGTTTGTCAGACACAAGTTTGATCAATGAAGAAGAACATCCTTAGCGGTCCTGCAAATTTTATGGTAGAGCATTGAAGGACTCCTTCACTCTTCCCCTAAACATAAGCCGTCCATCACAGCTGAACTCAGCAACAAAGGGTGCTCGCCTCTGTAGTCTTAAGCCTCTCTCTGTCGCTCTTTCCTCCCATCCTCTCCTTCTCTCTCTCTCTCTCTCTCTCTCTCTCTCTCTCTCTCTGCCTTTCTCTAACCCGCCATGTGTATAATCCTGCCTTTCTCTGCGCTTTATTCTGAGCTCTGCACTTCACCTCTTTCTGTGACACATAAAGACAGGTAAGTAGAAACAATGCACACACACACACACACACACACACACACACGCACATGCACACACAGCACCGGGTAACCAGAGCACTCCCTGTGCCTGGGGTAGTTGCCTGAGTGCGGCTCCCCTTACTTGCCTTGCTGGGGGTTAAGTTACACACCTTCTCTGATTGCAAGCTCTCTGGGTCAGTCCTAATGGGAAATGTGTCTGAGAGGCCGAGGGAGTCGCAGTCTACATCCGAATTTAGGAGACAAGCAAAGGGAAAGGAGATGGTGTTGTAAAGGAAACAATAATAAGCTAATCAACATATGGCGTTTTAAATGACTGTGTGTGTGCAGCAAGTGCATGTGTGTGTGTGTGTGTGTGTGTGTGTGTGTGTGTGTGTGTGTGTGTGTGTGTGTGTGTGTGTGAGTAATCAACCTTGCCAATCAGCCTATTATAAGTCTTCTTTGCCGAGTAAACAGACGTGTCTGTTTCTGAATCCATCTAATCCTCAAACCAATCATCCCAACCTAGCTAATCTACCGGCACAACCCCTCCCCACTCCCCACTCCCAACACACACACACACACACACACACACACACACACACACACACACACACACACACACACACACACACACACACACACACTCCCCCCCTTCTGCTTGTCAATGGCTATAAACATACATATAGACTCAATGACCCACAGCAACATGTGTGTCATCACCACACACACACACACACACACACACACACACACACACACACACACACACACACACACACACACACACACACACACACACACACACAAAGGTTAGAGTAGGGTCCAAGGGTTCATGGTAAACACCACCCACCCAAAGATTTACTCCTCCTGACCCAGACTTGAACTGCTGTGCTTTACGCAAAATGTGATACACAATGTGTGTCACACACACATATACACAAACTCTCACGCACACACAAACTACAGATACTGAAGAACATGAATGCTTAACTGAGTGTGTGAACACTAAGCAGATGGTCATCCCACATTTCTGAGATGTTGGCTTGAGATCAGTTTCCCTAAATGTTGCTTTTTTCTGATACTTTCATCAGTTTGCAACTACTATGGCAAAAACTTTGTAGATACGATAAGAGGACAGGAGCAGACCTGGCTTTGCAAAAGAAAAGGAAGTTCAAAATCATTCATCCGAATATTTCAATATCATGAAAATTATCCCTTTTATCCACACAATATCTAAATAGGAATCTTACAAAAGCTTCAAAATGTCCTAAAACCAACACTGGGATCAGACATGAAGCCAAACATGCAGGCTGTGGTGCTTTTTGTGACTCTTTAATAATACAATAATAATTCTAGTTTTACTAGTTGCTGTAATGCAGTATAGGCACTGTAATTTGGGTTCTTCTTGTCTAATTGTAATTACTTCTAACTTTTTTTATGACAAACAGCTTTATTTTTGGGAGAATTTTGAAGGCCTATCAGATGATTAAAGTTGACGCTGTCACGTGTATGTGTGTCATATCTTTTTGATTATGGCCATATGATAAAGAAAGGTGTTCATTAAAATGCTGACTCTTCACATCAGTGTTTATATCAACTGTTATTATCTAAATGAGTATATTTAATGAGACTCTATTCAAAAACTAAAGTATTAAAAAATGTTGTATTGGTAATTATTAAAGGCCTTTTACTAACTGTCTCTTACTGAGCAACTAAAAAACTAAAATTGCAATGCTGACAAGTAGCTCTGAGTAACACTATAAGATATGATTTCATTCACTATTGAATGATTGTTACCTGTAAAGTTTCTTTAGCACATAAATCTGACTCACCTCATACTTCACAAGGCGCTCAACCTTGGGAGGACCGTCGCTGCTCTGCAGACAGGAGGTCCGGCATGAAGCCTGCAAACTAATTTCCAGGATTGGAGAGTTTTAGGTTGTCTTTAACATGTACTCTTCATTCAACTTGAAACTAAGACGTTAAAGGGACATTTAATAGCATCAGCAGGGTAAAATAACTTTGTACAATAGGGTAGGCTATTTTATATCCTCAATAAGGAAATATGAAAAATCCTCTAGTCCACCGGTCTGTTCATAAACACACTTGATGATGTGGATGAATCACATCACTACACAAACGTTCACTCTGCTTCTTGGACAAGATGCCTGTTCTCCTCCTGGGAGGAGCTGCATCGTGCGTGTGTTTGTGTGTATCAACACTGATTATCTTTAAAATAACATAAATAAATTGAAAATCAGATCCTCACATTCTCCATGCATGCCTGAAATCCTCATCGAGGAAACAAACACATTCCTTTTCTCCCTTTCTTATCTAATATACAACACACACACACACACACACACACACACACACACACACACACACACACACACACACACACACACACACACACACACACACACACACACACACACACACACACACACACACACACACACACGCACAGACAGAAAACACAAGCAGAGAGTTGGAGAAAAAGGGAGGCAGGAGGAACAGATTGACACAAATACAAAATAAAAAAATCATACACTGTTATTGTTATCAGTCTATTATTTTCATCAGCATCACTATTATCACTATTACTGTACTTCCTCATATGTGCCCTATCCTACGCATCATTAGCCTGGTCTCCGCGGCCACGGGGGCTGCGTCATCGTCTGCTGTTGTGCCGGCACGCCTGCTGCCGTCGGCACGGTGACGCCTGTCGATAGCCAACCAGATGTTTTTTTTTTCTTCTTTTCTTTTTTTCTCTCCATCCCTTATGCCGGGACGGCGGCTGTGCAAGGTTCACCGTGGCAACCGTGGAATGGTGCTTTAGAAGCCATTACAGCGGTCCTCTGATGACACTCAAATACCTATCATTACACCTCCTCCAAGGAGACACAGAGGGGGAGGAGGAGGGAGGTGAGACGGGAAGGGAGAGATGAGGCAAGGAAGAGGGAAGGATGGACGGGTGAAGGCTATAGGATGAGAGGAAAAGAGGTGAGGAGGAGGAGAAGATGAAGACCGGGGAGAAGGCGAGGAAGAGAGGAAAGTAAGGGGCAGCAGCTGAAAGGAGACCAGTTGGAGATGGGTTAAGGGTGTAGGGAGACGGAGGGAGAATCGGCAAATTACACAGGCAGACAGGGATGGGAAACCACGTTAAAGACATAGAAGGTGCATGAAGAAGGGATGAGGAAGGGAGGGACTGAGGGAGAGAATGGGGAATTCAAAATGACCGTTCTGAGTTAACAGCCTCCAGCCTTTTTCTACCCTATTAAGTTCTATTCTGCCATTACTTGGGACTGCGGGGGGCTGCCTCATACCCCACAGTGCCCCCCTACACTTACAGACACCCCCTCCCTACACACCACAAATACACACTCTTCCTCCAGTCATTCTCTTCCCCCCTTTTTTTCCACTTTAAGTCATTTTCCCCCGTCCTCTCTCTCGGCTTCAGTTCAATTCCAGAGGTTGTGAACTGAATGAAAGAGAGATCACCTGGATCAATCTTTGAGTCCACTGGTTGTCCTTGTTGTTGCAAAAAGCAAGCCAAAACAGGCTGTGCGGGTTCTGGTCACTTCCCTTCCTCTATTCCCTGACTCATCAATCTGTTTCAGTAAAAACTTGTCTCAGGACCCCAATTTGTACTTAACACTTTGGAGTATGCATTTCATGGCAACCTGTTACTTGGTTAAACACGACTATCTTTTGTGCCAAAAGATTGTGCCAGAAGAGAACAAGGTTGTACAGACCCATGTTGGAAATCAAAGGGAAACAGGGGAGAAAAAGGGACAAACACAGACTTTGTTAAGTATTCTGCTGTACTGTTATAGACTGCTTTGTCATATTTATGGTGTAAGGGAGAAAAAGAGTGAAAAGGGTAAAATAACTGTTGCATATAAACTTAAATCCTAGGATTGGGAGGTCCTGGGAGCCCACTTAAATGGCTCTTACTTTACCGAGAAGTCAATGTCCTTTTTTTTTCCATAAAAATATACAACTTTTGTGAGAAAAATAATGGAAAATACTTTTTCTCTTTTCTTGCAGTCACATGTTTGTTTGTTTTTTACATGCCGGTATGAATAAATGAAAATAAGTTTGAGGACGCTACCGCCACCCACTAGAGCTGTAATCACTGGCTGAAATTTCAATGATAAAAGCAAATCATGTTTCAATACAAATGAACCAAACACACAATCGTGCTCCCAGCATGAAGGTCGGTAAAGGTTTTTTACATGTGAAGCCAGTCCCTGTATCCATCAACTTTTTCTTTCAACCGCTTCATCCTCCCAACTTGTACATTTTGTGCCATTTGATTAACATTTGTAGTGTCTTCCATCCAAACTAATGTAACACAACTATTACCATAGGAACTGCAGTGGGAAAATAAACGTTTTAATCACTATTTTCTACTTTTTATCTCTGCTTTTCATGCATGTTGAAACATCCATTCCTCACACACACTTGAACTGGCACGCTCGCGTTTCTATTTCCCAAAGCCACCACTGAGAGGCGGTGTCAGCCTTCTACTTTGGCTCCTTTATGAGAACCGAGCCTATATATTTTTTGGAGGGTAAAAAAAGAGAGAAGATTGATGCTTGGTTCGTCAGTGTTGGTGCCTGTGTGACTGCATAGCGTAGGAGGGAATGACTTGCTATTTAAAATGGCTGCTTTTAATGTCTCTTTTTTTGGAGGAGGGGAACTTTGCTGAAACTGAAAGGCGTCAACAACACGTGCAGCGTTATCAACTGTAAAACATCAGTGCAATTAAAACGAGAGGAGGGGGACTATTTCCCCATGTTTCAATCATTTCAAGTCACTGTACCGGAGTCTGTTTCTCTGCCATGTAATGCAGGCTGTACATGGTATAACAGGAGCAGGTTTGACCCACAACTGTAGAGCCTGAATCTGTGAATGTGGGTTATACCTCACTGCCAAGTGATACATTTATCATGTGCTTTTAATCCCATTGGTTTTCTTCCATGCTGATTTGATTATGATCAGGGCAACGTGCACGCTTGAAAAGGCTGCAGCGCTGCTCTGGTCGCCCCATGTGCTCCACTACAGTTCAGTATATTACCCTCGCTTTTCTTTAAATGTGTCTGAAACGAGGCTTTGAAACAGTCCGGATTAACTGATGTATCGCGTTTCTAAAAACAAACCGCCTCTGAATCATTCATTAATTCACATTTGGCTATTACAGTGCGGGTTTCTGTTTTATGGGTAGAGCAGCGCCTTCCTGTGTGGTAGGAAAGAGTTAATAACAAAGGGCTAAACGTGATGAGTGAGGGGACTCTGTGAAAAACAGCGAGCCAATCCGCATCAAGATTAACACCTTGCGCGTTCGTGATTGGTCTACAGCCCGGTCATTGTTGTGTGGAACTCAAAACCCACGTGGGGGCGAGAAACCTAATTTGAGCTCTCATTGGCGGAGACCCGACACTCTAGACCCGCCTATTTGGGTCTCACTGCGTGATTGGCCAAACTGCTGCAATCACCCCCCCCCCCACACTTCTTTGCCTTGTTTTTTCGTCCGGGAGGAAAGGAAATATCCCTCTCGCGAGCTCGATGGGCTCGCGCGGGCAGTCGCCGCCGCTGCCGTCGCTTCACATCTACCAGGAGGCGCGCGGACTCCGATCTGACATTTCACACCGATCCTGTTAACGGCCCGAAAATACGAAAAAACAGATTACTAGATATTATATTTAACTCAGCGTCGACATCGCTGCGCGCGGAGTTTCCCGTTATTTCATTTTACCGCCAATTTCCCCGAAACGTTTGCTCAGCCTGTCTCTCTGTTTCTTCATTTTCTCCTCATAAAGAAGCAGCCGCTGCGCTCTGCGTGTGTGCTCTGCGCGCGCACACACACACACACACACACACACACACACACACACACACACACACACACACACACACACACACACACACACACACACACACACACACAAACCAATACACTTACTTGTCCATGTTCATATGTGCAGTTTTGCAGTGACAGGACCATTAACCTTTAATTAATTAATTATATTACTAAAGATTAACAGGCAAGGGAGCTTAATCAAATTTGGTGTGAGAGTATAGCCTCTGGTCTTGATCTATTTATCTATCTATCTACCTACCTATCTTAGGTTATTTTAACTATTATATTAGTCTGCACCACTACAACTTCACTGCAGACAGAGCAAACGTGTTGAAATATATGAGCTAGGAGCAGCTAAAACGGCCTGTAAGAGTTGGGAAGTATTTTTTTAATTAAAGATAATTAAATTAAAATAATAACTATTGCTGGTTTCACGTTCAAGAACAATTCCGAGAAAGACAAATCACAAAATAAGACTTGTTTTGGCAAACACCAGGTTTTTTTCAACATCCTGAACCCGAGTAATTAGGTAACAAATGCAAACTTGATTTTAGACAGTGAAGACCAACTATTCTCTTGAAATGAAGTCTTCCTTGCAGCTATAGCTCCTTCGTGAGCCTCACAGTGACTCTTCTTGGGATTTCTGCCTCCAGAACATCCCTCGGCCTTCCTCTTCCTCTTGAATTGTTGAATAATGCGGCTAAATTCGGCTCAGATTGAATCTCCCGTCCATTCAGTTAGTTCACCTCAGAATCGAGATCAGTCAGCTTTTTCTCGCCTCATCCGATGCCGGAGCCGTGCTGCGGATTTAGCTTGCCTCTGATCCGGCAGCAGCAGGCACGGCGGCCCTCGCTGTGTCCCGGCTGCAGGAGGGGAGCCGGGCCAGCGGGGAAGGGGGACACCCCCTGTGTGCGCTCGGGAATTGTTGTCGTGGCGATGGTGGCCGTAGCGTTGGTTGCCAGGGAGATGGCGGTTGCTTGTCTGACCCGTCCCCCTCGTGCTGTCACCAGCATTATTGATGCACGCCGCTGCTCGGCATTGTGGGAGTGCGGGAGGGAGGGCGGAGAGGACAACGGTTAATGAGTTCAGGAGGAACAGGGACTCTCCCTGCTCTCTCCTTCCTTTCTCTGTTTCCTCATCATCTCTCTCCCTCTCTCTCTCTCTTGCTCCCTTCCTCTCTCTGCGCCCTCTCCCCCGCCCTTCATTTCTCATGGGTGTCTGTCTTGTGCGAGTGTGCATTAAGAATGTGGGTCTCTCATGATCCATCATGGCAAAATGCACTTTCCCTCTCCTTCACACACACACACACACACACACACACACACACACACACACACACACACACACACACACACACACACACACACGCACACACACACACACACACACACACACACACACACACACACACATAAACGGCATAGAGACGGTGCACTCACAAAAACATGTTCTCCCACACCTTTACTCCAACAGCGTAACTGACTCATTCACAACAACTCCTTTCCCACTCACTTATACACACACACACACACACACACACACACACACACACACACACACACACACACACACACACACACACACACACACACACACACACACACGCTGCCCCGCTGTTATGCCTAGGAGGTAGGAGAGCTAGCAAGATTAATAATGACCCCTGACTCCCCATAGACAGACCCAAATATACACAGTTTGGAGAGAGAGAGAGAGAGAGAGAGAGAGAGAGAGAGAGAATGCAAAGAGAATGAGGGGGAGAACAAGGAGAGGCTGAGTGGTGACTAAAAATACACAGTTAAGACACAAAGAGGGAGTGAAAATGTATATTGTTTCGAAAGTGATAAAGATTAGAAAAGAAAGCGTGGAAGAAGTGGGAGGTCACATTTGTGTATGTGTATGTCAACACTGATTTGGGCTTTATTTAAAATGTTCTCCATGCTGACACCTGAAAACCATTTTCAAAGGTTCGGGTGTGCGTGTCCATAATGCAACTCAATAGTGTCTCCAAGCCCAAGCCAAGATCAGACTTTAGTAGTCTCTTCCAGGGCCATCGTCATGATATACTTTGAGGCACTTGAACGAATAGTCCATGCCATAGTCTTCCTTGTGAGATCTTGTCTCTGTCAAAGTGTCATCAATCTGTTTTTGTTTTGATTTTGCCAGACAACTTTACAATCATCCTCAAATTGAATTGAAGTGTCCCTCAGCTGAAAACGTTAGTTGAGACACACATTGTTTTTTTTTCCACACGTAACCAGTGTTTTCCACGTAGGCTTAGTGTGAACACAGCCTAAAGAGAGCGACGGCGAGAGTATTTTCTTTGACAGTGTGTTAGTACCTCACTTTCATTCGCTAAAGAGTTTTTTCAGCTGTCTCCCTTTCTCTCTCCGGGTCACACACACACAGCCTTGTATGCATGCTGTGTGTATCGACGCACAAAAACACTGACAGATTCCAGTATGAAAACAATTACACACAGAGAGTTACACACAAACACACACACACACACACACACACACACACACACACACACACACACACACACACACACACACACACACACACACACACACACACACACACACAGAAGCACCGGCATGGATTAATGTGTTTGGCTCAACTATTTCATTTATTACTGTCGGAGGCCTTTTGTGATGAGGGCATTTTTCAGGTTGCTAACCATTATTCCCTCTATGCCCGAGGCTCATCAAAGGACTGTGTGTGTGTGTGTGTGTGTGCGTGTGTCAGTGTTAGATTTACCCAGCCTTATGGTTATGGTTATAGTCTCACCAAGTAGTCAGATTTTTTCTTTCTATTCTTCAGGGGATTCACATTGCCATTTCTGACTGTACTTAATGCTCCCTCCCCATTTGTCAACACAAGCCTTAGCAGCTCGAAGGCCTGTTTGTTTTGCCATGAGAGGATTTTTCTTCTTCTTTCATACCTTGAAATATTGCTGAGTGTGCTGTATCCATCAACATACCAAAAGTGGGTGATGGAGGAGTAAGAGAGGGAGGTGAAGACGTGGATAGAGAGAGACCATGTCACTCGTCTCTGTCCTGATGTTCTCCCCCCCCCCCCAGTATGTTAAAATGTGTTTACACAGTAATCGGATCAACTACAGCACAAATTACATGCACATAGAGATATAAACTCAAACCAGATGGCATTGCTTCTGCTCTGAATAATGGTTGGTATTTGGTTCCGTTTTCATGGGCTTGACTCTGCCATCGCCTCAAGAGTAAATTAATTCATTGGTTTATTCTTGGTTTTCTTTGTTTGCTGAGGAACATTTGTTTTCTGGCCAGTGGGCTAATGTGTGACTGTAATGCAATAATTAATTGAAATCATTCTGGGAGTAGGGCTTGTGAGGCAAGAAGTCATCATCATCTGTAGCCTGCCTTCCACCTCCACATCCTGACGCCGTTCACCGATCAACAAAAACATGTGGTTGGACAAAGTGATCTCATGAGAATACGCCACTTTTAAGGACGTCTGTGTGACATGATGCACATTTTAAGAGTTCTGCAGGTCATTCAATGCCACACTGTTTACATTGTGAAACAGCTTTTTCGTGGTTATGTTTAGTAAGCAAGGAAAAACATCTTGGTTGTACTGATGTCACTACAGAAAACACGTTGCAAACGTCACTAACGTAACTGACATAACGTCAAATAAGTTAACACAACTTTTGGTTTCACACAGGACACTAACACCAAACTCCTGGGTGATAGTCCTGCGTTTGTTCAGTGGCGGGCCGTCAGGGCCTGCTAAGCCTTCTCGGCTGGCCTAAACAGAATCACAAAGTTATAGCTATTTTATCATTTTAATTTTTTTTTAATTTACATTTTTTTTTATAATTAAAAGTTATATCTATTTTATAATGTAATTGTTTTTCACAAATACACTACATGTATTATAATATTTTTTCACAATTAGCTTATTTTCTCATTGCACAGCTCCTGTATGTTCCTCCTGCCTCTCTGTCTTCTTCTGGCCAGCTTGGCATGGCAGCTTGGCGTGGCGGTATGCACCTAGTCAAGTTGGTTGCGATCCTCCATTAAACTGTAGAAGAAGAAGCAGCTGCAGCTGCAGACTTTTCCCGTGAATGGGTATACATTACAGTCAATACTACATTTTGTTAAATGACACGCTAAAAGAAAGAACGGCATTGTTATTCATACACCATTTAATGAGACCAGGCTGGATTGGCTTAAAGTGTAACGTTGTTGGTATAGGTGGAGAGAGCTAGCAGAGTGCGGCTAGTTAGCAAGGGCTCCACAATAGCCGATTAGCTCAGAGAGTCGACCGACATCAAAATGGAGGTTTCAACAGCACTTAACAACAACCAAACAATGTCAGGTCTCTACGGCACTATATTCATTAGTCACATGTGAGCAGTGGAACATAGATAGCATAACCCGGTTAACTCATCACACCAAGGAGGCACTACCTTGTTGCACTATTTGACATTACAGTAATAACACAACTCTGGCTGTTGCAACAGGTACTAAAGTACTACAAGTGTTAAACTGAACTGGTTGAACCAGCAACAGACTGAACATACTACTAAACTGAGGATAGTCAGTTACAGTAAATGGTGATGCGTTCATTTACTGCTGTACATACTCTAAAATGCATTTGAACGGCAACATGTTTGCTCAGCATGGAAAAAAGCGAACAATATAGAAACGTCCATTTAGATATATTTGAGATTCTGTGAAACAAGACATATGAAAATGTAAATTCTCATGATTTAAGTCTACCTGTGCTTCTTGAACACGACAACAACTGAAAATCACAGCTGTGATTAATCTGGTGCCATCCAGATTAATGGCTGGATGTATTTCTATGGGTTGAGAAAGTAAGCCTGTGATCCTATTTGTCAGTCTTACAAATAAGTAAATAAATATAAAAATATATGATAATGATTTTCTGAAAAGTTGTCATCTTAGTCATGAAAGAATGCTCTATCAGGATGTGGTTCTTATGAGCAACATTTTCCCAACACATACAAAAGAGAGAAAAAAAGTATTTCATGTATTTATTTTATGGATGAAAAGGGCCAAGAGTTAAAGTGTTTTCGAGGCAAAGCTCAGCCACAGAGATAGACAAACATTTACTGTAATGGGAATGCTTCTAACATTTGTAGAAATACAAACTCTGGCCACTGATTTTAATCAACCTCTTAAATGTTCTGTGGCACAGAGTTAACTAAAGCTGTACAGTGTGAAAGCCGGTATTCAGGGCTGCCATTCACAAACAGCCTATTACCAAGGCCAATGCACAAAGATGCAGTTGATGTGTGGACCAGTAAACCCAGAGCCCTGGACAAGAGCAATGTGATCTAATGAGCTGCCTTCATGGTTCTCTTACAGGTGTTATGAG
Organism: Myoxocephalus aenaeus; assembly: GCA_038501785.1. Taxonomy (NCBI): domain Eukaryota; kingdom Metazoa; phylum Chordata; class Actinopteri; order Perciformes; family Cottidae; genus Myoxocephalus; species Myoxocephalus aenaeus. The sequence goes on along the minus strand of JBAMJR010000278.1, from coordinate 70,125 downwards.
AGTCTGCTGGGTCCAATGTTTTTGAGGAACAGTTGAGGAATATGAAGCCATTTTAGGGCATCATTTCCCCATTTCCCAAGATAATGATGTTTGCATGCACACTGAGAAATCCAGAATGAAGTCAAACACCTTCTATCAGTTCATTGCAGAAATCCATCGTAGTCATCTCTCAAAGAACAGGAGGTGTTTTTATCTTATCAAAACACACACTGCTCAGGCCTCGTGTAACAGCACTGGAAGCAGGATTGGGAGGAAAATTATACAAATCGAATATCCAGTATAGCTAGTAAGGAGTGGCGCTCCTACCATGTAAATCCTGAATACCATGAGCTTGGATATACCAAAAATATATAGGACAATAAAAGTAAATATTTCTTATCTCCCATTACAGCTCTCAATCAAAAGCATTTGTCTCTACTTTTGTGAAAAAAGCATTTTTTTTTTTTATCTAAAGGATCTGGTTTTGCACAGCAATGGATTTTTTTTAACCCTGACATTTCTAGTTTCAGGCATTTATACATTAAAACTACAGCAATAGTTTTTGTTATTGCCACCCAGGAAGCCAAAATGACTGTTCTGTGCTCTATGTTCTGTGGTCTGATTGCTCGGTTGTCAGACTTCTCAGCAGATGACAAATGTAACAACAGAAAAGACTTCGATAGACTTGATGATTCTGCACCAAAGTATTATAGTACTCTTAATTAAATAATAAAAGGTTAGCTTGATACTTAAGATCTTTATCTATATACTCAAACGGACACATTTCGTTGATTTTTATTTGTCAAACTTAGTGACAGCGCAGCAGGTCTGGGTCCATCTTTCTCACACATATCACAATTACTTTAAAATGAACACTTACAAAGATTAGATTATGGCTTTCCTCTTCGTTGTTGTCTGTTTTCACACGTATTGCTGCTGGTGGCTGAATTCCCTGTTACACTGTAGCATTTATACCTTTGTCATTTACAGTTTCTTTGTGAATATCACAATAGTTGTGCAGAACAAAAAATATACATTAATAAGGAAAGCAAAGTCCTCCATTTCGTCTCCATCGCCCTCCTCAAACCTCAAACCATGACTTCAGACGTCCACTTCGAAGACATGCCGCTCGCTCATCGCTCCAATAACAGCTTGCTCCCGCCGAATGTAGGCTGTAGTAGCGTTATAAAACAAGGGAATTTAACTGCACAGCAACTGCTAGACAACAAGGTCAGCAACGCCTGTAATCAGTTATCCATATTGAATTAATCCCTGGTGGTCGATCAATAATCAAGGCTGTTGTTGTTTGTTTTCTTCCGGTGGCGTGACAAATCAGGGAAGGACACGTCATGACGGCCCAATAAAGTAGTAGACACGGGTGTCTACGTCATAGTTTTCAAAAGTCTTCAAACTTACCCGGCATCTAGTGTTTCTAAACGCCTTTGTTTTCAGTGCTCTAAAACTCAGTGCTTTAAAACGGAAACGTAGTAGTGTGGATGTAGCCAAAGTGTCACTAACTGAATACGATTTTCACCGGAATTTGCCCCAAAAACGGGTCCCATTCAGTGCCATAATACAGTCCATGTATTTATATTGCAAAAATATAAATGAGCAGGCGTTCAAAGCTTATTTATGGTGGTAGAAATATATGTTTTAAGGTTCAAATACCCAGACCAAAACACAAAAAGCTACTTATTATATATAGTTTAACATTTATGCTATAGCCCAGCCAGCATGTCCATGTGGGGTCCATAAGGTTTAAATTTGGGCTGCAGATAAGGGTCCCAAGTGGGTTTGTCCGCAGTTTCCACGGTGGCCTCACCTGTGTTTGCCCATACTGGGTTTATTCACCGGTTTATTCACCGACTTTAAGAGGGATCTGACTGGGCTTTAAGTGGGACCCAAATTGGCTACATTATGGGTTTCGGTGAATAAACCCAGTATGGGCAAACACAGGTGAGGCCACCGTGGAAACTGCGGACAAACCCACTTGGGACCCTTATCTGCAGCCCAAATTTAAACCTTATGGGCCCCACATGGACATGCTGGCTGGGAGTGTGTAGAATTATTTTACAAACGGCATGAATCTCATAAATGCATTCTTAAAGATAATAATAATTGAGGGAATACACACAGCAGGTGCTGGGTCGACATATACCATAAATAAATAGGAACACTTTTAATTCAATTCAATTCAGTTTTTCAATTCAGTTTATTTTATTTAGCCCAACATCACAAATACAAGTTTGCCTCGGAGGGCTTTACAATCTGTACACATAACATCCCTGTCCCGGGACCTCACATCGGATCAGGAAAAACTCCCCTAAAAAGATAGTAAAACCCTTTCACAGGGAAAAAAAGGAAGAAACCTGAGGGAGAGCAACAGAGGAGGATCCCTCTCCCCGGATGGACAGAGGCAATAGATGTCATGTGGCCAGAATGAATAGCGTAGTTACTGCACATTCAATGAATATGACAGAAATTATTCATATAATGAGTAGTAGGCATTTTAATGTCTAATGGTTCTAATTTGAGCTCTTTGTAAATTAACCATATGTGTGCTGCTGATGATCTTGTTTTTAATAATCTCGTGAGTAATGCTGATGAAGGCCGGGGGTGGGGAGTGTGATGGGGGGGTTTCCACATCCACATCATCACATAAACTTCAGACCTGCAGACTTGTTTTCTTCGTCACAGACCGGACTGCACTTCTGTCTCGGCTGTAAGTGTGATTATTTATGTTATTTATTATCAACTGTGGTCTTTGTAACATGGCTTCTTTCATTAAAGATAAACACTTCTAAAGATTAAAAAAAAATTAAACAGTATAACAGAGAAAAACTAAAGATAACCATGAAATATATGTATAATATATTAAATGAAAATAGCTTATTCAAACTTAAACAATGTAACATTTTTGTCACCTCCTGTGTATACTGTTTATCTTCACTTATTATTAACATTTCTGATTTGTGGATGGCAAATGTATCATTTCTGTGCATGAAATTTAGCCCAAAACACTAAAATATGAGCTGTTTGGACATCTTTTCCTTCATATCCTTTTTCTTTGTCCATTTTGGTGTAGTCCGTTGAAGCACCAATGGGGGCGAGGCCAGCAGGAAGTATATTTTGGCGCCGTCTTTCTCTTGCTGTTTCCTGTGGTAGGTACAGGTCTACATTACATCATTGCTGTTGTGCTGAGAAAGCTTTGGGCAACCAAGAGTTTTAATCGAGTAACACAACATCGTTTTGTGTTTGTTTTTTATTACAGTTAAAATATCATCATCCAGGTGTGTGACCTACAAACGCAAAGAAACCTGTGGCTTAAAGGGCTCATCTATAGAGTTTCCCTGCTCCTATCCCAATAACAGTCAGGTCATCTCGATATCAGGATGGTCCAAAAGATTGCGGCCTACCCTGGACCCTAAGCCCTTGAAACAGATGCCAGGGTATTTGCTTCGAATGGACAACCTTGAAAGTGAAAACAACAACTGCACGATAAAATTGACAGGCTTAAAAGAGACTGACGCTTCCAGTTACTATTTTGTATACACATTTAGAAATGTTACAGGTTATAGTGTGACATGTAAAGGACTCCCTGGTGTGAGGCTCTACATGTCTGCCTCTCCTGTGAGAATCCTGGTGGAGAAGCTTGTTAGGGGACAGGGTGTGCCTGTTGCAGATCAGACAGTGATAGAGGGTCAGACGATAATGCTGACTTGTGCCCCCACCTGCGCTGGAAATCTGAACTCCAACCCAGGCTACATCTGGTACAAGAACAGACTGCAATTAAATGGCAGCAGAGCAAAGACCACCTTCCTGTCTTTGGACCCAATCAGTAATGAGGATACGGGCAGTTATGTCTGCGCCATGATTGGCTACAAAGACCTCCCCTCGTCTGCTGTTAATCTCACAGTCCAGAGAAGACCCATAAACACTGGGGTGTCTGGAATCCTTGACAGGGGATCAAATAATGATGGTGTACAGACTCAGACACATGGCATCGATGCAGATAACTCAGACCAAATCTTCAACAATTACCAGCTGCCAATTTGCAGCGGCTGGGCAGTTGCAACAATGGTGACTGTACTAGTCCTCAAAGTAAAGAAGAAGAAGAAGAAGAAGAAGAAGAAGAAGAAGAAGAAGAAGAAGAAGAAGAAGAAGAAGAAGAAGAAGAAGAAGAAGAAGAAGAAGAAGAAGAAGAAGAAGAAGAAGAAGGGGAGAAGATGTTCTGTTCCTGGGTCTCCAAACCTCAACAGTGACTTCTATATGGCTCTGGATGTCAGATCCATGTCTGCTGACTACGACACACTGGACACAGTGAGAAGCTACTCACTTGTTGACCCTGTTTATGAGAACTTACACCAGGCTGGAAACTCCCAGAGATGAGAGAGAGGTTTTACAGCAGCCCAGTACTAGTTTTGCATGTTGTATAAAGTGTACTCATATTATTTCCACTGGTTGCATTCAATGTTTTAGTTTAGTTTTAGTCGTCAATCAAAGAACAAGAATAAACAGCCATGCTAGCAGCTAGCATTTGCTACCAAACACAGGGTACAGCTGAGGCTGATGGGGATTTCATCAGTTTTGCAGGTATTTGGTGAACCAAGAACCAAAGTATTGGACAAATTATTGTTTTCAGTCTGGACCAAAACTCCGCTGACTACAACCCACCAGCCAACCGAGAGCCAGGTTGGACATGTTTAAAAAATGACTAAAGCCTCACTACCAAAGTTGTTCTTTCCTAAAGGCAAGTTTTTGTGAGACTCTGTTGCATGAAAAGAGAAAGAAAAAGCACAAACCTAGATGTAGGGGCGCTTTGACAATCCATAGTCCGTTTGGCTAGCCCGAATCAGACCAAACAAAAAACTTGCTGAAGGATGTGTACAGAAAAGAGCGAGGTCCAAGTTTTTTCACAATGACTCAGCACTGATCTACTGTGGGCTGGTTACTGCGTTCCCAACTGCTCAAACTAACCGCACCACAGTTGGATTTAAAAGGACTAAATGGTTAACTTGTGAAAACGCCCTAATTGTCATGTTGATCATTTATTTATCTCTATATGCGTTGTTTTTTTTGTCCTGTTCGTTGGGTATTGCCAGATAAACACACACAGCTTTGCACAGGCCAACATGAGAACGGTGTATCCAGTTGCTAAGACGTACTTTTGTTTTACCAACATGTCATCAGTCTTTTGCTCTCGGTTTCTGTATGTGTGTGTCTTGGTACCTGCCATCGTCCGCCGTGTGTGTGTGTACTCAACAGCTCCAGCTAATGACTTAAGTAAGCAGACATGTTCAACAACGTATTGGTGCATGTAAACATTGTACGCTGCAGCAGCCCAATCCCTCCCTCCTTCTGTTCCTCCATGCTTTTATCTCTCCTCTTATCTCCTGCCCTCTAAATCTGCTCCTCCATCGCTCCCTGCCTCTTCTGTCTCTACTCGCCTCTATCTGTTTATCTGTCTCTCTTCCCCGGGCATTCAAATCCTTCCCCGCTGCACTTTTCTTTCCTTTTCCTCCCCTCTCTCTGTATTATATTTTTTCCTCTCTTTTTCCTCTTCTCGAACACCTCTACTGGCATTATGTATTTCTCCCCGCAACTCCATCTGTCTGATAGTCTGCTTGCCTTTCCAGCCATTCATCCACCGTCACTCTGTTGCTGATGTGGTGTGATGGAGGAAGTAAATAAACAGAGCCTAAGCCAGGAATCCTAAAAGATCTTGTCTTAGCATGAATGACGGTAATTCATCACTACCTTGTCTCTCTCTCTCTCTCTCCCTGCTTCTTCTGCATAGCCTATAGGAGGATATTTATCTCTAATTGTAATGGTGAGGCTGGTGATCGAAGAGGGAGGGAGGGAGTGAGGGTTAGCGGGAGAGAGGGTATTATTAAATGTCAACAGTAGTTTGATGCCACCTGGGGCTAAGATGCCATCTTTTTTGGGGCTTACATTTGGCTGCTGGTCACATGGATATGTTTGGTTTATTGGCAGATATTTTCATTTTTACTTTACCTCCTGGCAACTGCTTTCTTCCACGAAGGAAGAGGAGATCTCTCTTGTGTCTGGAAAGGCCTCGTCCTGAAGTAAGGTGAGCAGCGATAGATGTGATGAATAACTGAAAAACATAGATGGTGAAAAATAGAGGACATATTTTTCTCCGAATAATCACCTTATTGTAGAAATTACCCACCAAACGCAGGCCTCCTCCGGTTCCCAGCCCAACACCTTCGCCTTCCTGCTTACCCCTCCGCCCCTCCCCCCTTCCCCATTACCAATTAGCTCGAAGGCCATAATGGATGTTGTTTGCCGTGTTTCCCTGTCAGCGGATTGAATTAGCGCCTCCATGTGTGCGAATGTTTGTGTTTGTGTGCGTGAGTGATCATCTTATCGGCTCTGAGTACAGTAATGAAACACAGTTATAAATGGCTGCAATCCTGTTAACAAAACAGCACCTGAGTGTAGCCCACTAGATAAATCAGAACTGAGCTGCCGCCACGCCGACCCGGCGGCTGTTGCCAAGGCGTGGAATCACCAGGAGACAATTGAATCATTTGCTCACTGTCTGATAAAGCGTCTGTCTTTAACAACCGGATCACTGCTATAAAAAATAACACCATTAGTTATCACTGTGTTTTTTCCCCTCACAGGGTTCTGGAGAAGTCTGGTTTGAATTTCTGGTTTTGAAATCAAACTGATTAAAAACAAACCAAAAATGGCGGTATATTTCTTTGTTTTGCAACATTTGGTGCTTTGAAAGCTTTGCTTCTGGTCTTTGTACATCGCACCATGGTCATATGGGTTGTCATGCATGCACTCTCTCTCACACATCCACACATTCCTATCTCTTTGCTGGGGGACTATTAAGACAGAGTCTAATGCTGCGACATACTCCAGTGCTCACACACTTAATTGTGTTAATGTTTGAGTTCACATAATCTTTCAGGGCTGTTATTCTCTCAGATCATTCTGTCCTGCTTTCAATTACTGAGCCCTTTGGCACTGTAGGCCCAGACGGCATGAAACAACCTACCTCTCCCTGTCCGTGTGTCTTTTCACACCATTTTTTGCACGAGTGAAAAACGTGAAAAAGTAGTGTGAATTATTTTTATGATGCCTCCAACACTGTGTGTATTTGAGCGTCTGAATATTTTAACCTGCTACAAACATGTGTGTGTCTGCGCACATTCCTGTATTTATACAAGCGGCTCTGGCTTTCAACAGCCAGTCAGTTGAGAAATTGAACCGCTCCTCCTCTATCTCATTTTGAAACTTGTCTGCAATAGTTTGGGCTACAGTCACCGATCACACCACATCATCAGTTCTTGTGAATATGAGAAGAGTGAACTCGGTTAGGGTTTCGTAACACACACGCACACACACACACACACACACACACACACACACACACACACACACACACACACACAAGTCAGCAGAGCATGAGTCAACTCTAGGGGATTAAGAAAAATAAAAAGCACATAGCAAAGTCATGGCGTGCTGAACAGAGCCCATTCAAGCAGATCAGTGTGTGTGTGAGACAGAAAGAGACAATGTGTGCAAAATGGGTTTGTGTGTGTTTGTGTGTACTCAAGTCAATCATCCTTCAGTCTTGTTGCTGCTTGTCAACAGCAGGAATTCTCTCATCACGGTTTACTTGCTGTCACACAAAGTTGTATGTGTAACTATATGTTCAGTTGGATATTCACTGTGTCCTGTGTTTACCAAGCCTCATACAGTATTACATATTCATGTGTATTGTAATTTCCTAATGATGTGTTCGAGGGAAAAGTAAAGATAGCAGCGCAGTGATCAACAGTAGCCCGTGATACAGCGTGTGATGGCCAGCAAATACATCATTCCAGATAACAGGTAACAACCTACAGTGATGAACAACATGTTCAGCAAACAGGAACACACACTGTCTATAGAATTCACAGGTTCAGGTACGTTTCATTTACCTCAGACTAGAAATGACCTGCTCAACTGGCCTTGTACGAACAATATGGTTGGAATATTTCTGCCAAAGACAGCACAAAAACCTTTGAGTTGACAGTTTTGAGATAAGTATAGCTCTACGTAATATGCAGGATGTGTGTGAGTCTGTGTTGCAACAGGACAGACTGTCAATCGGATATGACGCATGTATTTGGTCTTGAAAAGAGGACTTTAAAGGAGTCGGCTCCTGGGCTGGACGGATTTTTAGAGGACATAAGTATTATCATGAGCAATGACCGTAGCCATTACAGACAAAGGTAAGAGCGCCACCTACAGCAACTTTGATTTCATTTATGAAAGCAAATTAAAGATGCCATGCACTGCTAATCAAACCACACCGTTTTTGAGTGTTAATAGATAAGATACACTTTGACTTGTTGCCTTTTAAGTAATCCATATCAAATAAAGAAATACATAAGATTGTAAACTCATGGGCTTTATGACGAACAGAATATGAAAGGGTCTGGAAGATGAAGAGTTACAGTTAAAATGTGGTGCGACGTTAAGTGTTCATCATATTACACCATTTCCTTGATTTCTACAAGAATAAATATGGACCAAAAAAGACCATCATTATGGAGAATTGTGGTCTAATTTGTGCTAAAGAGCGTGACTTACCTAATTTGAATGTACCTTTGGAGGACCTGTTGCTGGAGGGGACGAAGACTTCAAGTCATGCCGACATTTCTATTGACTGATCTTTGAAGTCAAGGTGTGAGGAGAGTTGACATACCTTTGATCATACAGACTTTTCCCTTCACAAACACTCATAAAGACAACTCTCAGATGGGTTTTGCACTGTGTAGATTAGCTGATGTATAGCTTATTTTACGACGAGAAACTCCTTTGTGTATTTTTCTAGGATCATAATGTTCATCATGACACCAATGTGAGCACCTACATTTCAACTGCCTTCTCTGACTAGTTTAAATGAAAGTGAAGAAGGCAGAGTCTTGAAGAAAGAAGAGGTGATCACACAGCTCTGACAGTTTTATGAAGCTCTGTCTTTGGAGGTGGTTGGGCCGACGCTCTGAACGCTTCTGCAGTAATTTGTGCAAGTTTAATTTTATCACTGCTAAAATGAAATGCTTTAGACTTATTAGCTATACTAATGAGGCATTTCATGTAAAACACATGCATCCTATTTAACCAGATACATTGTACTTTCTGAGGCAACAGTTTTTTAATAGAAAAGACATGTTTATGTTCTCTATGAGTAAGTGTCTCTTAATTTTCTCCCTAAAGAGATGGAAATTTATGAGCAAATTTTAACATTGGGCCTAATTCCCAAACAGACAAATCATTGCTTAAACCGTGCATACAAATGTTTTATACATCAATATTTTCTCACCTAAGACAATATTTAAAACTGTTAATTTACTATTGAAGAAAACAAGTTTTGATGCTACTATTGTGTGAAAAAATTACCATGGTGGGGTTCAATCCAGTGCAATCCATATGTTTGTATATTATTTCGTTGGTTTACAGAAGGTGGGTGCTGAGCAGATCAGCTGTTCACAGCAGAGAAGAAATTAGAGGTAAGGTTGTCTAAGTTATACAATGTTGAGTGTCACAAACGCACACACACACACACACACACACACACACACACACACACACACACACACACACACACACACACACACACACACACACACACACACACACACACACACACACACACACTCGTACACATATGGTGTCCACACAGACTGCATTGCTTCTGCGGCGCTGCTATAGCTAGCCCTCGGTCCCTAGTCTATTTTTTATGAGAAAAAACAGGCAACACACGCTGAATCTTTGGATTTTGAATCCCGTCCGCAGCCGTCATACGCATATGTATACAGGTCCAACTGAGAGAAATATGCGCTGCATATTTTCAAACACTCTTTTCTTGTGGGATGAAACAGAGTTTAAAAAGATTTCTTCAAATGTCATAGACTATGAATAAGCTAAGCTAGGCTAATCTCACCAAACCATTAATGAATAAATCAGGCTTCCATGAGGATAGAGAACATTTATTTCATATTCTTTAATAGCATGGCAATGAGTAGGCATTTTTGATAAAATGCTAATTAAGTTCCTCAGTTGCTCAGGAATCCAATTTCCAGAGAAGGATTTGGTCGTGTAAAAGCTTGCCGCCTTTTTACCTTTCTGTTCCTGCCATTTGACCTGCTGGGGCTAAATCGCTGTGTTGGGGCCGACCCTTTGTAAACAGGCTGTGGGTTCGGTCGAGGCTGCAGGAGCCTGTTAGAAGAAGGACAGGCCGGGGAGACAACTGAGGTTGTTTGCCATCAGGTGTGTGTGAAGATATCTCCAAACATTTGGACCCTGGAGATAACCACATGCCAGAGAGGGGGAGGCAGGGAGACAGACAGGGATGAGTGTATTTCCCTGGGACCACCTAAGCTGCCTAATCAAGATATGACTCCACCGCATGTGTGTGCGTTTGTGTGAGAGACAGACACAGAGAGGGAGCGAGTGTGTGTCTGTATGTGCCCGAGATAAAAGGTGGTGAATCCGAGGTTTCCCTCATCCTGATCCCCTATAGCAGGTGAAGCTAGGTGCGTGTGTGTCAGACAACTGGGAGGCTGCTCCCACAGCCCCCATCACATCACTTAGACCATGGAGACCAGCCATGCACAGGAGTAATGAGCAGCGTGCTGTTGTGTCTATGTCACCCAGTGTGTATGTGTGTGTGTGTGTGTGTGTGTGTGTCTATGGGGGCGAGTGATAAACGTTAGCACTGTGATGTTGCATTAATTGCGTGCAGAGTCTTTGGTTCCCTCTCGCACAGTTAATGAAGACACGACACGTCGCTCATCGCTTTCTGAAGCTCGGCTTTGAGTGCCACCGTGGCCTCCGCCGCATCTGAGCACTGTAATTTGGCTTTTAAATGAAATAAATGAGTTATCCGGGAGATCCTAAGGATTACGATTAGCATTATTTTTCCCTTAGTGACAAACGCCACGCTGTGATTGGTTAATGACTTTCCTCTGAGTGGCAGCCGTCCTATGGGGTCGTCCGGAGCGAGGAAAATGGAAAGGGAGTGGAGGCGGCAATCTATACTCCTAATGAGGTGCAATTATATCACTGACTCTCTGTTGACGTGACCCCACCAAAACCCTCTACACACACACACACACACACACACACACACACACACACACACACACACACACACACACACACACACACACACACTTATAGCGAAGCCCTTCAGAGACCCAATTTTAGGTGGTTGAATATGTGGATGTTCGCTCAACTGATGGCTGGCTCATGGCAAGAATTTGTATTTATTGTGTGATTTATGTCAAACTTCTTTTTAGGAGTTCAGTTGATTTTTAATATTACCCTAGTAATTTAAAGGGGAATCCCACTGTTTGTACACAGTTTTATTAAGATTCCAAGTGTTTGGGAGGACTATATGTAAAATGTTACAGCCGTCAGAACTAAATCAAAACGGCCATGAGAAGTTGTCTGTACGAGGCAAATATGGAGACAAAAAAATCATTGATCTGCTTCGTATGTGTTGACATGAAACGTGGCCGTACGGTGGATGCCGTTTCTCGGTTCATCTTTTCTCTCCGTTACCTTATAGATAAACTATCTATAAGCCTATTCTGTATATTAATGATTAAAAACACACAAACGTACAGTATCGAGAGTGCTACTGACGCCTGTTTGTCAATCGAAAACTACAATTATTTTACAAGACAGATCAGAATAATTTCCAAAACTAAAACTGTGTATGAACACCAGATGGTCACTGAATTTGACAAAAGTGTTTTGGATTAGAACAACAGACTCTGCCCTTAAATACACATTCAGCCTCTGTCCTATTATAATACAAATATTAAAGTGACTGGTAATAATAGATTATAATGAAATCTCTCTGTCAAGTGACGGCCAACGAGAACGTTTCACTACTGCTCTCGACAGTAAGTGGGATCAACCAATTACGCAGGACCACACAACACGGTATTGAGTTCCAGGGGGCCGTCTGTGAGCCTCTACAGCCCACGGTTGCGCATAACACACATTAACATTTATCTTGGCAGAAGAATCATTTCAAGTCGTAGGGATCTTTAAAAAGGTTGCACCTCAACCCAACCTGAGTGGGACAAACCATGTAAACTAAAGCACAGACCCAAACAGACCTAAAATAAATGGGACTAGAATTCAGAATTGGCCTGAATGAGGTTTGAGTGGTTCAGATGGACCTGTGTCAAAAATCATATAGGATTTAAGACTAACAGATAATGTTTTAGCAGCCAGAGACGGCTTTTTTCCACTCTCTCCACCTCATATTTTTGCAGCGCTTTGAGCTGAAATATTTGCCCGACATCATGAGTGTTTCTTTCTCACTGTGGTGACTGTTGCTGCTTACACTACTTTACGACGTTACCAAGATCATGATCTGGAAACAGCAGGTCTGGAGGCAAATATATGTACGATACTGGAGATTTTGTGTAAATTGCTTTCATGAAATTAAACTGAGCTATTAACTATGAGATTGTGTACAGTTCACAGCTGTTTTACGCTAACCTTAGTACTCATTTGCTGGTTGCCTATAGCAAAATAATTTTAACGGAATTTTTTTTTTCCTGTTCGGGCATCTTTAACATAAAAAGCAATGAGGTGCACTTTGTGTTTTCGACTTCCAACCCGTCCACATTCAAACTTGTCTCTGGTCAAAATGTCATACATGAACCATCAGTGAGGTAGACTTGACCTCCCTTGACCCAACTGTGAATTAGGTCCTAAGTCACATTAACAGGGTAGGGAAGTCTGCAAGTATTGAGAGATGGACTAACACATTACATTAGACATAGGAATACGGAGCAGAATTATGCAAAACATTGAATTCTGTTTCTCTCTCAGGAGCAGCTGTTTGATTTTAGTCTTACTTTGATTCATGCACATTGCTAACGTTGCAGGGCTGTATTTTTCCTGTTTCCTTCTTCTCTACAAGTAAATCTCAGAATATGGTCTTTCAGCCTATCACCCGGGATAGCGTATGTGCATACTGTATGCAGGAAAGATGATGATGTTAATTACTGTATGTTCACACATTAATGGAGACTAGAAGTCTTTATGTCCACACTGAAAGCAAAACTGAAGATCTGTTTGATCCAAATTCTTGTCACTGACGAGGCTGGAGTTTTTTTCCTCTCCCTCCTGCTCAGTTTGTAGAAAGCCTTCCACTCTTCCCTTTGTCTGTTTCTCTGAATGCTTCTCTCATTGTCTTCGACTTCTTTCAGATAATCTCATTTAGACTTCCCCTCTTGTTTCTCAAGCCTCCTTCTCTTTCCTCTCTCTCTCTCTCTCTCTCTCTCTCTCTCTCTCTCTCTCTCTCTCTCTCAGCGGAGCACCCTGCGTCTCTCCCATGGCTCTGTCTTTCTCTCTCTCAGTCACTTCGTCTAAATGCACACAGTATTGATGTTTTTCTCTCCATCACGGCCCCTGTGATGCTTTTCTTCCTTTTAGTTCTCCCCCTTTGTCTCCCACCTTTTATTTGCCAAAGGTTCTCTGTAATGTTTTCTCCCCAGGTATACCCTCCCCCATGCACACATAATATGTATAGATATACCATGGGTTTGACAGAGTTTTTGAAGGCCAAGACCCAGACAGATTTTTTTTCTGAAACCGCTGATGGACAATATATACTGGATGTCAATGTACGATGTGTATAAGAAATGACAACTTCCCTGCTGAGCAAGTGAACTATAGAAATGTCACTCCCGCCTTAAAATGCAATGTGTTAAGCATAAGAAGAAAACATGATTTATTATGTTTCTGGACTGACATGCAGACAAATGAGAGATTATGAAAACGCATGACACTTTTTATAGAAAATTTGAACTACTGCTTAAACATGGGGGATATACAGTATATAATTATATCTAATACATATATAATTATCAGTTTGAACACAGGTTATATCTTGTACCAGATTTTGTAGTTTTTTGGGCTGAAAGTATGACACCAAACCACAGTGGACTGAAATGCTTGGAAGAATTTTGGATGCGACTACATGTAAAAGTCGTGTATAATGGTAAGGCTGTTAGCTTACTTTATAATATATGACTTACTCACTTAACACCTGCGCTATGTATAGTGCATCACAACATTTTAAATATGGCGGTTTGCGACTGGTTGGCTCACTGGTCTATAGGACCCCTCAATCCAATCTCTTCCTTTTCTGCCTCCTTTTAAAACACACCAGCACCCAGATTACCAACGTATTTATAAAGGAACAAAAAAGCAAGAAAAAAACGAAACGCAGAAGCTTTAACATTTTAACAAAGAACGAGACTTGTTAGGTTTCCTTCCTTCTTTCTGCTTCTGCAGCATGTTTCCTGTGTGCTGCTGTTCATTTGTCCACTGCGCCCCCTACAGTGTCAGAGATTAATGCCAATTGATGATTGGCCCAGATACCCTCACCTGCAGACTAGAGGCAAAAGGCTTAAACTGGTCCAAATCAGACTGAGGACCATTGTTGCATGAAATCCCCTCCTTTTCCCCACACTTCCCGTCTACCTCTTGACAATACAGTTTCAATTTTGAGGCAAAATTTGCACAAAACAAGGTTGTGTAGTGTTTTCCTTTATGCAAACATGAATTACTGCAGATCATCATGGGACAGAGACACTTAACCGAAAGATGAAACTTCTTTACAACATGACCAAAACTGCTTTGTAGTAGTTATTCTGGGACGCAGCACAGCCCTCACACAAGGATTCATTTACAGCGAAACAGGTATTCTGTGACGGTAATTCAGCTGTAACCTTTATGCTTCCTGCAATATTCAATATTCAATAAAGATAATTACAGCTTGATATATTGGCTTACCTGTAATAAAACAGACACACACTCTCCAATTGCACACACAACCTTTGCACCCTCTCTTTTGACTGCGAAAGGCACACCGTGTCAAGCTGTATTTTACATTTACAAGCATATCTCCCAACAAGCCAGGTGGTGAGGCCAGAGGAGGCTGGCTGCATCACGGCCTATCTTGTCAGCAGTTGCTGGCCTTGTAACATGGCCTGTATCTAAGCAGAAAGGATATTTGGGGAGAGACGTAAAGAGAGATGAATGATGGGTGGAAGGGAGGACGGATGAGAGAGGGAGAGACATAAAAAGAGAAGGCTCATGTACAAGAGAGGCCTTAAAGAGCAGAGAGTTGGTTTCAGCGTGTTTAAGAGCTTTGGCAGGGGAGCGACTACCGCTACGGCGACTGTGGTTTCTGGGGAATCGATGTGTGTGTGTGAGTGTGTGCGTGCGTGTGTGTGTGTGTGTGTGTGTGTGTGTGTGTGTGTGTGTGTGTGTGTGATATGGGGAAAAAGATCCAGGGTATTTTCCTGGCATTTGATAGACAGCTTAACGCCGGCTTGTAAAAACAGCAGAGCAAAAAGTTACACGTGCCAAAGGATGGGAGGAGGTCTCACACACACACACACACACACACACACACACACATGCACACACACACACACACACACACACACACACACACACACACACACACACACACACACACACACACACACGCAATAAAAGTGAAGTGCAGAGTTCTTATTTATTAGGGATCCTGTGGTGTGGGGGAACAGTCACTGGGTGGTAGGGCGGCCGTGGCTAAAACCAGATGATGTTTTCTTAACATTTCCCCTGATTACCTCCAACATCTCCCATCTGTAATCAGATTTTCAACATTTCCCTGGAGGGGAAGTCTGTTAAAACCCTCCTGCTGGTGACCACATAGCCCCAACTGTATCTTGTGGAAATTGTGTGTGCAACTAATGAGATCCAATGAGAGCCATAGTTCAGGCGGTATTGTAAGTTGTCCACAACGAATGGCACAGCAAAGTGAGTGAAAGAGAAATGGCCTTGATTTCACAATAGCAGGCAGCACTTGAGCTAAATGATGAAATTCCCAGATGAGGGAGTTTCAGGCATAACTGTAAAATTTTCACAATATCTGTTTGGATCATCAGCTTCCCACCTATTCACCTTCACTACTCCTGGCTTTCACCATTCAAACCCATCATTCTTCTCTATAGAAACATCCCGTTCAGTCCAGTGAACCACGACGGAGGTGACGTCATTCAGCTGTGTTACAGTCAACATTGCACAAGCTTTCCGTTTCACTGCACCCGACCTCTCATTCCCATTCCAATCTCAACATGACAGTCTTGAACGAGTCTTACAACATTTCATGTTTGTTGCATTTTTTTGGGTGATTGAGCAACGGAAACCGAGGATTGATGGAAACAGCCAGTTGCGTTACTGGTGGATGATTTTAACGTCATTTATGCAAATACTGAAACTGCTGCTTGATGAGCTCAAGGTATCAGTTGCAGAGGAACTGAGTTGAAAGCAGTGAATAATGTCAATTTAATTGCAGATATCAGAGTTGACATTGTCGTGATATGGGGCGTGTTCCTTCCACAAAAGCATACAATCAAACACCGCATGGTCTTTTATAAAAAAGATATTGAATAACACTGCTGACCTTCAATAAATCAAATCCTGACTCGATGAAGATAAAGGAGGGAGAACATACAGAGCTTTTATTGTATGGAAATGTCATCATGTGAGAGAACCCATTTTTGAGAAAAGGTTTTTAGGCAGTCTGTCTGTCGGTCCACAACATCCAAGTATTGGCTGGATTGCAAATTTGGTACACACATTCAGGCCCGCCCACAGAAATGGCTGAGCCTCTCAATAGGTCTGGTGATGGGGGCGACATACGATTCACTCCAACATGAGCTTATAGTTAGTTTGGATCAGTTAAATTCTCGGGTCATGTGGCCGGCTGCCTTATGTTTATTTTTTCCCCTCAACGGTTGCGTACCGAACATGTCCTGACCCGTGAGTGATTATAAACACTTGCAAATGCCACACAGACCACCTGACACCCCAGTGCTCTGACTATCCTCCCTCCATTTGCCAGTCTAACGGTACACAGAACAGAACGAGGTACAAAGAAACATTGAATTTATTGTATATTTTCTATAGACTCTTAAGGTAATTGAATTAACTTAATTGATTAATTAACTTAATTTAATTTAATTCAAAATTAATTTAGAATTTTAATTTTAATTTTTGAAAATAATAAAGTATATCAATGAGCTGCTGCCTCGTAATTAGTCCAGTTCTTACAATATTGTACAATTAGATGTAAACCTGTAGACTATGGTTGCATAGCACCTGTAAATTATAGATAGGCCTATCAATACTATCAATAATGTATTAACTGCCTCAGGCCCATTCAAACTGGCTCCTCCAGATTTCATTTTATACATTTTCAAATATGGAATTTGGTATATGGAATATGTCAATCTATTGCTTCTAATGTTCGAGGTTGTAACCTAACCTTGATTGAGAGACATGTCATGTTCTAAAATGATTCTAGTACCAGTGTGATGGTACTAGAATATTAATAATGATATATAATCAGTGGATCAGCTGTTCGCAGCGTGCACAAAATAGATATAACTTTTAATTATAAAAATTAAAAAAATGTAAATTATAAAAATTATAAAATAGCTATAACTTTGTGATTCTGTTTATAATTGTATATATATGGGCATGATGGTACTATAATACTAATTTTATATATATATATATATATATATATATATATATATATATATATATATATATATATATAGCATGTTATAGCTATGTCACTGTGTCTAAGTACAACCTGACAGGGCCTCTATGAACACATTCAACATACTTACAGACTACTACTGTCCCATGTTCACATGATGAAAAGATGTAATGTCTCATATATGTTTATCATGATTACACTTTCAATGTGAATAACCTGTTTTTGATCAATTTCATAGAATAATAGACTAGAAAATACATGTTGTATATAATTTATTATGCAGTTGATACAATACATAATGGAAAAAAAGTGTCAAAACGAGTGATAAAGTCAGCCTGGTGTGAGTCATGCTCAGCTAACTCTAATGTGTAAGAAACACAGCTATATGTTTTAATGTGTAGTTTTTAACATCCAATGTATCTGTGTTACCTCAACTGACAACTACATGTGAAACTACTGTCAAACCAATACTAGTTGAAGAAATTCAGGCAAGTCAAAGAGAGGATGAAGCGATAAGCAGAGTCATCGCTCTAAAACAACAGAACGAACGCCTGAGATAAAAAGACAAGATCAAAGAGTCAACGACGGTGAAATGCCTCCTGAGGGAGTGGCCTCGTCTCCACTTGGATAAGGATGGAATCCTGCGACGAAAGACAAACTCTCGAATCCAGCTTGTGGTTCCTGAAAAGCTCAAGACACTGATCTATCAGCAACTACATGAGAAAATGGGACATTTAGGAGCTGACAGGGTTATTTCTTTAGCTCACAAGATCTTTGATGACTTCATTTTGAGATTTGGCTTTCCTGCCAAAATTCACCATGACCAGGCAAGAAAATTCGAAAATTAGTTGTTCAAGAAACTGCAATGCTACAGTGGGATAAAACATTCAAGGACGACTCCGTATCATCCCCAGTCTAACCCAACTGAGCGATTTAACAGAACTTTGTTGAGTATGCTTCGGACACTAGAAGAGACACAAAAACCTAACTGGAAAGACTATTTGAACAGTGGTTCATGCATACAACTCCACTGCCAATCAACAGGATTTCCCCCCTTATTTCCTGCTGTTTGATAGAGAGCCTACCTTACCCATTGATCTGATGTTTCCCAGAGAAGAAGCAAGTCCACAGTCTCATGCTAAATATGCTGAGAAATGGCGAGGGTCAATGCAAGAGGCCTATAACATTGCACAGGAAAACATGAGAAAAGCAAATGAAAGAGGACAAAAACACTACAACCAGAGAGCATGGAGTTCTGTACTTGAGCCTGGAGACCATGTACTAATCCGGAACCTATGCGAGAGAGGAGGACCAGGAAAGATCCGAGCTTATTGGGAAAACAAGGTACATGTGGTCAAAGACAGAAGAGGAGCGAACAGCCCTGTGTATGTGGTGGAACCTCTGGATGGAGAAGGTAGAGTGAGAACCCTCCACAGAAATATTCTGTTACCTTGTCCTTACCTTACTGATGGACAGAGCACCAAATATAATAAAGTAAGAAATGAAGACCAGAAGAAAGAAAAGGACAACACGCTAAAATCAAGAGTAAAAACTCAGACTTACCATGGAGACTCTGAGAGTTCAAGCGAGGAAGAATATGCTTTGTGGGTCACCTTAACCCTCAAGCCCCAGTCTTCAAGTCCACAACGAGACGACTTTCCAGAGTAGAAACTCAGGCTGAAAGACCCATTCAGAACGAAAGGAGCCAGCCACAAGAGGACACTACTCAGGACAGAGGTCAAATGGAGGAGACAATGCTTCAGGAGCAGGAGATGAGTCAACACTCGAATGCTGAGGAAGTACCAGAACCAGAACACCAAGTGTATGAAGAAGATACAGTGTCTTCAGAGGACGAATATGAACCTGAGAGAGTCAGACGTTCAGCAAGGACACGCCAACCAAGATGTATCCTTATGTATAATGAGTTAGGGAAACCTAGTTCTACACCCCTGTGAAAGTAGGGAATGGAAATTAAAGTGTTTCAGTTCATCAAAAACACAGCTAATGCTAATTTGAGTATTCATATTTGTTTGAATGATATCTGTTCAGTAATACAGTTGCATTAAGTCATAAGTCATTATCCAGAAATCCATTTTTGGAAACTGAAAAAAAAACACAAGGTTATTTGCAGAAAAGGTGGTGTTACAATGTAACAAGGTGACACAAAAGGTGACACAAAAGGTATGGAGATTAGGGTGTTGACCAATTTGTCTCTTCTACTGTTGGGCCTGTTATTTTGAAAGAGGAGCATGTTTAAAAAAATATATATATATTTCTTGTAGACAGAAAAGAACAGACAGGAGGTTGAGAGAGACATGCCATATGACAGATCCCTGACAATGTAATTCATGGTCAGCACCTTAATCACAATCGGTTTCATCTCTCTCAAAAAGCTGTTGTTTGAGGTCACACGACTTCTATTCTTGGAGTTGAGGTCCCATGATATGAGGCTCCAAAATGGCGTCTGGTGAATGTTTCCCACACCACGCTGCCCCAGATCCCCTTGAACAACTGTCTGTGTCAGTG